>CP144696.1:29221385-29366385 GCA_036885675.1 Vigna mungo | reverse complement strand
GTGAGGCGTACAAAATCCCGTCTAGGAAAACCTCTCTCCTGCGCAAGGCATATAACCATATTAGATGTTCTTAACAACCTTACCAAATTTTGAAGATGAAAAACTAGTTGAAACTAACCCAACAAGGATGCCATGGAGATTTCCCTTTGTACCACAGTTTGTTATATAGCCCCAATACTTGTTTTTCTCCAGTTCCCACAGTTGGGCAAACCAATCCAAAACACCAACTTCAAACTGTCGGGAGTGGACACCATAGTTGCTTTCAATAAATGGATCTCCCAAGTTGTTTATGGAAAAATGCTGAAGTTGTGAGAGTGCACCATAATCGAAATCCAAATTATAAGGGTACCTTGGAATAAGTATTTCAAAAATTTAATGAGTTATACTCAACTCCAGAGGGTAATTAAAGTAAGAGGGAACAAAAGTTACGCAAAGTTAAGAATGATATAAAACTCAACCAAACTTAACTTTATCAATTTCACTAATTTCGCATTAAAGTTAAAAATGATATAAAACCTAATCATCACTGCTCTCAAGAAAATACTAAATTCCAGAAAAAAAAAACAGAACAAAAATCCTTCAATACCAGTACCAGGGTCCGAGATAAAACTCTAATTTCCCCAACATTATGCAGAAAACAAAGGCAAACATGCGAAAATTAAAAGAATTTTCTTGTTTTTCTAAAACTTCTCAACTCACTGTAGTGAATTCAAAAAGTAAAATTAACAGAGAAATTGGAGACAACAAACCAGGTGCAAGCAGTGGCATTGACATTCCGACACTGTCCCTCGGATCCCCTGAAAAAATAAGGGCAAAAATCGAGTGGTGTGGTTAATGTGTGCGTCAGTCTTCCATTAAAGAAATTATACAAACTCCAATGTCTGCCTAATGATTCTGACTCTGTGAAGCGTTGAATATTTAGTGTTTTGTTGGACCATGGTGGTTGTTGGTGGTGGTGCCGGTAAAGTAGCGACAGGGGAGGAGGATGCAAAGAGAGGGAGGAGAAGATCTGGTTTCAGATGTTTCTCACACATCTGAGGTGGAATTAAGATGGAAACATGTCACTCTTTGAATTTAATTACAATAATAAAAATAATTACAACTCAGCTAATATTAACGTCGTATGCTACCACTTAACGGATAGGATACAATGTGTGCATATTTTCAAAAATTGTGACTAAATTGAGACTGTTGCAAACTTGAGGACCAAAATGAGATTAGTTGACAAAACAGAGGACCATTAGAGGTATTAAGCCTATATATATATATATATAGGGAACTAACTGTCAGGTATTTGAGTTGTATCAACATGAGGAAAACTAATCGTTTGATTGAAGAAGAGAATGTCACAATCTTACCATTAGATAATTCTCTTTATTTGTTAGAGCGAGGTGAGTCGGAAGAGGGAATTGGTGGTAGAGAGAGTGTGAGCGAGTTCGTGCGTGCGCGAGTTCGTGCGCGCGTTCGTGCGTGCGCGCGTTCGTGCGTGCGCGAGTTCGTGCCACATGATGCTGAATCTCTTAAAGCATCTCCTCTACTTTTGTTCATCATGTTAACAATATTAATTCATAAAACCATGTAAAGGCAAACGTGTATTCAAAAGCTTTATATATACCTATATATCCAGGATCCAAATATCTCACTGTTCCAGCTACTCGTGTGAAGCATGATCAATTCGTTCACTGCATGAGCCAGCTGCCCAATTTGCATCTTCAAATCATTTATTGTTGCCTCCAGATTTGGGTCCATTTTAGGCTGTATTTGTGGCTGATTCTGCCTATACTAGTTCTGCCCTCCATATGATGCATTCTGTCTACTTTCTTGTGCATACTGGTTCATGTTTTGGATCAACCCATTTGACTGTTGTCCATTTTGATGATTATATGGAGGAGGCTCATATCTCGGATTCATCATATATCTCCACCCCTGATGCTGTGAACTGGAAGCATGGTTATAATGTTGTGGCTGATTGTGGTTCTGCCATGGCTGATTGTTCTGTCTGAAGCTGCTTTGCTGGTTCTAGAACGCAGCTGCCACTGATTCAGCTATAGTGGTGTCTTGAAGTAGAGAACACTGGTTAGTGAAGTGTTGGTTTGATGCATACAACCCACAGTGTCTCCTAACTGCATTTACCAGGCCTCCAAGAGCCATTTGCCTCATTAATTCAATTAGCTCCAGTATCTTATTCCCCAGCAGCATGTTGTTTCCATTGAAAATGTTGTTCCTTACTGCACCAGAGATTGCATTCAGCTACATCTCATGGACTCCTTTGCTGCTGCCACCTCTTGTGTATGTCTGCTGATAGTTTTCAGCCATGTTTGCAATTAAACTCTTTGCAATTAATAAGATAGGGTGCGTGGGCGCGTGCGAGCATGAGTTCGTGCGCTTGCGTGCGTGCCACATGATGCTGAATCTCTTAAAGCATCTCCTCCACTTCTGTTCATCATGTTAAATATATTAATTAATAAAACCATGTAAAGGCAAACATGTATTCAGGATTCAAATATCCCACTGTTCCAGCCACTCGTGTGAAGCTAGGTCTATTTCTGTCTGGTGTAATAATCTTTACCAAACTAAAATCTCCAATCATATTAGCTCTCATATAATCCCCAAAAGTATGTTTGTGGGTTTTAGTTCTCTATGAATGATTGTTTCCTGAGTTACGTGGTGCAAATACCGCACTCCTCGTGCTACGTCCAAGGCTATTCTTGTCCTTTAGTTCCAAGTTAAAGGAGTCTGACCATTTTCACTACAAGAAAATAGGTGTTGAACTAAAGTTCCTTGAGCCATATACTAATACACCAGAAGTTTTTCCTGGCTTTCCAAACAATATGTTATGAAATTCAACAAATGCATGTGTCTCACTTTACTCAGAAAGTCAATTTCGGCTTCCGATTCATTCATTTGTTGACTTTCCAAAGGATTAAATTTCATTCGTTTCACCGCAATTTTCCTTTTATTATCTAAATCTCCGCGGTAAACAAATGCAAATTCTCTTGTACCCACTATATTTTCTTCATTGAAATCTTTAGTTGCACGTCGAATAATATCAATGGACATGGTACCACGACTCTCAATTCTTTTTTCTTTTTTTTCTTTTTGCATGGCACATGTAAAACACAACCACAACCACTACAATAGTAACCATACCTATAAGCACGATATTGGTAATCCAACTGAAAGACAGTGAAAAATCACGTGCATTTGGACCTCCACTTGATGAAATAGTTCTACTGACACCAAGAAAAGAATTATAATCACTGTCCAACTTCACCGTAGATGAGAATATTGAAATATTACCAGATAAATTGTTGTGAGACACGTCGAGAATCTCAAGTTGAGCTAAATTAGTCACGTTGTAGGTATTGATGCGTGCAATTTATTTTCATTGAGAAACAAGTTTTTCAAATCAAATAATTAACCAAATGCATGTGAAATTGTACCGCTCAAATTCTGATTAGCCAAATCTATAATAGTAATCTTCTCCTCGTAACATCTAATGGAAGTCCAATGATAACAAGGATTATTACCATACCATCTACTTGCGAACCGATAGGGATAACCAAAGTGTTTAAGAATATCAAGTAAAATTATTACTTGAGAATCAGAGGGTTGAGGCTCATGTGTACAAAAGGAATTATCATATACATTGGCCTTGACACCCATTCCAAATGAAGGATATGAACCCTGAAAATAATATTCATCTAAAGATATCTTCTTCAAACTAGGAAGAGACATCAGAGAAGATGGAATGACACCGGTTACGTAGTTGTGACTCAAGATCAATTCAACCAAAGTGGTGCAATTTGATATTTCAGGAATTGGATCTCTGAAAAAATTCATCTCAAGTCTAACCTTAGACAAATTAGTCATGAAAGCAATTATTTAAATGCTACCCGATAACCCCCTGAACTTGGACTCTGGAACATTGGGCCAAAATTCATCTTACTCCCCAGCAGCATGTTGTTTCCATTGAAAATGTTGTTCCTTACTGCACCAGAGATTGCATTCAGCTACATCTCATGGACTCCTTTGCTGCTGCCACCTCTTGTGCATGTCTGCTGATAGTTTTCAGCAATGTTTGCAATTAAACTCCTTGCAATTAATAAGATAGAGTGCGTGCGTGCGTTCGTGCACTTGCATACGCGCTTGCGTGTGTGCCACATGATGTTGAATCTCTTCAAGCATCTCCTCCACTTCTGTTCATCATGTTAACAATATTAATTAATAAAACCATGTTAAGGCAAACATGTATTCAAACGCGCAAACATGTATTCAGGATCCAAATATCCCACTGTTCCAGCCAATCGTGTGAAGCTAGGTCTATTTCTGTTTGATGTAATAATCTTTACTAAAATAAAATCTCCAATCATATTAGCTCTCATATCATCCCCAAAAGTATGTTTGTGGGTTTTAGTTCTCTATGAATGATGGTTTCCTGAGTTAGGTGGTGCAAATAGTGCACTCCTCGTGCTACGTCCAAGGCTATTCTTGTCCTTTAGTTCCAAGTTAAAGGAGTCCGACCATTTTCACTACAAGAAAATAGGGGTTGAGCTAATGTCCCTTGAGTCATATACTCATAGACCAGAAGTTTTTCCTGGCTTTCAAAACAATATGCTATAAAGTTCAACAAATGCATGTGTCCACTTTACTCAGTAAGTCAATTTTGGCTTCCAATTCATTCATTTGTTGACTTTCCAAAGGATTAAATTTCATTCGTTTCACCACAATTTTCCTATTATTATCTAAATCTCCGCGGTAAACAAATGCAAATTCTCTTGTACCCACTATATTTTCTTCATTGAAATCTTTAGTTGCATGCCGAATAATATCAATGGACATGGTACCACGACTCTCAATTCTTTTTTCTTTTATTTCTTTTTGCATGGCGCATGTAAAACACAACCACAACCACCACAATAGTAACCATACCTATAAGCACGATATTGGTAATCCAACTAGGAGACAGTGAAAAATCACGTGCATTTGGACCTCCACTTGATGGAATAGTACTACTCACACCAAGAAAAGAATTATAATTATTGTACAACTTCACCTCAAATGAGAATTTTAGAATATTACCAAATAAATTGTTGTGAGACACGTCAAGAATCTCAAGTTGAGCTAAATTAGTCAAAGTTGTCGGTATTGATCACTACAATTTATTTTCATTGAGAAACAAGTTTTTCAAATCCGATAAATAACCAAATGCAGGTGAAGTTGTACCGCTCAAATTCTGATTAGCCAAATCTATAATAGTAATCTTCTCCTCGTAACATCTAATGGAAGTCCAATGATAACAAGGATTATTACCATACCATCTACTTGCGAACCGATAGGGATAACCAAAGTGTTTAAGAATATCAAGTAAAATTATTACTTGAGAATCACAGGGTTGAGGCTCATGTGTACAAAAGAAATTATCATCTACATTGGCCTTCACACCCATTCCAAATGAAGGATATGAACCCTGAAAATAATTGTCATCTAAAGATATCTTCTTCAAACTAGGAAGAGACATGAGAGAAGATGGAATCACACCGGTTACGTAGTTGTGACTCAAGATCAATTCAACCAAAGTGGTGCAATTTGATAATTCAGGAATTGGACCTGTGAAAAAATTCATCTCAAGTCTAACCTTAGACAAATTAGTCATGAAAGCAATTATCTCAATGCTACCCGATAACCCCCTGAACTTGGATTCTGGAACATTGGGCCAAAATTCAAATTCATTAAGTACCATGAACTCTGGTATTTGATTATTCAGCCAGAGCTTCTTAATCCCAGATACTGCGAAGCTCTTTGGCAAACTTCTAGTAAGGTTGTCGTAAGAAAGAAAGAGCTCTTTCAAACTTACGAGTCAAATATATTCGACAAGGTACCATTAAGATTTATACCTTGGAGATCAAGTTTGACAAGATTGGAAGCCTGAGCCAAGTCGGCGGGAATCGCCCATGGAGCGAGGTTGTGGGTGTCTGCCAAGCTGAGGCTACGTAAGCTTCGGAGACCCTGGAAGCAACCCTCAGGAATGAAGGTGAAGTTGTTGCCACCGAGGAATACGGTCTCCAGCATTGAGAGGTTGGCCAGGGAAGGTAATGCGCCGAAGAGGGCGTTGCCCTGGAGAGAGCGCGAGGTAAGTTGAGAAAGTTAGTTAATATCCGGAGGTAGCGCTTCGGTCAGCGACTATGGAGCAATATTTATTGAAGTGACTCGGTTGCTGGCGCACCTAACGCCCTTCCATCTACAAAAGTTCGTCCCCGACCACTCCGACAGCGTGGGGCTCAAGGCTTTTGCGAGTTTCAACATGATCGCCGCAACGTCGGCGATGGCAGTGGAAGAGAGGGTGAAAAGGAGAAGAAAGCAGAGAGATTGTAGGGTTGAGGTGGCCATTTCGTTTTGGGAGAAGGAGGTGTTAAGCTATTATGCGAATTATGCTGAGAGGAAGTAAAGGAATTATGCAACAGTGTGTGTGTGTGTGTGTGTGTATAAGGAACTGACTGTCAGGTATTTAAGTTGTATCAACAGGAGGATAACTAATCGTTTGATGAAAGAAGAGAATGTCACAATCTTACCATTAGATAATTCTCTTTATTCGTTAGAGCGAGGTGAGTTGAGAGAGGGAGTTGGTGGAAGAGAGAGTGAAAAAGAGAAGAAAGAGCTCACAGAGAGAATGTAGGGTTTTCACTCATTGTCATCTAAAGAGATCTTCTGCAAACTAGAAAGAGATATGAGAGAAGATGGAATGACACCCATTAAGTAGTTGTGACTCAAGATCAATTCAACCAAAGTGGTGCAATTTGATAAGTATGTTGGATATATTGTTTCTCTATTTATTAGACCACATATTAAGATACAATCTCATGCACAAAATTTATATGTCTCAATAACTAGAAATAAAATCAATTCACAATATAAAAAAAATTTTAATCTCACTTTATAAGTGAGTTTGATAAAATTGAGTTAAACTTAAAATTATTTTTTTAATATCTAATTATCGTTTAACATATAGAAGTAATTATTTTTACTTTTCCATTTGAGGGTACGATTTATTTTCTATATATTAATTTTAGTTTTATAATACTATATTATTATAAAATAATTTGTTAGCATATTATAAATAAATAAAATATTGTTCTAGACAAAATAATAAAACGTTTTATATTTTAAACATACAAATTTTAATACACTAGAATTACATACAATATAAAACAATAATCAATACTTTTTTCCTACCACAATTTAAAACTAATATAAAATAATTCAATTTAATAAATTTTATGTCTCAATAAATATATTGTCATATTGTCTTAGACTTGTAAATATTTAATTAATTTTAAATTATTGACATTTTGTTAAGAATAATTTTGTTGTGAGAATTTGAGTATTGCTAAAGAATTATTATCTTACTTAGATTGCACTCTTTTAACCGGATTATATACTATGCACTTCTTGTACTATCAAGATTAATAATAAAGAGAAAGAACTTCCCATGCATAAAAGTTTAGGTCTAATTTTATACAAATATTTACTGAGACAAAATTGTTGGTAAACCTAAAATATTTGTTAATAAAATAAAATTGTCAATGACTAAAAATCATGGATGAAACAATCATCCATGAAAAATTCAATCTATTGCTAATATTGGTTGATAATTATTGATGATTAAAATTAACTGGTTGATAGACAAATTTTATGTGAGATTATGAGAGAGATAGTGTTTGGATTGGAGAAAAAATTTGAAAAAGAGTGTGAATGAATGAATTTGAAGATATAAAAAAAAGATTGATGAATAAATTGAGAAAAACTATGTAAAAATTTATATATGATTTGATGAATATAATAAATAAAAAATAGTTTTAATATTGAAATATGATCCCACTTTTATCTTATAATCAAAATGAATAGAAAATAAAATGTTTTTAGTTAAAATTAATAAAAATAATGTGATTTATTAAAAATTAATTTAATTACATATTAAATTATAAAAAAGGTAATAATATTATTAATATATGTTGGGAATTGGAATTGTTAATGGTACAATTAAAATAATATTATTGATATATGGATGTCTAGCTTTGTAACATAGATTAAAAAAAGAATAGATTTGTCAGTAGGCATCTACAATAAATAAATATGTGCAAATCTTCACATTATGTGAGAAATCATAATCCCATTTCTGAGCTTGCAATTCCACCCTCCCAAATCATACCAAATCTCCTAATCCAAACACTATTTTAGATAATTTGTGCACTTAGATTTATTTTATTTTTTTGCCTTTAGTTATATAAATATTAAAGCCTATCCGAATTTGCTAATATTTCAGCTTGTGAATTTTGGAGAATAATGTTTGCACCATTCATATTCAAACCTTTTTCTTCTTTTTTTTTTTCAACGCTTGTCCAAAACAAATTTACGTTGATTTTAAATTATCAATATATATAATACATGTAATTTAAATATTCTTGTAATTAGTAATTTTACAAATAAAAGCATATATTGATGATTTCTATCTCAAAAATAACTCTTCACTTATTATATAGTTTTCATACAATAATTTTAAAAGATAGTAAAATGATTGATACAATATATTTGAGTTGTTAATAGCATGATTAAAATCAATCATTTTACCATTTTTCAAAATTATAGTATCAAAACTAATAAATAGAAACTAAATTATCATATAAATAATTTATTGGAACACGAATTTATTATTTAATATACAAGAAACTATTTATATAACACTTATCATTCAAAGTTCGATACTACAAAATGTTCAAATTAAAGAGTTCGTGATAAAATATGTATATGTTTTAAATAAAACAAAAAGTACAATTAATTAAACGTGATATCTCTATTAATATTTGTAACATTGTTTGTTTTTATATTATGTATGGTGGAGTAACAAAAATACAAATATTATGTTGAACTATGAAAACTCATCATGTGTATACACATAAACAATTTATCTCAGTTCATAATTTATTTATCAATATGTTTCACTTACATTCAAAACAAAAATATATATAATATTAAACACATTCTAACAAAAAATATATATCACATACGTTAGAGTAAAGAGTAACAATTTACACTCATAAATAGCTTCAAAAATAACGTACATAATTCAATATCATCTCATCACAACCTTGAAACATACAAACTTCAAATAAACTTAAAAATTCATTATAGAAATATCTCTTGAACAAAAATTATACAGAAAACAAGATTCATTCTTTGTCTAACGCTAAAAATACATTTAATAAACAAAATTTATTATTAAACACAAAAATGTGTCAATAAATTAAAATTTTTAATAGATTTTCGATAAAACATTTACTAATATGAATAAAAAAATTCAATCGATAATTATTGACGATTAATATTCATCAATAATTATTAAAATCAATTGATAAAAATTTGTTGGTAGACCAAATTTTGAGATTTTTCTTCACCATTTTTTTTTAATTATAGTAAAGCAAGCTTGATTTGAATACATATAGATGAGTTTAGATTATATATTATGGTTTTTTTTGAACACTTTACGGTTTTAAAGATATATTGTTAATGGAATATATTTGAATTGAATTTTTTATATTTATGTGAAGTCGAGATTATAAATATTTTGAATCATAGCAATATTATGCATTTAATGTGAGCATATATGTTGGACTAATCATCTAAGACTAGAGTTGTAAATTGAGTGAGATTACAATTTGATTTGGGAAGTAAGAAAATGCTATTGGTATCAAAAAATGTTGTCTTTGATGATAAGAAACGCTTTAGCAAGTGTAAATTATGTGTATATGAAAAATATAATGCTTACAATATTATTGGTATCAACTTATAAGTTTTTTTTTTATTTAATCTTTTACAGTTTTTCTTCTTAAGTCACTGTAGGAAATCTAGCTCATACAAACCATTAACTTTATCAAAATAAATTTTATAAATAAAAATGGTAAAAAGACAATATATCTTATATGTATATATTCAATTAATGTGAACAAACTTTAAAGTAGTTATCACAATAAAGTGGAGTTCTTTCAAAGATGTTTTTTTCCTTTATCTTTGACGACGAAAAGATGCTTTCTGCCTGCCTTTATAATTCAACCTCATTAAAAAATTGCTAAATGAAAAAAAAAATATAAACAAAATTAAATCGAATCCATACAAAAAGAGAAGAAACAGTGTTAAGTTTTCTGAGCCATTCTATTTTGGGCCATAAGCTTTTTCCTATGTCTCCATTTAAAGTAGTTTCTTCTTGCACCTCCGTAAGCTTTTTCCTATACCTCCATTTAAATAAAATTTTATTTTTATATTTTCAGATTATACAATTTGAAAGTTACTTTAGGAAATAAAAAAAAAAAACTTTAAAATTATATAATCTAAAATTCATTTTTACCTTTCAAGTTACATAATCGAACAAAAATAGAATTTTCTCTTAAGTAATTTGAAAGCCATTTTCTATTTTTAAATTACATAATTCAGCTTTTTTTCTCAAATAAATTTTAACTTCTTTTATTATACTATCTAAAAATAATTTTTTAAAGAATTAACTTCTAGGTATAATTTAGAAGTCATTTTCAGCTTTCTGATTTTATAATTCAGAAATATTTTTCAATTTTATATTATACCAGTTGAAAATCATTTTTTTTATTTGGGATTGCATAATTTATAAAGGGTAAAATCGAAATTTTCTTGTATAAGGTGCAGGAAGAAATAAATGATGGTGCAGGAAGAAGCTGCTGAATAAAGTTAAACTGGGTCCATGTATTATTTTCTTTTGGATCTTACATTTCCTGTGAACAAAAAAGGAAAAAGTTGGTCAAAATTTCCGGCCATGTATTCTTGGTCAAAACAATGTTATTGTCTCGATGGAGAGATAAAACTAAAAATGAAAAGGTATTTTTGTCTTGCTTGATTTTTCCTTTAATTCCAATAATTATGAATTCAACAAAAAAAAATTGAGAGGGGTAAATAAATAAAATGACCTATGAATACAGTATTGCTAATTTATATTTAAACATAACAAAAAAAATGTAAATAAATAGACAATTTGGTGTGAAAAAATATATATAGATATTAATGAAGTGTTTATTGATGTTATATAATTACCCTAACAAAAATATATATATATTAATTATGATTAGTTCCTTATTATCTTATTTGTATATCCCCTTTTATCTATTTCCCTTTCAAGTGTGAACTTTTAATTTAGGGTTAGTGTGATTATTGAAATGGTATGAAAAGCACTAGAATCTATAAATAGATTGTTAGGTATTATTATGTTTATATGTTTTCTTTACACTTAACGTTTGACCGTGGAGTTAGTCGTTCTGGTGATGTTCAAACTAGTTATGTTGAAACGTAACATTCAATGTATGTGCTCTTTATATATAAACTACTTATTTGGTATGATATAGTTGTGTGAACGTGAACATGACATTAAGTTTTAGACTGTTCTCATCATCATGTTTATAGACTTTATTACGAACAACTATCTTCATTTATAAAACTAAAATTGGTGTTTTGAAAGAACTTCGAACGAGTTAGATTTTACTTTTTAGTGGATATGTACTTAATACCAAAATTTCGAAAGATATTAAGTTATAATATATTATCGTTATTTCATCCATATAAAATTTTTCTTTATAGTAATTTCTTTGATTGCCAGTGAGTTTTGACGTAGATTGTAGTCATACCTAGAATAATTTTGTGTGATGATTTGTAATAACTTATAGTGAGGAGTTATAAGTGATAACTATTATCACTGAATTTGGTAACCAAGTAAATAATGTTGTGTTATCAGTAGCTTTAGATTGACTATGAAAAATTTACATTTTTTTTATTTTCTTTTAAAAGATTTAGAATATTTATATATATAAAAAGCAAAAAGGAAAAAATTAAGAAAAGGATATCTAAACAAATAGTGGTACACCAATAAAATTAACACCTTCAAATTCCATTTGCTGTTCCCAAGCTGGTCAACGGGAGAAGATGAAAAGGCACTGCCATCAACATCACATGCATATTCAACACTTTCCATCATCCCACAACCAATTTCATTCCAAAACTCTTTTTCCAAGTATGTGGCAGGAAGGCATCCAGCACTGCAATATCTTCTAGCAAATACCTTGTTTGCCATTTTTTTCAAAATCACTAAATGTATAATTTCTGTTTAAATTACAATTTATTAATCAAAAAGAAAATAACAAAATTATAATTAAATAATGTAAATATTGACATAATAAGTAGAGAAACCGACATTCCACTCATAAAAAACCTGACTTTGTCTTCAGAATCCCATTCAGCAAGGCGGAGAGGTTGCCCTATAGTTGTAAACTTAAAACCTGCTTTCTCCTTCATTAATACAACCCCAGCAGGTACTGAAGCGCTCAAAGGAGAAATAATCATGCATATATTTGGAATTTGTTACAAGATTCAAATAGAAACAATAAGGTCAGTTCTATCACTCAATTGGTTTCATTTATCCCCTCCCCAATATACAATATAATAGGAGGCTACTTCATTTCATCATGCTCAACTCAACCAATAACTTTTACAATCAAATTCGAAATAACCAATGACAATCCTCTTATTTACACCAAAAGTTTCAAAAACGTACAAAATATAGGATTCAAGAAATGAATAAAACTAGTGAGTATGACGCTAGATATATGATGACAAGAGATTGAGAGAAAAATCATTTAATTGATGCCTACACCCCATAATCTTTGTCAGACTTCTACATTCCATTTTGTTTAGAATATTTTTAAAGTTTGAGGTACACACAGAATGATCATCCTTTCGTTAATCTTACATTTTGTATCCTCCTCATTCAATGGGTTTATCTTTTACATCACTAATGATCAAAACCCTCTCAACAAACTCAAAAGCAGGATTTAAAGAAGGGCTAGCACTCGAAAGCCCTGCCATGTCGTGAGTTTGTCAAAGCTACATACTGCTAACTAATATATAATATTAATCCAAAATACTAAAGTCAATACACACTAGAAGAAATAAAATATTCAACAGACAAAAAATCAATACCATATTTAGAAGCTTCTTGAGCTATCTTTTGCAAATAAACCAAAGGATCCTCAAATTCCTCCTTTGTTGGAGAATACACAGGACACTCTGGAATTGTTTCAGTCCAGTCCAGGTCATTTGTGTCAAACTTATCCACCTTTCGTTTGGAAAAGACATAAGCATTGCCATGCAATTTCATGCCTCATGATGCTGAATCTCTTAAAGCATCTCCTCCACTTCTGTTCATCATGTTAACAATATTAATTAATAAAACCATGTAAAGGCAAACATGTATTCAAGAGTACAAACGTGTATTCAAAAGCTTTATATATACCTATATATTCAGGATCCAAATATCCCACTGTTCCAGCCACTCGTGTGAAGCTAGATCTATTTTCGTCTGATGTAATAATCTTTACTAAACCAAAATCTCCAATCTTAGCTCTCATATCATCCCCCAAAAGTATGTTTGTGGGTTTTAGGTCTCTATGAATGATGGTTTCTGAGTTAGGTGGTGCAAATAGTGCACTCCTCGTGCTATGTCCAAGGCTATTCTTGTCCTTTTGGTTCTAAGTTAAAGGAGCCCGACCATCTTCACTGCAAGAAAATAGGTGTTGAGCTAATGTCCCTTGAGCCATATACTCATACACCAAAAGTTTTCATGGCCTTCAAAGCAATATCCTATAACGTTCAACAATTGTCTGTGTCTCACTTTACTTATAAAGTCAATTTCGACTTCCAATTCATTCATTTGTTGACTTTCCAAAGGATTAAATTTCATTCGATTCACCGCAATTTTCCTATTATTATCTAAATCTCCGCGGTAAACAATTGCAAATCTTCATGTACCCACTATATTTTCTTCATTGAAATCTTTAGTTGCACGCCGAATAATATCAATGGACATGGTACCACGACTCTCAATTCTTTTTGTTCTTTTTTCATGGCACATGTAAACACAACCACAACCACCACAACAGTAACCATACTTGTAAGCACGATACTGGTAATCCAACCGAGAGACAGTGAAAAATCACGTGCATTTGGACTTCCACTTGATGGAATAGTGCTACTTACACCTAGAAAAGAATTATAATTATTGTCCAACTTCACCTCATATGAGAATTTTGGAATATTACTAGATAAATTGTTTTGAGACATGTCGAGAATCTCAAGTTGACCTAAATTAGTCAAAGTTTTCGGTATTGATCCCTGCAATTTATTTTCATTGAGAAAGAAGTTTTTCAAATCAGATAAATAACCAAATGCAGGTGAAATTGTACCGCTCAAGTTCTGATTAAACAAATCTACAACAATAATATTCTCCTCGTAACATCTAATGGAAGTCCAATGATAACAAGGATTATTGTGATACCATCTACTTGTGAACCGATAGGGATAACCAAAGTGTTTAAGAATATCAAGTAAAATGATTACTTGAGAATCACAGGGTTGAGGCTCATGTGTACAAAAGGAATTATCATCCACATTGGCCTTCACACCCATTCCAAATGAAGGATATGAACCCTGAAAATAATTGTCATCTAAAGATATCTTCTTCAAACTAGGAAGAGACATGAGAGAAGATGGAATGACACCGGTTAAGTAGTTGTGACTCAGGATCAATTCAACCAAAGTGATGCAATTTGATAATTCAGGAATTGGACCTGTGAAAAAATTAATCTCAAGTCTAACCTCAGAGAAATTAGTCATGAAAGCAATTATCTCAATGCTACCCGATAACCCCCCGAACTTGGATTACGGAACATTGGGCCAAAATTCAAATTCATTAAGTACCATGAACTTCAGTATTTGATTATTCAACCAGAGCTTCTTAATCCCAGATACTGCGAAGCTCTTTGGCAAACTTCTAGTACGGTTGTTGTAAGAAAGAAAGAGCTCCTTCAAACTTACAAGAGAGTCAAATATATATGGTAAGGTACCATTAAGATTTGTACCTTGGAGATCAACTTTGACAAGATTGGAAGCCCGAGCCAAGTCGGCGGGAATCGCCCATGGAGCGAGGTTGGGGGTGTCAGCCAAGCTGAGGCTACGTAAGCTTCGGAGACCCTGGAAGCAACCCTCAGGAATGAAGGTGAAGTTGTTGCCACCGAGGAATACAGTCTCCAGCATTGAGAGGTTGGCCAGGGAAGGTAACGCGCCTGAGAGGGCGTAGCACTAGAGAGAGAGCGAGGTAAGTTGGGAAAGGTAGTTAAGATTCGGAGGTAGCGTTCTGGTCAGCGACTGTGAAGCAATATTTATTGAAGTGACTCGGTTGCTGGGGAAGAGGCGAAGAGGCTGCACTGTAGTTGTAAACTTGAAACCTGCTTTCTCCATCATTAATACAACCCCAGCATGTACTGAAGCGCGCAAAGGAGAAATAATCTTGCATATACGTGGAATTTGTTACAAGATTGAAATAGAAACAGTTAGGTCAGTTCTATCACTCAATTGGTTTCATTTATCCCCTCCCCAATATACAATATAATAGGATGCTACTTCATTTTGTCATGCTCAACTCAACCAATAACTTTTACAATCAAATTCGGAATAACCAATGACAATCCTCTCATTTACACCAAAAGTTTCAAAAAAGTACAAAATATAGGATTCAGGAAATGAACAAAACTAGTGAGTATGACGCTAGATATATGATGACAAGAGATTGAGAGAAAAATCATTTAATTGATGTCTCCACGCCATAATCTTTGTCAGACTTCTACATTTCATTTTGTTTAGAATATTTTTAAAGTTTAAGGTACACACAGAATGACCATCCTTTCGTTAATCTTACAGTTTGTATCCTCCTCATTCAATGGGTTTATCTTTTACATCACTAATGATCAAAACCCTCTCAACAAACTCAAAAGCAGGATTTAAAGAAGGGCTAACTCTGGAAAGCTCTGCCGTGTCGTGAGTTTTTCAAAGCTACATATTGCTCATTAATATATAATATTAATCCAAAATACTAAAGTCAATACACACTAGAAGAAATAAAATATTCAACAGACGAAAACTCAATACAATATTTAGAAGCTTCTAGAGCTATCTTTTGCAAATAAACCAAAGGATCCTCAAATTCCTCCTTTGTTGGAGAATACACAGGACACTCTAGAATTGTTTCAGTCCAATCCAGGTCATTTGTGGCAAACTTATCCACCTTTCGTTTGGAAATGACATCGGCATTGCCATGGAATCCCATGCCACATGATGCTGAATCTCTTAAAGCTTCTCCTCCACTTTTGTTCATCATGTTAGCAATATTAATTAATAAAACCATGTAAAGGCAAACATGTATTCACAAGCACAAACATGTATTTAAAAGCTTTATATATTCCTATATATTCAGGATCCAAATATCCCACTGTTCCAGCCACTCGTGTGAAGCTAGATCTGTTTCCGTCTGATGTAATAATCTTTACTAAACAAAAATCTTCAATCTTAGCTCTCATATCATCCCCCAAAAGTATGTTTGTGGTTTTTAGCTCTCTATGAATGATGGTTTCCTGAGTTAGGTTGTGCAAATAGTGCACTCGCCGTGCTACGTCCAAGGCTATTCTTGTCCTTTGGTTCCAAGTTAAAGGAACCCGACCATTTTCACTGCAAGAAAATAGGTGTTGAGCTAATGTCCCTTGAGCCATATACTCATACACCAAAAGTTTTCCTGGCCTTCAAAGCAATATCCTATAACGTTCAACAAATGCCAGTGTCTCACTTTACTCAGAAAGTCAATTTCGGCTTCCAATTCACTCATTTGTTGACTTTTCGAAGGATTAAATTTCATTCGTTTCACCGTAATTTTCCTATTATTATCTCAATCTCCGCGGTAAACAATTGCAAATCCTCCTGTACCCACTATATTTTCTTCATTGAAATCTTTAGTTGCACGTCGAATAATATCAATGGACATGGTACCACGACTCTCAATTCTTTTTGTTCTTTTTGCATGGCACATGTAAAACACAACCACAACCACCACAATAGTAACCATACCTATAAGCACGATATTGGTAATCCAACCGGGAGACAGTGAAAAAGCACGTGCATTTGGACTTCCACTTGATGGAATAGTTCTACTCACACCAAGAAAACAATTATAATTACTGCCCAACTTCACCTTAGATGAGAATTTTGGAATATTACCAGATAAATTGTTGTGAGACACGTCGAGAATCTCAAGTTGAGCTAAATTAGTCAAAGTTTTCAGTATTGATCCCTGCAATATATTTTCATTAAGAAACAAGTTTTTCAAATTAGATAAATAACCGAATGCAAGTGAAATTATACCGCTCAAGTTCTGATTAGCCAAATCTACAATAGTAATCTTCTCCTCGTAACATCTAATGGAAGTCCAATGATAACAAGGATTATTACCATACCATATACTTGCGAACCGATAGGGATAACCAAAGTGTTTAAGAATATCAAGTAAAATGATTACTTGAGAATCATAGGGTTGAGGCTCATGTGTACAAAAGGAATTACCATCCACATTGGCCTTCACACCCATTCCAAATCAAGGATATGAACCCTGAAAATAATTGCCATCTAGAGATATCTTCTTCAAACTAGTTAGAGACATGAGAGAAGATGGAATGACACTGGTTAAGTAATTGTGACTCAGGATCAATTCAACCAAACTGGTGCAATTTGATCAATCAGGAATTAGACATGTGAAAAAATTCATCTCAAGTCTAACCTCAGACAAATTAGTCATTAAAGCAATTATCTCAATGCTACCCGATAACCCCCCAAACTTGGATTCCGGAACATTGGGTCAAAATTCAAATTCATTAAGTACCATGAACTCCGGTATTTGATTATTCAGCCAGAGCTTCTTAATCCGAGATACTGCGAAGCTTTTTGGCAAAGTTCCAGTAAGGTTGTTGTTAGAAAGAAAGAGCTCCTTCAAACTTACAAGAGAGTCAAATATATCTGGCAAGGTACCGTTAAGATTTGTACCTTGGAGATCAAGTTTGACAAGATTGGAAGCGTGAGCCAAGTCGGCGGGAATCGTCCATGGACGAGGTTGCGGCTTTCTGCCAAGCTGAGGCTACGTAAGCTTCGGAGACCCTGGAAGTACCCCTCGGGAATGAAATTGAAGTTATTGCCACCAAGGAATACTTCCAGCATTGGGAGGTTGGCCCGGGAAGGTAACGCGCCGGAGAGGGCGTTGCCCTGGAGAGAGCGCGAGGTAAGTTGGGAAAGGGAGTTAAGATCCGGAGCTTCCACTCATAAAAAACGTGACTTTGTCTTCAGAATCCCATTCAGCAAGGCGAAAAGGCTGCACTCTAGTTGTAAACTTGAAACCTGTTTTCTCCTTAATTAATACAACCCCAACAGGTACTGAAGTGCTTAAAGGTGAAATAATCTTGCATATACCTGGAATTTTTTACAAGATTCAAATAGAAACAGTTAGGTCAGTTCTATCACTCAATTGGTTTCATTTATCCCCTCCCCAATATACAATATAATAGGAGGCTACTTCATTTCATCATGCTCAACTCAGCCAATAAATTTTACAATCAAATTCAAAATAATCAATGACAATCCTCTTATTTACACCAAAAGTTTCAAAAAAGTACAAAATATAGGATTCGGGAAATGAATAAAGCTAGTGAGTATGATGCTAGATATATGATGACAAGAGATTGAGAGAAAAATGATTTAATTGATGTCTCTCCACCATAATCTTTGTCAAACTTCTACATTCCATTTTGTTTAGAATCTTTTTAAAGTTTGAGGTACACACAGAATGATCATTATTCTGTTAATCGTACATTTTGTATCCTTCTCTTTCAATGGGTTTATCTTTTACATCACTAATGATCAAAACCCTCTCGACAAACTCAAAAGCAGGATTTAAAGAACGGCTAGCACTAGAAAGCCCTGCCATGTCGTGAGTTTGTCAAAGCTACATACTGCTCATTAATATGTAATATTAATCTTAAATACTAAAGTCAATACAAACTAGAAGAAATAAAATATTCAACAGACGAAAACTCAATACCATATTTAGAAGCTTCTAGAGCTATCTTTTGCAAATAAACCAAAGTATTTTCAAATTCCTCTTTTGTTGGAATATTACCAGATGAATATAATAAATAGAAAATAGTTTTAATATTGAAATATAAGATCGCACTTTTACCTTTATAATCAAAATGAATATAAAAATAAAATGTTTTTAGTTAAAATCAATAAAAAAATTATATGATTTATTAAAAATAAATTTAATTACATATTAAATTATAAAAAAGGTAATAATATTATTAATATATGTTGGGAATTCGGATGGTTAATGCTACAATTAAAATAATATTATTGATATACGAATGTCTAGCTTTGTAACATAGATTAAAGCTTTAAACCCTTCATTGGTCCTCATATTTGTGTGCAAATCTCAGTTTGGTCCTCAAGTTTTGAACTGTCTCAATTGGGTCATAATTTTTGTAAAAATGCACACATTTTACCCTAACCGTTAAGTTCTCTCACTCGGCGTTAATTGATGCTGAGATGAATTTTTATTTTAGGCTTAATCCCTCCCGTGGTCCTTATGTTTGTGTGAAAATCTCAGTTCGGTCCTCAAGTTTTTCCTCAAGTCCTTATGAAATGAAAACATTTTACCCCAATCGTTAAGTGTATTAAGACGACGTTAACTTTGAACTAAGCTTTAATTTTTTTTTTTATGTTTTAAAATCATTAAATCCTCGTGGCTATGGTCTTTCTTTTTCCTTCCAATCAATGATCACATTTTTTTCCTCAAGTCCTTATGAAATGCAAAAATTTTACAACATTTTACCCCAACGTTAAGTGTATTGAGACGGCAATAACTTTGAACTGAGCTGTAATTTTTTTTTTTATGTTTTAAAATCATTAAATCAACGTGGCTATGGTCTTTCTTTTTCCTTCCAATCACTGATCACAGTTTACTCATTCCTCCACCCTCAAACCCCCCAACTCACACATTTTCTCCCTCCCAAACTAAAAAAAGTCGTCGTTGTCGACAGTTCAAAAGTTATGACCCAATTGAGACAGTTCAAAACTTGAGGACCGAAGATTTTCACACAAACATAAGGACCAAGGGAGGGATTAAGCCTAAAATAAAAAATTCATCTCAACATCAATTAAGGCCGTTTGAGACAACTTAACGGTTAGGGTAAAATATGTGCATTTTTACAAAAATTATAACTCAATTTAGACAGTTCAAAACTTAAGGACCAAACTGAGATTTGCACACAAATATGAGGACCAATGGAGGGTTTGAGCCTAGATTAAAAAAATAATAGATTTGTCAGTAGGCATTTACAATAAATATGTGCAAATCTTCACATTATGTGAGAAATCATAATCCCATTTCTCAGCTTGCAAATCTCCTAATCCAAATTGAGGGATCATCCGCTGTCCCCCTCTTTTTTAATAGTAATTTCGTTCATCCAAACACTATTTTAGATAATTTGTGCACTTAGATTTATTTTATTTTTTTTCTTCACCATTTGTTTTTTAATTCTAGTAAAGCAAGCTTGATTTCAATAGATATAGATGAGTTTAGATTATATATCATGGTTTTTTGAACACTTTACGGTTTTACAGATATATTGTTAATGGAATATATTTGAATTGAATTTTTTATATTTATGTGAAGTTGAGATTATAAATATTTTGAATCATAGCAATATTATGCTTACAATATTATTGGTATCAACTTATAAGTTTTTTTTATTTAATCTTTTACAGTTTTTCTTCTTAAGTCACTGTAGGAAATCTAGTTCATACAAACCATTAACTTTATCAAAATAAATTTTATAAATAAAAATGGTAAAAAGACAATATATCTTATATGTATATATTCAATTGATGTGAACAAATTTTAAAGTAGTTAGCACAATAAAGTGGAGATCTTTCAAAGATGTTTTTTTCCTTTATCTTTGACGACGAAAAGATGCTTTCTGCCTGCCTTTATAATTCAACCTGATAAAAAAAATTCCTAAATGAAAAAAAACATATAAACAAATTAAATCGAATCCATACAAAAAGAGAAGAAACAATATTAAGTTTTCTGAGCCATTCTATTTTGGGCCATAAGCTTTTTCCTATGCCTCCATTTAAAGTAGTTTCTTCTTGCACCTTCATAAGCTTTTTCATATACCTCCATTTAAATAAAATTTTATTTTTATATTTTCAGATTATACAATTCGAAAGTTACTTTAGGAAATAAAAAAAAAACTTTAAAATTATATAATCTAAAATTCATTTTTACCTTTCAAGTTACATAATCCAAACAAAAATAGAATTTTCTCTTAAGTAATTTGAAAGCCATTTTTTATTTTTAAATTACATAATTCAGCTTTTTTCTCAAATAAATTTTAACTTCTTTTATTATACTATCCAAAAATACTTTTTTAAATAAAGAATTAACTTCTAGGTATAATTTAGAGGTCATTTTCAGCTTTCTGATTTTATAATTCAGAAATATTTTTCAATATTATATTATACCAGTTGAAAATCATTTTTTATTTGGAATTGCATAATTTATAAAGGGTAAAATCGAAATTTTCTTGTATAAGGTGCAGGAAGAAATATATGATGGTGCAGGAAGGAGCTGCTGAATAAATTTAAACTGGGTCCATGTATTATTTTCTTTTGGATCTTACATTTCCTGTGAACAAAAAAGCAAAAAGTTGGTCAAAATTTCCGGCCATGTATTCTTGGTCAAAACAATGTTATTGTCTCGGTGGAGAGATAAAACTAAATATGAAAAGGTATTTTTGTCTTGCTTGATTTTTCCTTTAAAGTAAAACAAAATAATTCCAAATAATTATGAATTCGACAAAAAAATTGAGAGGGGAAAATAAATAAAATGACCTATGAATAATGTCATGCTAGTTTATATTTAAACATAACAAGAAAAAATGTAAATAAATAGACAATTTGGTGTGAAAAAATATATATAGATATTAATGAAGTGTCTATTGATGTTATATAATTACCCTAACAAATATGTGCCTGTTGCAACCTTGATGAATTTTCCTTGAAGGCATGTGAAACTTTAAGCCAATGCGATATTGTTACCTATTTAGTCTGAGTTTAAATCAAAATTAACTAATTAGAATATTAATTATGATTAGTTCCTTATTATCTTATTTCTATATCCCCTTTTATCTATTTCCTTTTCAAGTGTGAACTTCTAATTTAGAGTTAGTGTGATGATTGAAATGGTATGAAAAGCACTAGAATCCATAAATAGATTGTTAGGTATTATTATGTTTATATGGTTTTTTTAGACTTAACGTTTGACCGTGGAGTTAGTCGTGTGATGTTCAAACTAGTTATGTTCAAACGTAACATTCAATGTATGTCTCTTTATATATAAACTACTTATTTGAATAAATAGAAAGAAATGTAGTAACTAATTTTCAATCAAATTCTCTCCAAAAAAAAAAATCTCATATAAACCATTACCTCTTTGAATACTCCTGTCTCATGAAGATTCTTAAAAGGGCATCTAAAGACAAAATATAAGAGATTTAAATAATGGAACTAAAAGGAGTTGCAGTATATTGGAATTTGGATTTGGTTTTTAATACATCATGATAAGTTTGGATATTATTTATACGTATATAAAACTTATAAATTCGAAAATAAAATAAATGCCAAAGAATTACTGATTTATCATCAATTGAAATCAGCTAAGCAATAAACCGAATTAAAGGAAATCTTTGGATCTTACAAAATAGTAATATAAGAACATAAAGTTAATAGATATAAGACATAGTTTGCTAAATATTTTAATAGCTTAAAAGTAATTATTATTTGTTTTACACATATTTGTCCGAATGCTTTACTTTAGTTTTTCTTAAAACATTCCTATAATATTATTGTTCACATTTGAATAAAAATTACTCGAACAAAATACCAAAATAAAACGAAGAAAAAATTCAAATGCCTTAAAACAAATTTATTGCAGTTGTGCACCGGTGGCTATGGAACAGCTGGATACAAATAAAACAAATACCCTTTTTGTGGTAATCGTTTTCTCACACAAAAATAAGTTTGATTTTTCACAAAATTACGTATTTTTGGAAGAAGTTATCACTGTTTATAAATCAATTAAACAAATTTTCCGGTTAACCAATTGTCATGAGGTTCAACTAACAAATATTCCAGTAAACCAATTGATACAGGTTCGAAGGTTAAATATGTAAAGTACTAAACAAAAGAAAGAAAAACAGATGTTACATATAAAAATGTTATCTTATTTTATGTGAATAGTCTCAGAAACATGTGACCTCTGCCATAATAGAGCTACCTACCCACGACAACTTACTCCAATGGCGTGTTATTAAACCAAAAAGTACAATCATCATTAAATACGAAACTTTTCATCAGCGGTTGATCTTGACAACCAGGCTAGGGAAAGTTAGCAGTTATATAATCCACTAAATGTTTGCTGATAATTAGTAATGTGCTAAAGAATGGTAAATTACATCAAATGATTTCTTCTCTGGTGATCATTAGTTACAAAAGACGATCAGCACAACAAATAATGGAGGAACTGTAAGGTAGTATTGAGAGAAAATGAGAAATTTCCTTGAACTTTATTCAAGTAGTTCTAGGTACAAAGGACCTATTGCTACAAAAAGAATGGATTAACATCAGAAGGGGAAGCAGCTGATAGAATTTAATGAGAAAACAATGGAGAGACCACGTTCCTAACAAGACCTAAACAACAGGTGAGAAGAAAAATACAAATTTACATGGAAATAAATGTCGCTAACCCGATTTCTAAGTCCTAACTTTGCAAGTCAGGTTCACCAACCAAAGTTGGAAAAACACCTCGGCGTGAGAACCCAAAGGATCACCACCCGTGCAGATTCCAAATGTTGGCCTGCACAAAGAATGTAATTTCATATCCTAATACGTTAATATCTTGCCGCTGCTTCCTCCCTTAATCAATCATTTGGATTTAGTGTATTGTTAGAAAGCCCATAAGCTAAATGAAGTTAGCAAATTCAGACTCTTGATCGCGTTTCACAATCAATTCGAGCCAACTTGAAACATCAATTCAATCTGCTCTCTAAGCCTAAAAACGAAGGGCCTCGGACTTTAAGGCGCTTTGGCTCAATCTCAATGGAAGGCGGTTCCCTAAATGTCTGTTGCTGCAAGAACCTATCTTTTCGGTGTTGGTGGTGATCTCGTTGCATACTTATTTCCTCGTTCCCTAACTTCTTATATCTTATCGAAATGGGAATGCCATTACCCCTTGCAAATCTGTCCCTGGAGGAGACTTCAACACGACTTTTATGGCTAACAGGGTGACTGTGTTTGTAACTTAACTCCTGAGTTCTGAAATCCATTGGTTGATCACTCCTTCCTTCAGGAAGGACTTTCTTCAGTCGTTTTAGTCCCTGCTCATAGATTACAATATCATCATGGTCCATTCATATAGCATAATCTGATAATCCATTTAGGAAAGATGAAACACTGGTACCGTAAGCTGAGCGCTGAGTGATAAAATAACAATGGTATAAATGAATAAATAAACTAAATATTTGACAAATACCTGCTGCTCAGTCTGCTTTGAAGACGTGACATCATTCATATTTCTCCTCTCTGCTTTCAGAGAAGAAGGTCGCTTTACCCTAAACATCTCTGAATCAGAATCACTCTCGTCCGCGATGGGCTTTGTATCAACTCTCTGAACAATAGTCTGTAGTTTAATCGAGCTTTCATTGCACCCAGCAGGGGATAACGAAGATTCACATGCGCTGTTGGGTATTCTTTCACCAAAATCCTCAAAATCAATAATACCTCCTAAATTGATATTTGTATGTCCTTCAGCCTGTTAGCAGAATAAATAATTAACAGAAAGTTTTGTTCCAGAATCAATAATGACCATTCAATAATCTCAATGGAATAATATGCAAGGTCAATATTCAAAAACCATATTCAGATGACTTACATTTTTGGGAGTAGAGAAGCCCTCAAGGGATTCAGAAAGAGTGGATGTGGCAGAAGAAAAGGAAACGTCAGACACCAAGGCTATTTGATTTTCAGAGCAATCTACAAAGACAGATTGATTCTGTGTACTGTATTCTTGATTATTTGTTGAGTGCTCTGGAGTTGTATAAAATTCAACAACAGAATCAAGTTTTAGCTCACAATAAGGAATGTATCCATTTGCCTCGGCTCTCTGAAACATATTTGACAAAGGATATGCATACATGTTTTGACCACTATTGGTTTGCTTCCTTATCTCATGTGATATCCCATCTTCCTGCTCAAACATCTTGGCTGCGGCTTCCATATCCATAATATCCTCCCTCAAATAAAGTGTGTGTTTGCTCCCACAAGTGAAGTCAAGAGAATCAACATCTGAATTCTCAAAATTTAAAAACACAAAAAATGAGAATATTGTACCATAAAAATGCATGTAATAATCAAGTAAAGAATTCATTGTCCATAATTTATTCTTTAGACCAGAAACAAGATAATATTTTTTTTTCCTATTATAATCCCATAGGATATTAAAGAAACAATTTGAAATCCATGAGATTACCATATATGGTAAATGATATTAAGCAAAGTGTGTGATCAAATGAACCAAACATACATAACATATTAGTAAATGATAATGAGCAAAGCTTACCGTGACGTAGGCATACAGGATGCATATGACAGTTGCAATCAACATAAGCTACGTAACAGTCACGTTTGCAAAGGCTACAGAGAATTGTGCCATGGGAATGAGAAGAGACGCTTATACAAGCCCTTGATTTCGTTAGAAACCATCGCGCGCAATGCTGGAATCTCATCAAGTTAACAAATGAAATCTTAATGCTATTATGAGAAAAAGAGTCTGAAGACGGAAAATCCGAATCTTCAAGTTCCAAGCATGTACGGAGAAGCATTGCTTCTTTGCATAGAAGTTCTTCATGGGGCAGTAAAGGAACCCTGTTAAGAAGTGCATATCTTCTGCTAGCAATAGCCCCTAACGGAAACCAATCACCAATCGCAAAATTCACTGCTTCTCCACAATTGAAACCTACAATTGTAACCAATATTACATGGATTAGTTTTCAATTTATTTATTTCACAAGCAGTGAATAGGTGGGAGTAGAAGGTGCGATAGCATTCCTGGAACTACAAAATAGAAATGAGCAAATCTAACCATGGCTAAAGCCAGCATGATATGCTCTAGGGAAAGTTATTATAAACTCCCCAGGCTTTTGAACAGCCTTGTAGACAGGAACTTCATGCTCTAACAAAATATTTGGTGGAAATAGAGTTGTTTTCCCCAGAAGAACATCAAATGCACCATCTTCCCCATCACTTGACAAAATATCATTAGTGTACACATGTTCTCTCACCACCCTTTCAAATTCCAAAGCTGCATGACCTGGAATACCGTACCATGTTTTGGATGCGCCACAGTGATGATAATTAATGCTGTCATAACAATGTAATATATTAATATCATTAAATAATCAACTAAAGAAGAAAGCCTTCAGTTGTGATAATGTTATTATGAACTTATTCTGAATATAAGCAACATTTACCTGTACAAATAATGATCTTCCACATGCCAAGCAAACATGCTGAACAGCATTCCAATGTACAACATGGGCTCGGTTACTCCCTGAAATGAAAATCCAATATGAAGTCATGTAAAATGTATATTACAAAGATGACTTAACCGTTAAAAAAACTATCATACCGGAATTAATGTTTCCAAGAGCCGTAAACTTGATTTGGGCAACCTTGATAGTTTCTGAGATCATACAGAAGGAATTGTTGAATAAGTTATCTTTGTCACATATTCTACTCTTCTATAAAGAAAGAAAAGGATATCTAAACAAATAGTGATACACCAATAAAATTAACACCTTCAAATTCCATTTGCTGTTCCCAAGCTGGTCAATGGGAGAAGATGAAAAGGCACTGCCATCAACATCACATGCATATTCAACACTTTCCATCTTCCCACAACCAATTTCATTCCAAAACTCTTTTTCCAAGTATGTGGCAGGAAGGCATCCAGCACTGCAATATCTTCTAGCAAATACCTTGTTTGCCATTTTCTCAAAATCACGAAATGTATAATTTCTGTTTAAATTACAATTTATTAATCAAAAAGGCAATAACGAAATTATAAATTACATAATGCCTATATTAACATAATCAATAGAGAAGCCGACCTTCCACTCATAAAAAACGTGACTTTGTCTTCTGAGTCCCATTCAGCAAGGCGTAGAGGCTGCACTCTAGTTGTAAACTTGAAACCTGCTTTCTCCTTCATTAATACAACCCCAGCAGGTACTGAAGCGCTCAAAGGAGAAATAATCTTGCAAATACCTGGAAATTGTTACAAGATTCAAATAGAAACAGTTAGGTCAGTTCTATTACTCAATTGGTTTCGTCTATCTCCTCCCTAATATACAATATAATAGGAGGCTACTTCATTTCATCATGCTCAACCAATAACTTTTACAATCAAATTCGAAATAACCAATGACAATCCTCTCATTTACACCAAAAGTTTAAAAAAGGTACAAATATAGGATTCAAGAAATGAACAAAACTAGTGAGTGTGACACTAGATATATGATGACAAGAGATTGAGAGAAAAATAATTTAATTGATGTCTCCACACCAGGACCTTTGTCAGACTTCTACATTCCATTTTGTTTAGAATCTTTTTAAAGTTTGAGGTCCAGAAAGAATGATCATCCTTCTGTTAATCGTACATTTTGTATCCTCCTCGTTCAATGGGTTTATCTTTTCAATCACTAATGACCAATACCCTCTCAACAAACTCAAATGCAGGATTTAAAGAAGGGCAAGCACTGGAAAGCCCTGCCATGTCGTGAGTTTGTCAAAGCTACATACTGAGTTTGTCAAAGCTATATACTGCTCACTAATATATAATATTAATCCAAAATACTAAAGTCAATACATACTAGAAGAAATAAAATATTCAACAGAAGAAAACTCAATACCATATTTAGAAGCTTCTGGAGCTATCTTTTGCAAATAAACCAAAGGATCCTCAAATTCCTCCTTTGTTGGAGAATACACAGGACACTCTGGAATTGTTTCAGTCCAGTCCAGGTCATTTGTGTCAAACTTATCCACCTTTCGTTTGGAAAAGACATCAGCATTGCCATGCAATCTCATGCCACATGATGCTGAATCTCTTAAAGCATCTCCTCCACTTCTGTTCATCATGTTAGCAATATTTGTTTGGGTAGCAGTGACAGATTGTGCACGCTGAAGCCTTTTACGCTTCAAAAATTCTAACCCATTCCTAACTTCCTTAGATAAAGTCACTCTTCTTTCCACCTGCATTTCAAACATTTGACATTAAGGTTTTTAACTGTAATGCTAGAGTAAAATGCACACATGAAATCAAAAATTAAGTCAAAATAATGTGAAAAGAGATGGATAAGAAATTAACAGACTGAAAAATATGTCATGTTAGCATAATTGGATCGTTGAACTAAGATGACAAAAGGTCATGCAAAGCATTGCCCCGTAAATCTTCAAATGAACCAAAAGGGTCTCAATCCAGCTTGAAACGAAGAAGTGAACGACTAAAGTTTGAACTCAAGCAAACCAGAAGAATCCCAGAGCCGAAATTAATTCGAATTCCTACGGTATATTACCATTGGGGAGTCAATAACTAGAAGAGGGGTCGTTCGTTATGAGGCAACCAAAGTCGGGAACATTATCGAACAGGGTCATTCTGAGTCAAACATAAATCACCTCATTCTGAAAAGTATCCGCTAAGAAGGGAAAATTTGAGCAAAAATACCTTATCCCAATTTAGAACCACGCAAAGCAAAGAGTCAACAAAAACATTCTTACAGAAATATTCAACAAATGCATGCGCTGAAATTTGAATAGTTTACTCCTCTCAACATCACTATTTCCACCTTAGGATAAACCAATAAAAAAAAAAAGTAGCTCTAATCACATAAATTTCAACACGAAAAGGGAAAGAAAAATATAAGCCAAGAAAATTATTAATCCTCTGTTAAACTTAATCTTCTAAAATACTATTCCAGAAACTGGTGAACAAAGAAAGAGAGAAGAACCGTGTTGCTCTTTTTTCTATTCTACCAATGATATTCAAAGAAGAACCATGGTTTACTTATTAGAGAAAAAACACCCACACTTACAAAATGCACCTTAAGCATCCCTCAACAACATCAATTGTATATTACACTGAGGCCTAAACATGAAAAACAAGAACGAGGGGAAAAGAAAAATATTACAAGGCGTGATTCGAAAAATTCATTATTCAAGCAAACAAAACAAAAGGAAACACATCTAAATTGTAAAATATCGTAACAATGTCCGAGATCTGAACGAAGAGCAGAAGAATATACATTATCTGGAGAGTTCCAAGCATTAGCGAATCAAAAACCAAATAAAAAGCCAATAGAAAAAAAAATTCTGAATAAAACACGATTAGCCTACCATTTCATTACGAAGTCGCTCCCTGTAGGCCTCCGTCTTCGTTAACTTGTGCAAAGAACAGCCAGAAAAAGCAATCACGATAAAAATCCGAATCTAAACCCTAAACAACGATCCAGAATGATGCAGATTAAGCGCGAGCCTCGAAGAACAACCAGGCTCGCCACATTCTCGAAGAACGTCGAATAGAACGCTAAAACCGCGTCACAGAGAGATCGAACGCCTCGTAGAAGCAACAAAAGCAAATTGAGAGAGAATGCCGACGCGAGAATAAGAAGAGCGAAATCAGCTTCCTCTGAAAACGCCAAAAAAGGGGCGCCGAAAACAAAAGCGGTTTTCCGGCGAACGGGAGAAGTTTTCCGGCTGGACCAGAAAACGGAGAGAAATAGTGGATGATGAGAGAGAGGGAGCGAATGCTTAGAAAACCGAAAAAGGGTAAGGAAGGGATAATTTATAGTTTTATACTCTAAAGCAATTATCTCTTTATTAGTTCAGGAAACCGCATAAAAAATATACTTTAATTATTCATTTTATTATTAAATAATAATTAAATTAAAGAAAGTTTGGGAAGTGGTGGTGTGGTTGTTATTAGGTGGTTCAACGAAAACAAAACGTGCCGTCCAAATTCGAAGACGCGTTTTGGTGTAAACGCGATTGAATGTTTCCCGTTCCGTGTATTGACGGAATCGCCGTTACTGTTAAGTGGGATTTATTTATTGGCGGGTACAGAATTGAAGAGCCGGTGATTACTACACTGTCGAGAAGGGTAATTTGGTAATTGTGTTAGGACGGTATTATCGATGAGGTCTCGTTCCTGCAGCGGTCAGATAAAAAGAAAGAGGCAGGAAGAAGGAATGATCACGTGAGATAAGATTGAAGTCAATTGTATATCGAACTTTGACATCGAACCGTTGATTTTCTTCGTCGTTTCCTTGCAACCGTCCAAAGTACGTGAACGCTATCGAATCAGAAATCTCCAGGGGCATGTGTACTTTTTCTGTTCAACGGCCGGCTTATACAGGATAACTCTCACCTACCTTACAGTTAGTTAAGCTTTAGAAGATGAAATGACGGGTTTGTCCTTGTTCAGTTAAGTCCCGTTGTCACATGAATAAAGGTGTTTCAGGGTTTTTCCCATTAGATAGGAAATGACTTTGGTAAACAAGTCTAATAGGGTAATTGTGACCTCACATAATCAAAAGGGATAAAATGTGATATTAATGTAAGCAGAAGATACACATGATATATAAATATGGGTTGGTTTTATGAACTTTGTATATATATATAAAGGTGAGTAGTATTCCATCCAACTCAAAGTAGAGGGTCTCTTTCATTTAAAATTTTCATATTTGATATTAAATTTTTTTAGTACAAACATTTCCATACAATATATAAAAATATGTATTATTTTTTATAAACATATTAGTCAATTTTAATAATAACAAATTGTCAACCTTTTATGAAAAATTATTTTAAAAGTAGAATAGGTTTCTAATTTCAAAAGAATAAGTTGAGAAATGGTAAAGGATAATAATATTGTACCATTTTTGTTTGAATAAGTATTTTAATATTGATTTAGTGATTTATAGGAAAAAATAAAATAAAATACAAAACAAATTGGAAAATTTAAATAATGAATCATCTAAATAAATTTTAAATATTCAAGAAAAAACATATTTCATCCTTAATCATTAATATTTTTTATCATCCCATATATGGATCTAAGGGTTAGTTTATAATTTTATTTTAAAGTTATTAATTGACAATGTAATAGGGAGTGAATGATGTAAGATGTGAAAGAAATAAATAAATTTAATAAGATGTTATTCTTTCAATTTTAAAACTAGTCAAATATATTTAATGTAAAATATTAGGTTTTAACTAATAATAGTGACATGGAGGAGTGTACCAAAATTTGGTCAGAAATTCTCTCTCTTTCTCATTGGTGATATGTTATTTTGAACTTTTTCTTAGGAGAGGTTGGGCTAATGATTAGAATTTCACACAGTCAGCTAAAAAAATGATACACGTAGTACTATCCAACCAAGTGTAAAAACGGTTTGGGTTTTATAATGTAATTTATAAAGAAATAGAAACTAAAAAAGAAATTAAAAAATTTACTAATTTTACCAACAGGAAATGACAAAAGATGTCTTTTATAAATAATTAAAGTGAGTGGCACGCAATAAATGCGGCAATGGGCACACGAAACCTGTTATTATTATTGACTGTGGGAGGCGAAGCTTCCCTGCTTTGCGTGTAAGCTCAGGTTGCGGATACTCGCTTAAAATAGCTGTTTCTGCTGTTGAAAGCAGAAGGGTATTTCAGTCATGTTGATGAGCCAGTTGGGTTTTCGTTGGAGGAGTAAGGGTAAAGATTCTGTTTCTGGAAAGTTCTTCAATTGACCAAAATGCCTAACAGAGAGTGCCAATTCACTTAAATACCTTTGGCCATTGGGTGTGCACACTTTGTGCTGTGACTTATAAAACAAAAAAAAATGTCATTTTCTTGGGGACCACACCACAACCAACCAGCCTTTGTCACAAGTAAAAGAAATTGTATGGAGAAGTTAATTTAAAATAAGATGAATGGAGTATATGCTAATTAAAGTTACCAACATATACATATTATTATTATTATTATTACTATTAAAAAAAAGGTATGAGGTGAGAGGCATTGGATATGGATTTGAATCCATATCTGTGATATGATGGGATGGGACCAGAGAGGAATTGGATTGGATAGGAGATAATTGAGGAGAGGCAGAGGAGTTATGATGCCACATTTATAAAGGGTAGCTAGAAAAGTTAAATGAGGCAGCTAGCAGAAGATGATGATGATGATGATGGGTAAGCATCTAAGTGTTTAAGAAGAGGTAACTTTGAAGGTGTCTATTTCCAAAGCACCCAAGATATTGGAAGTTAAATCACCCAAAATGGGCTGAATCACAATCTCATTGGAGAATTTCAGTGAGATGGACCAACTTCCTTCTTCCTCATAAAATAAAGACAAAAAACCTAAAATTAGGAAAAGGATTATCTGTACCAAAAGACCCCACCTTCTTCCTTTAACTTCCTTCCTTTCTTATCTACAACATATATATTCATGTTATCCGTTTGTATAAAAAATGGGACATATCTTCATCATTGACATGTTTAGATAAACAAATAAAATAAAAAAACACGAAATGATTAGAAACAGACACCGGCGATGTGATGGAAATTTTGGATTAGAAGATGATGGTGTGACTGCAATATTTGAGCATTAAGAGGCACATGGATTATTCGGAAGGGCAGTATAGCAATATAACAATATAGCAAAACCGTTGACAATACTTGGGTTGGGTAAGTGTAAAGTAACGAACGTGGTCTGATCTGAAAATTAAAAAGTTTTAAATTTCTCCCATTTTAAAAAATAATAATAATAATATTTATGAATAGAGAGAAAGACAAAAAGATTATGAAATTGTGCACGCAAAAATGTTGTGAACAGATACGAAAATACCTGATGGGTTGATGAGGATAGTTGTACGCCGAAGCATTCCTTAATTACGAAGCAGATTTGACAGAAAAGAAAGAAGGTGTTATTAAGAACTCATCCATTTCCCACGCAACGTTCTTCTTCTTTGGCTCAACCAAAAATACCAATTCTCTTGAAATGCAGCCAAAGTATAAATAATGTTCCAATATATATATTATATATTTCAAAGTCTATCACGACCCTTTACTACCTACTATTCCCGGTCATACTCAAACAAACTACTCATTATTTAAGTTAGTTTAATTGGTTATTTAGTAGCTTCCGTTTGAGTTGACTCTAAAAACTTCCAGTTCCATTTTTAGTTATTTCCATTAATAACATATTAACTATCTTTTTTTTTATGAAATATCTATCTTTGCTTAAATATAAAATGTACTTTGAGTTTCTTCTGAATTTTCATCCACCAACATGAAAAGGAAATGAGTTAACAAATCAACAACAACCAAACCATCAATTATTTAACCTAATATTTATATTGGAATCTAGTTGGTAGCGGTAGGTTTCCAGTGGAAGAAATTTTCAGTGACGTATCTACACCAAATAATAATGATGGGTTTGGTTCTAGAACATTGTTTTTAAACACCACATATACGAAATTACCAACGATCGCTGTTTTGAATTAAGTCCACTGTAAAATACCTACTCACTCATTTTCTTTTAAAACTTTTAAATATGAATACGAAATATATGTATTCAACACTGCTACTGAATTCAATCAGTAATGATTAATATTATATAAAGTAAAAAAATTAAAATTATATGGCATTGTTTCTTTAAAACTAAAAAATGCATCACGATGTAATAATATATCGCATCTTTTCACAAAGAAAAATAGTAAAATACTCGAGTAGCTGATTGATAGTTCATATATAACATGTTGATATATTGAGGACGTGATCAATTTAGTGTCCTGATTTGCTTTCCTTAGATATAACAATTCCTCATTAGATTTTAGGTTTTTATTAATAACAAGTTTGGAGTAAGATATATTTTTGAGATGTTATAGAATAAGAGAAAACAAAAAGAAAAATAGTAAGTTTTTGGAGATAGAGTAGTATAAAAACAAAGAAGTATCAAATATTAAAGTTAACGTAACAATCTAGCTAATTAAAGCTATAATTTGTGGGTTGAATATGTTTTTTATTTCTAAATTTTTAGTAAAAGTTAGAATTAGTATTTTTTCGAAAATTTCATCAAATTTAGTTTATCGACTTTAGAAATATGTGAATTAGATTTAATCTTTTCAATCAAATTTTGTTAAATTTATTTGATGTTCAAATGTATTTTATGATAATATTTGAGTTATAGGGTTTGACACTTAATATTTATTGAAAAATACATTTGAAACATTAAATAAACTTAACAAAATTTAGTTAAAAAAACTAAATTCATTTGTCCTAAACGTGAAAAATTAAATTACTCCAAAATTTAAAATAAATTTCAATTTTTACTCAAGTATCAAAAATATATTCAATTTCTTTTATTATTTTAGACTAAGTTTTAAGTGTTGGTTTATTGGTGTGATATTTACGAATTGTGGATTGGACGTGACATTGAACTATTTTGATTTATTATGGATATATGAAATGATAGTGAGAGGCTTTGTTAGGATGTGGGTCAATGCTTATTACAATTTATATAATATTCAAGTGAAAAGTTTGTATACATTGGTATAGGTTTAAACCCTTTTTTGGTCTCTAAGTTAAGTTTCAATGTTCAGTTTAGTCCCTGCTTTTAAAAATCTTAACCTTTAGTCCCTATGATATGAAAAATGTATCAAATCAGTCCTATCCGTTAACAAATCACAAGTTTTTTATTAAGTAATTTGTTGTTCATAACACCTTTTGTTAACAAATCACAAAACATTAGATACCTAGGTATGAAAACTTGTGATTTGTTGTTCATTAAGTGCTGTCATGAGGAAATCATTTTTCATATCATAGGGACTAAAAGTTGACATTTTTAAAAGCGGGGACTAAACTGATCATCAGAACATAACTTATGGACCAAAAAGGGATTTAAACCCATTGGTATATAAAATATATTGCAGTTTTTATCATCGGAAAAAATTCTTTTAACAACTACTTTTTTACAATATTTTGACAATGCTTACATGGTAACTTGTGATTAGTCGTTTTAAATATTTTTTAAAACATAAATTCAAAATAAAGTAATGACACGTACTCTGTTGACAAAAAATTATTAAAAATAGTTCTCAAAATATCAAGATCCTTTATTATTTTAAATGGATTTTGGTTTTAATTTTATTATGATATTAACGGTATATTCATGATTGTTTTTGTTTAACTAAATGATGAATGAAATTATCATTTGGGATTTCGGACTTAGTGGTTTGGTATGGTCGTGTTTATGAAAAAAAAAACGTTTTTATAATATTATGTATATATAAAATATTATTGCTAATACAACATTACGATGATATTGTAATATATTATGTTTGTGAAAATTAAACATAAAATATAGTAATAAAATCAATGTGATTTTAATAAAAATTGGATTTATTTTGTTTTATTTCTTTTGGAAACACTTTATCCTTACATATATTATTTAGTATGATTGTGATATGTTCATATTATTTGTTTGGAAAAGTAAATGTATTTTTGTGTGGTAATTCAGCAAAATATAGCGAAGGATAACTTTGCGTAATTATATTACAGTATATTTTGCTTGAATTTGTGATGTGAGTAATGAAAAGTGATGCATGTATATTTTGTTGTGATTCTCAAGAAGAGTAATAAGAAGTTGTATACTTCAGGGAGACTTTCAAGTTGAATTCGCTAGGAAGTTATATACTTCGCCAAGACCCATTAGAAAAGTAATAGAAAGTGAAGCGGTTATTGATAAGTTGTTGTGTGCGATAGTTACAAATTGGCTCCTGCAGAAGTTCGCTAGTGATTGTATTAGGCTTTGTGAATAGTTGACAATTAATGAAATTGAATGATGTTGTGAGATGCTAGAATTAAGAAAGGTTTACGTGAGTGGTTATATTATGATTAATGTATATTCTTGTTATGATATTCGAATGTTTTTATGTTAGTTCATTCTTCTATAAGTGGTTTATACCAAAGGGAGCAAATGATGGTACACATCTTGAGGAAGATGTACAAGAGTAGGAAGAATGGTCAATATCAAGAAACATTTGAAATCGTGTTTTAGTCATAAGTTTTTCGTTTTCAATAAAGTCTGTGTTTTATAATTTTGTTTTCAATAAAGTGTGTTTTAATTATATAATTTGTGTTAATTATAAATTGTAGGATGTGAAAAATTAGAATGTTACACTTAAATTATTGTTTTCTTTTAAAATTAAAATATATATTTTATCATGTTATAGTTTATTTTATCAACTTATTTTCTATAATACTAATATAGAAATTCATATTCAAATTAAATGAAAGCTGAATTATTAATTAATTTTAGTTTTTACCAAAAAAATTACCAATTTGAATTAATTTTGTAAAATAAGAAACTTTGCTTTTTTCTCTCCGTTTTGCCTAATAACTCAATCTAGTATGATTTTTTTCTTGTTTTTTACATGTAAGAGCGAAATGAGCCTAATGGATAAAACTAACTTCTTTCAAGTGTTACATTTTGAGACTCTTATATAATCTAAGGAATAGTCAAACTCTCAACTAAGGACTAAAATCTCAACAACACATTTAAACATGAAAAAGATATTGTATTCTTTTTTCTCCTTATCAGTTGATAATATTTAACTTTATTTATGTGCATTAACACAAAAACTTTTATAATGTCATTAATTCAACATCAAAATCTAGAAAAATCAACTTAAAAAATGATTTTGGCCCTATTGAAACCAACACTTAAATCAAATTTGATGTTGGTCCCTTCTTTAACAAATGTTAATTGACATTGTCGTGCCCTAAAACTGACGCCAAAAGACTTGATGTCAGTCACATCATGTCTAACGTCAAACTCATTTTAAAACATAAAAGAAAAGTGTGAGACCATTCAGGTGAAATATTTTCACTATTTTATCTCTTTCTCTTTTGCAAGAAAGCTCCTCTAGTGGTGAAACTTATCTACAATCCATTTCACTCCATGTTAACGTTGTGGTGGTCATTTGGGCTCAAACTTTCATTCTCTTTGATTCTCTTTCACAAAGGTTTTGTAAAATAATTAGTGTTCAAAAATTACATATTAGTCTCAGATTTAGAGTTGTGGTGATGAAAATTTTCAAAAGGTTGTAACTTTTGCTATGGACCTCTAATGGAGATGCTCTAAAAATGAAGTTAGAAATGGGGTGATGAACCCGTTGGTATGTTCCCAAAGGAGATTGAGGTTATGGAATTTTAAAAAATCCATCATTTAAGGTATATTTTTTTATTTCCCTAGTACTTTTCACTAGTTTTTTCATACTTTAGAATTTTATTTGAGATATCTAGAGTATTTAAAAATTTCTATTTTTTTGTGGTTGTATCTTGTATTATATATTGATTTTCCATGAATACAGTAGAGAAAAATATTTGTAAAAAGAAAACAACTGATAAGTGGGAGGATGGACACGATTAGCGTTTTGTTAAAGGTAGTGAGAACCTCGTTCCCAATGTACCACGATACACGTCACAGTGATTTCTGAAAGGAATAACAAGATTTTTTAGAGAACCACACTTGGGTGACAATGAGCATTGAGAGAAAATGAATGTCGACACTCGCCATTATGATGATTACGAAGATTTAGTGTTGATGAAGAGGTTGCAATGAGAAAAGCAAGAAAGTTACATTGAGGGAAGCAAATTTCTACTGATATTAGGTGTTATTTGCTACCAAGAATACTTTACATTTTTGGGTTAAATATGTTTTTAGTCCCTAATCTATCACGCGATTTTGGGTTTAGTCCCTATTCGAAAGTTTTGTTCCTTTTAGTTTTCTTAGTTTTGAAACTCTTATGTTTAGTCCTTAAAATTAAACGACGTTAGATTTTGGCTAACGAAAAGCCACGTGTAATGCGAGCTTCCCTCGTAACTCGTAACAGTGTGCCACATTGTTGTTTACTAAGGACTACAAACAACGCTTCAACCTCTATAACCACCATGAAATCAACTTCATCGCCGCACATTCATCTTCATCACCTACAAAATCAGAAATCAGAAAATCCCAATTGCCAAAAAACCCTAAAATCACCATCCTTCTCGCATCGGACCACCGCGCCGTCACCAGCAACCAACATGCATAGCATCTCGCGCCTCCACATCGAAATCCAGCAATCTGCAGACAGAAAATCACAAGTTCGTGAACCCTAGTCGCGCAAGATTCACCTGAATCAGAAATTGAAACCAGAAACCGCAATATCCATGTTCCTACAACAACTGCTACAACATTCCATGTTCTTTTACTTCAGCACTGTCATCGTCTTTGCTCCGCTACTTTGACAGATTGCTCTCGCGAAAGTCGTGCCAACTTCGCTGCATTTCGAGCTCCGCTGCTTCCTGTGTTTGTTCCACCGGCGTTAGAATTGGTGACAACGGCGGTTCTGGCCGTGAGTCTGGTGATGTTAATCTCCAATTAGTTGGTGCGTCACTTTTTTGTGCATTTGATAGGGAATGATGTGCGAGGGATGTGCGGCGACCGTGATAAAGGATACTGGAAAATCGAGTAAGTATTTCAAATTTATATTTGGTTCGGTTTAAAATCTAAACTTTGGATGCTTCAATTATTTTATTTGTAAGATGATTGATATACTGATTTTGTTGTTGGGGGCTTTATGCTAGGTATACTATGAGCCGGAGACATGTTTGTCAAAATGCAATTACCACTTTGTGATAATTAATTTCCTAATTAAGGCTTACCACTTGCAACCTTATTTTCCAATTCCACGCAAGGGCCCTGGTATGAACAACATTCTCCAAGACGAAAAAGAGCTTGTAGAAACCAGAAGAGTGGTTGCTCCCGCTTCTCAAGGAAACGAGGTTGGTGTTCCCTCTCAAAGGTTGGTTTGGAAGAAGTGTGTCAGTTGGGAAATCGAAGCTCTGGCACAAAACAACGTTGTCAGAGAAATCTTCAAGGAGTATCAGGTTGTCGGTGTCGTATAAATGTAAACGGACTTGTCGGGATGAGGTGGCGGTGCCGGTGGACCACACTTGCAACTAACCGACGTCGATGAGTACGGTTACCGGTTTGTAGTTGCTTATTTCAGAAAAAAAAAAGTAACATGGAACACAGTCACAAGGAAGTTGGTATCACACATGGCTCGCTGTTAGCCAAAATCTAACGTCGCTCGATTTTAAGGACTAAACGTAAGAATTTCAAAACTAAAAGGACTTAGAGGAACAAAACTTTCGAATAGGGACTAAACCCAAAATCGCGTGATAATTTAGAGACTAAAAACATATTTAACCCTAATTTTTTTTTCAAAATATAAAGACAAAAGTATAACTTTAAATGAAAAACATATATAATGAAAAAGGTAAAATGATATGTGTATTAAAAATAAATTACGAAACTACGAACAAAAGAAAAATTAATATAAGCTTATTAAATTACCTATATTAGATTAAAAATATTTTAATAATCTGATATTGAATACAAAAATAAAAGTATAATATATATATATATATATATATATATATATATATATATTATTTGTATTTATCCATTAACTATTTTAAATATTAATTAAATAGTTTTTGTCAAAAGCAAAAATCATAATCAAGAAAGTATGATATTATCACACATTAAATGTGAGGAAAATACATATTTTATTTTCTTTAATATCAAACGTTAAGAAATAAATTATAAAATTGTATAAATGTTAAATAATTATATATACGAATAAATATTAAATAGGTTTTTTATTTCCAAATTATTAACTAGAATTGTATCTATTAAAATATGTATCAATTTTATTCTTACACTTTATAAAAGAATATAAAAGGTTCCGAATAGTTAACAATTAACATTATTAGAGTTTTCTTCTTTTTCAATACAAATCTCTTTCTTTTTTATGATAACTTTTTATCTACTAATGACAAACCTAAAGGTGCATTGGAGGTGATGAGCTTGTTGGTGATAACCAAGACAACCTTGACAATGATTATGAAAGCTATTTAGTTTGATGATTCAGTAGTTAAAGATGAAGCAAGTAAACATGAAGGGTGGGGTGAGGGATTAAGTGAGGGTTAGAGACTTGGACTCAACCCCACAAAACCGGTTTGTAAGGTGAGGTCTGCACCCCACTTATATATTATAAATTGACCTTATCTTTAGTCGATGTCGGACTTCCAACACACCCCCCTCACGCCGAGGTATATACATCTCGAGGTATATACATGTCGAGCGTGAGACTAGAATTAATGGGTGGTCCGATAACGACCCAATAATAAGTGGAACAATATGCCCAACAAATATCGCTAGGATAGGCTCTAACCATAGCTCTGATACCATGTTAGAAGTGAGTTTTAGGCCTAACTCAGCCTACAAAACCAACTTGTAAGGTGAGGTCTGCACCCCACTTATATATTATAAATTGACCTTATCTTTAATGACTTCCAACAATACACAACACAATGATTTCTAGAAGGAATGATAAGATGTTTTCATATGACCTAACTTATGTGACAATGAGCTTTCAGAGGAAAGGAATGATAATGTTTGCCATCGTTATGATTACATAGATTTTGATATGACTTTTCAACGAAGAAGGCAAAAAGGTTGCATTAAGAGAAAAAAACTTCTATTGTCATTAGGTGTCATTTGCTACCCAGAACATTTCACATTCTTTTACAAAACATAACTTTAGACAAAAAGCATATTTAACCAAAAGAATAAATTATATGTATCTTATAAATAAGTTAGAAAACTATAAACAAGAGAAAAATTAATATAGATTTATTAGATTACCTATTAAATTAAAAATATTTTAATAATTTAATATATGTTAATATTTAGCGAATTTATGCTATAAAGTGGAAAAATATTTTTTCTTATTAAAAACAACATTAAAAAAAATTGAATGTCAACTAAAATCAAATTCAAACATACTAATAAAAGTAAACATATTAAGTTTAAATATAAAAATAGTCATTGAACAAAGATAAACATTATTCTTTTTTAAAAAAAAAAAAAGGTAAAAGATTTTGGAGGGCTTTGTGGTCTGAAAAGAAGCTGTGAAACTCCCACTTGTACAAAGAACAACGAGGCATAATTCTTGGAAAAGAGTTACGTAGGTTTTATAGAAAGAAGTGACACGTGCCCTGTTCTCATATTTGAGAACAAAAACACCGTACGGGAAACACGCAGGTTTTTTCCTTTGTAAGAATGTTCTGCATGTGGTTAATCAATAACAACTAGACGCTTCACAAATTCTGTGTTAATAATGGTTAAGTCATTTTGTTTTCTTACATAACCAAACCCTTCCCAAAAAATGATAACATAGGCAAATATGTGTACATAATATGAGTTCAAACTTTCTTTCTATGTCTGTAGCCTTAGTCCATGAATGAAAAGGCAGCTAGTAGGATATTGTTCCAAAAAGCAAAGCTTGCAAATCACCAAGAAAGATGGTTGTGCTGCTTAAAATAGAGGCACCATTATTGGTGTCTATGAATATAGTACATAACGATGTAGAATGATGAGGATAATATAAAATTTTGCTGTTTTTTTATTTCTTAAGAAAGGTTTTGGAATTTTTTTTTTCATCAAGTGCCCATAGAAAGCAACAATATAAAAAGAGGCAAAGAGAGATTATTATGTTTAAGTCTGTGTATATGTGGATAAATTTATAGAAATTTGAATTTTTGTGGCTCTGATTAATTTAAACGATAGTAGATTATGACAATATTATGGTCAAAGAAAAGAGAGCAGAATTGGCCAAGAAGTGCTAAAGTTGAATTTTTCCTTTGAAATGTGGAAAATTCTATGTAGGGTAATTTTCAAAAGTCAACTATTTGATGTATATGTAATACCAAAGTGTCATAAATTAATATAAAATATTCAGAAGAATATTCTCTGATAAAAAAGTATTGAGCATTTAATGGCGCTATTTTTGTATTGCCAGATAACCCTCGTGTGCTAGTCCATTTTATATGCAATGACTTTAAAAGAAAAGCTAGTGAATTCAAGAAACTTATCCTAGGAATTCAATTTAATATTGCTTAAAATTAAAAAGAAAAAATTGCTTTGTTTTAATAATGCTTTTTTAAGAAATAATGAAAACATGGTTGATTTTATGAATACACATAAAAAATCATCGAGCTCTGAATAGGAAAGAAAAAAAAGGTATGACTGTTTCTTAAAGTGTGCAAAAACTGTGTATTCCCATGAATATCGATCTATGCATGTAATTATTAAAAAATAAATTCAACGTCACGTTAGATATTATTTTAAATTTTGATATCTATTTTTTGACATTTCTATGCATGTAATTATTATATGAGAATTTATTAAAAAAAATAAAAATATAAAGTATGGAATATCATATCATATTCATAATAAAATTTATATTTCAAACTACGGAGAAAAAAAATCTAAATAAGTGCATAGATTTAATATATTAAATAATTTATATTATTAATTGTGAATGATAATTAAATAAAATAATAATAATGACTATTTTTTTCACCAAAAACATGACAAAATTTTAATTATGTGTACAAAAATGCAAGCATCAACGTTGTGTTCCTCTAAGACTCTAAGTAGGGATGACAACGGGTCGGGTCGGGCACGGATAGTGCCTATCCGCAATCCAACCCGTCGGATAAAATTCTATTGATTACCCGACCTATTATCTGTCGGGTACCCGTTTAGAAAATACCCACGGATATTTTAAAATCCACGGGTACCCGCAAAAGATTAAAAAAATATTTTATATATTTTAAAAGAAAATTTAAATAAAATTACAATATATTATATATATATATATATATATATATATATATATATATATAATATAAATTAAATTAAATATAAATTAAAATTTAATTTTAATTAAATTTAACCTAATAAAATATAATTTTATTTTATTTTTAATTAATTTAATTAAAAATATATAAATTATTTTTTTTCGTGGGTAATGAGTATCCGCGGGTCGGATAATATATTATCTGTGCTCGACCCATTTAGAAGTGGGTATTAAAATACCCGCTACCCATTATCCGCGGGTAATAAATATCTGCGGTAGTAACTATTCGCCGCGGATTTTACCCACGAATACCCGTACCCGCGGATATTTTTGTCATCCTTAACTCTAAGAACCAATTGTTGATCAAAAAATTCATGACAGACTAAAGAATAATAATTTTTCAACCAAAACCTTTGACAATTCGTCCCAACCATGCTCCAAAGCATAAATGCTCTCATAAACTCAACAATAATAAAAGTTTGTATCCCTAAAAAAATTAAAAAACTACCCACATATTCACTCCGACTTCGTTTAAAAGTATCACCATATGAATCCAAAGGAGGACAATCCCTAGTTGCACCATTAGTATCCACCTTAAACCAATTACCATATGTAACTTGTCATATTACATATTACGTCCATCAATGAAACCATATTACCCTCCTTAGTTATAATATTGAAAATTTTCAGCATAAAAAAAATCAAAGATAATATTACTCATGCTTTTGATATTTATTTTCAGTCATACACATTAACTCCTTAGTTTGAAAAATAGCATAAGGAAACACCATTAGAACCTAAATCTACTATAATTTATCATATCTGGATCATTCAAATAACTATAATAACGATAGTCACGTTAATCGCTTTAAACAAAGGAGATTTCATAAACTGAACAATTCAGATAAAAAAATTGCAAATCATGAAAAACTTCACTAAACCATTCTCACAATTGTATAGAAATAGAACAAAAGAAGAATAAATGAGAGAAAAATTAAACATTCTTACCATACAAATAACACATTCAACATAAAATCACTCATTTGTTTTTTGAACATCCAAATCAATAGGTAAACGACTATACAACAATTTCTAAAGAATTGGAGTTTTAGCTAGTGGTATCTTATCTAACCAAATCAAGTTTCCCATATCCACATGTTTCAAACTAGAAGAGTAAACTTTTTTTGCAATTTTTTGATAAAACACACTAGTATCGTTTAGAGTCTAATTAGGCAAATTCCCATCCCATCAACTAGTAAAGAAGAAAAATCACATAAGCTTGCAACAAAAGAAGTTTAAGTGAAAATAACAGTAGAGAATAACCTTACTTTGTCAGAATTCTGACCAATTTATATATACAGTGTCAGAACATCAACTATCATTTAAGTTTAATACAACTACCCTTAGCTAATGTCTAATTTTTTTTTTCAAAATATCATATGCATCCTCAATGTTATGTCAAGTGGATGAAATTTTAAAGAATACATTTATAATACTTAAACATAAGAAATTGAATAAGTACGAGGTTAGTACGAATCATTTTACCATAAACAAACTTCAAAGAAAAAAGTTCACAATCACCTATATTTATTGATAAAATTTAAAATATATATGAAACCAATATTGTTAATGCGTACCTAGAAAAATATAAATTTTAATAATGCATTTATTGATGGGATAGATAGTTTCATGCTAATATTCTAGATACCGTGTCCTCATCCTTAATAAATTTTGTCTTAATATTTTTTAAAATTAATTAATAAAAAAATATTAATATGAAAATATTAGTGATTGAAAAATAGTATAAAATTTCATTTTACATATTTATATATTTTTATTAATATAATAAAATTAAAATTATTTTTTAAATTTATTTTTGAAAATATTAAATTTATTTATATTAGTATTTTTGTAAAGATCTAAAAAATGGTATTTTAGAAGTGGTAGTGGTTTAAAAATAGTGAGATTCGATTGTTTTAATAATTAAATGGTTTTAATATAAATAGTTTCGTTATAAACGAGTCTCATTATTTTAAAACACACAATCTCTCTAGAAATCACTTTTCTAGAGTTCTATGACTTCTCTCTACAAGTTCTCATCTCTTGTTCATCTGTTTGACAATCAAAGACAGTTTGAGTAATCACAACGACGAGATCTTGATGTTTACCCGATCAATTTCTCCAAAAGATTATGTTAGTTTTCACTCTTTTCTTTGGTTTGTCTCGTTTCCTTTGCATGCGAACCATAGTGTTTTTGCATGTGTCATATGAGTTTTCTATAAGACTATTTGTTGATCATATGTTTCTATGAGTTGTAGGTGTAGATAGAGTCCTTGAGCTAGTGGAGTCGTCTCAGCTCTTATAGAGTAATTGGGTTCTCTGTAAGGTAAGAGAAACTAATATTTATTTTAGTTTTGTGTTGAGAAGTATGCATTTATGTTTGATAGATATTGAGATCGATGTTTATATCTTGATGAGTGAAGATTTTCTTATTAATGAATATTACTATGTATGATTATGGATTGATAATTGTTTGGACTTTGATGTTGCTAATTAGAGTTTAATTAGATAGAAAAATTGATGTAGAACTGAAAGTAGTGAAAAAGGAGTGTGGTTGGGTTGGTTTTCAGTCTAAATTAGGGTTTCGATAAGTAGATTTATAGAGGAGCGACTTTGGAAAGATAACTGATGTTTGAAGTATATTTTAGGCCATTTAAAACTTGTCTAGAACCTTAGTTAACCAAAAATATGATGTTGAATGGAAAAGTAGTAAATAGGTAGAATTATAGGTTAGTTTTGGTCTAAAAATGGGGGTTTTTAAGACGAGATTTTGAGGTAAGGATTGTATGAGGAAAATTGAATTGTTAGGTCTGTTTTTAGGTTATTTAAAACTTGTTTGGGCTCTTAGTTCACATAAATATGTTTGGTAATGTGTAAAAATATGATATCTTAGCTTTTGGTGAGTTGGTATTAATTGGTGTAACTAAATTCTGGCTAAAAGATCAAAATGGTATCTTCTTTTGAGTATAAACATATTCTTGAATCAATTCTAAGGTCAACAATTCTGATTTTGTTCATTTGGACGAGTCTTAGATGCAACCAAACCAGAAAAATCATATTAATATCAAAACTGATAGAGATAATCGATTATCTTACTTGATAATCGATTATTTTAGTCAGAAGGTCGTTTTTGCATGATTTTTCTCTGGAATAATTGATTATGAGATGTGATAATCGATTATCTTAAAAAAAAACTTAAAATTTAAGTTTTGGTTGGACGTCCTGTATGCAGGTTTGGTTTCTTTTTGGTTTTTCTTTTTTGTTTCTTATGGATGAAAACGTAATGGTAATGTAAGGCATGTTTGGCAATATGAATAGAATTTTTTATGAGGTATGCATGAAGTTATGTATGTTTCCAAGTATGGTTTGGAAAGGAATTAAAAAAGGAAATTCTTAATGGTTGTTTCAAGTAGTGTATGTATTATTGTAGGAGCTAAATTTTTGGAATTATTTTGACACTTTAATGATCATCCATTCTCAAGTAGAGAAGGGGGTCATGTGGTGAGAGTAGTAGGAGATCATAGTATGGGGCCTTTACCACTAAAAAATGACGGTTTAATGGATTAATTTTGTGTGGTACCTTGGGGTGGGTCAACTTTTTCACTCTACAAGTGTACAATCTGTCATAGATTGACAATAACGCATATATCTGGATAATCGAGTCTAAATGTCATAATATGTTTAGGTGTTGTGCTTAAGTTTGAAAGTGAAATATAATATATGATAGTTTTGTGAATTTCATGTTTTATTCCTTTGATATTAGTTTACCCTTTTGTCTTTTTCTATCTAAGCGTGTTTGTTTTCTTTTTTATCACCTTATGTGAATTTAGAAGATCGTCTTTCTAGTTATCTAGCGCAAGATACAGATGAAACAATAACATAATTAATAACTTTAAAATTCTAAAAGTTTCTTATGAGTTATCATATTTGTAACATTTATTTTAATAATTTTATATTAGTATATAATTTTGTTCAAATAATATTTTAGTATTATTTTTTATCTAAAATTATATTTTAGATATTTGTTTTAAAATAAATTTATTTAAAACTAAAAAAAAATATTGACAAACATTCGCAATTTTTTCATAAATAACCGATAAACGAGATAAATAATATAATAGATAGTCTATAGATGAAATAATAGGTCAACACTCCACATAACCACTCTTATACACAGAGTCTCTTTTTTTTTTTATTCTTACACGAATATGTACGCTCATGTGTTTATTTTTCTCATAATAATAAAAAGTAATAAAACTATTATTATATGTTATTATTATCATAATTATAAAATTAAAATAACTTTTATAATTTTATTGTAAAATTCTTTTGTTTATTTTGTAGGTAGTTATATAATAAAAAAATTATTAAGCTTAAAAAACAGTTAAATTTTAAAAAATAATTAATTTAAAATTAAAATTAATAAAATAATTATTTTAGTTTTAAAAAAAATCATAAGATAAATTAAATATAAACAGTAAGAGGAATCTTTATATATATATATATATATATAGGTTTGCTAACTTGCGTATGTCTGTTTTTCATTTGGTACATTTTAGCAATGTGTACCGGGTTTTAGTAGACAAAAATATCCTAATATATCATAGATTTTAAGTTTTAAGGTTAAATGTATTTTAATAATTTTCATTATCAACTCACCCCTCATTCCTCTTAATCCTTTCTCTTTCATCTTTCTCACTCAAATATTTTATCTCTCATCCCTACACTACTCCCAACTGAAAAAAAAACTCACTATTAAACAATTTGTTTTTGTAAAGAGTTGAGTCATTGACATATTCGCCTTTAGGAAAAGGTTCATTCAAGATCTCTTCAATTTCATCATTTTCACTAACCTCTCTAATTTCAAATCATCTGCGGATGTTGAATCATCATCTCTAAAAAATACTTTCAAGCCAATTACCAATTCCTTCCAATGTCATTATGCTTGTAAAAATTAGATAAAATTAGATAAGACAAAAATTATAAAATGAAAACTCATTATAAAATCATTTTTTGTAAGAAATTGTTTAACCGTGAGTGTTCCTGATTTTTTTCCAGGCCAATTACCAATTCCTTAGGATGTCATTATGCTTGTAAAAATTAGATAAAACAAAAATTATGAAATGAAAATTCATTATAAAATCATATTTTTTTGTAAGAAATTATTTAACAGTGAGTGTTTCTGATTTTTTCAATTGGGGTACAGTAGCGATGACAGATAAAATGTCGGAGTGAGAGAGATGAAAGAGAGAGGGTTGAAAGAAAAGAGGGAGGTGGCAAGGGTTGTGGGTTTCTTTTTTTTTTTTAGTTTTGAAAATGAAAATTATTAAAATACTCTTAACCTTAAAACATGGAATCCATCATATATTAGGATATTTTTGTCTACTAAAACCTGGTACACATTGCTAAAATGTACCAACTGAAAAAATATATCAGGAATCCTGGGAAAGATTAAAACTGCCCTATATAAGTGTCAAGAATACATACGACAATCTCTTCACCAATATTTCAAGATTTATTCTGTTTCATGCAGAATCATCATTAATCATCATTAATTTATTACTGCATAATTGAATGCCATGGTATTCAAAACTAATTTTGATATCACTGCTCAAGATTTATTCCAAGATTTATTTACATATATTCGGTAATCATGTATCAAGATACCACTTTTCATTATTATATCATCAAGGTAAAAGAAAAACTTCAGGGGCAATACGAGGATAAATCAAGATAGCCGCAAGAATACTGAACATGATGCAGAAAGTGGCGCACTCTCTCGGCCGGTCGACTTTTATAACATGATCTATTTTGTTGAGAATTGTCTAACCATGTAAATACATTGGTTTGTCTCATTACTCTTTTCGAGTTGTTATATCTCTTCAATGCAGATGACAGGATCTTGCACACAAATCATTTGGCTTATCTGGAGCTTACCATAAATCGAAGACCGAACGGTCTCGCCTATATTTCTAACTTGCAGATTATTAAAGCCGTTAAATTTCAACCGACCGGTCTCAATATATCTCTCTGATATTATATCTCTTGCAGATTGCTAAAGCAGTTACCATCTTAACCGACCGGTCTCAATATATCTCTTTGATATTATATCTCTTGCAGATTGCTAAAGCAGTTACAATCTTAACCGACCAGTTTCAATCGACCGACCGGTCTCAATATATCTTCAAAATATATCTATTACGGTTGCATCTCAACCGACCGGACTCAAATATATATCTCTTACGGTTGCATCTCTATCGACCGGTCTCAATTATATCTTCAATATTATATTTCTTGCAGAAGCAGTTACTAAAGCCATACAATCTTAACCGACCGGTCTCAATATATCTCTCTGATATTATATCTCTTGCAAATTGCTAAAGCAGTTACAATTATAACCGACCGGTCTCAATATATCTCTCTGATATTATATCTCTTGCAGATTGCTAAAGCAGTTACAATCTTAACCGACCGGTCTCAATATATCTCTCTGATATTATATCTCTTGCAGATTGCTAAAGCAGTTACAATCTTAACCGACCAGTTTCAATCAACCGACCGGTCTCAATTATATCTTCGATATATATTTCTTACGGTTGCATCTCAATCGACCGGTCTCAATTATATCTCTAATATTATATCTCTTGCAGATTACTAAAGCGGTTGCATCTCAACCGAACGGTCTCAGTTATATCTTTTAGATTATTAAAACAGTTATATATTTGGACGCCGCCGACCATTATGACTAGAGAGATTTTGATTCTCCGTTGTTGCACTAACAATGCTCCATATATGTTAACATATCTTATATTCCATAATTTCAATCCTTCAGCTCAACGATTTCAACAAGGTATTTCAGTTCAAAATTCTATATCCAATTCATCTTTACACTGCAGGACCGGGCGCCATGTCCGCCACTTTCAGGACGCAATGTCCCACCGGACGCCATGTCCGCCACTTTCAGGACGCAATGTCCCACCGGGCGCCATGTCCGCCACTTTCAGGACGCAATGTCCCACCGGACGCCATGTCCGCCACTTTCAGGACGCAATGTCCCACCGGGTGCCCTGTCCGCCACTTTCAGGACGCAATGTCCCACCGGACGCCATGTCCGCCACTTTCAGGACTCAATGTCCCACCGGACGCCATGTCCGCTAGATTTACTCAAATCTAGAAATCTTTCAGGACGCAATGTCCCACCGGGCGCCATGTCCGCCACTTTCAGGACGCAATGTCCCACCGGACGCCATGTCCGCTAGATTTACTCAAATCTAGAAACCTTTCAGGACACACAGTCCGACCGGCACAACATACAATGCGACAAAGATACACCGAGCGCCAAACAAAACTAAGTCCTTCGGTCATGAAGAAGCAAACCCCTCCCTTTCCCTCGGACTTGGGGGATGATGTACGGTGATGTATCTCCAAAGTCAACGGCCGACCTTACAAGGGCCCATCATAGTGCCAATAGTTATTGGGCTCGAGGCCCAGCACCAGAATAAAAGATTTCCAGATATATCAATCATATATATTCTAAACAGAAATATATCAACCAGATATATTGCAAGCACAAATAAAATCCAAACGAAGATATCATATCAGAAATATGCCAAGTAAGGTTATATTTTATCATATCAGAAATATGTCAAGTAAGGTTATATTTTATTTTATTCATATCAGAGATATGCCAAATAACATTATATTTTATTCTGTTTATATTTTGTTCATCTTATATCAATCCAAAGCCTATAAATAAAGGCCTGAGGACTCCAAACAAGGTACGATTCATTCACACTCCCAATACACTCAACTCATAATTCCTTAGCACATTCTTTGCTATCATACATCATCAATCCTCTCCCATAAAGGATCGAGTTCTCTCTTACTGAGAATCTATCATACACGCCTAACTTTTATATATATATATATATATATATATATATATATATATATATATATATATATATATATATATATATATATATATATATATATATAAGTTCCTTTAATAATTAGTTATATATTCTATAACAATTAATAGGATTTTATTTCTTTATTATGTATTTATCAACCAAATATTTTATTTCTATTATCTATAAAAACTGCCAATGAAGATTAAAATTATTTTATGATTGTTTTTTACACAAAACTTTTCCATAACTTATATAAAGTTTACTAATATTTTTAACTAATTTTTTAATTATATATTTTATTTTTATTGCTATAATAAAATAAGAACATAAGTGCATGCAGCTCTCTGTTTCCATTATTAATATTTAAAAAAATATTCTATAATGTATATAATTCATTTTTTATTTTATCATTTATAATGTTTTAAAATCATAATGCCAAGCTAATATCAATTATACCTTGTCATAAAATTAAAACAGCATAGTATGGGATCTATTTACATATTGAAATATAATAGACAAAGTAATTCAACATGAGAAATAATATATATTTTATTCATACATTCAACACTTAAATTTTGTTAAAATAAAACAGTATAGAAAATGTGAAAACACGTACCCCATACCACCTTTGTTTTTGTTTGTCGGTTACACACTCAGAACTATTATTATTATTATTTTATTTAATTAGATTTGTTGAAAAACAATCGATTCGTTGAGATTAAAAAACGGTGAAAACATAATTAAAATTGTCTATATACAAGAAGATAATTTGTTATTTCATTTTTCTGTAACAAATTTAAGCTATTATTTCAAACAAACAATATAGTCACTAGCAATATTTTTTTCCTTTTTCAAATTGATATGAAATCATGGAATTTAAGTCATGTGATGACGAAATATATTATGTTACTAATAAATAGAAAAAACAATTTATTAAAATAAAAAAGTAATATTTTGTTTAAGTTAACGTTAAATTTAGTAAAAGTTGTAAACAGCGAAAACATGTGCATGATGATATTTAAGTATAAGTGTTTGAAAGGGAAGCAGAATTTGACTACTTTATAAATTGGATTGAGAAATAGGAAAACAAAGACTGGGACAAATTCCAAAACCGCAGACACGTATAAAGCTAGCTACCCACTCTGACTTAAAAGTACCAATTTAGTTTACTTATTCCCACCTTGGATGAAAACTATGGCTTTTCAAAACTTTCTGCATTAATTTAGAAAAGCCTCATTTTATGCACATTCTCACCAATTTTCACTTCACACCAACTTTTTATAGCTCCACGTTTCCAAACCTCATAGGACTATTTAGTAATATTATTTTTATTATTATTATTATTACCCTTGTGAACATCCCTTGCTAAAATTTTGATAATTAAATGCACCTCATACCATAGGGGAAAAACCCACAAAGAATATGGTCACAAATTTTGAAGGGGAATTTACTAAGGAAGGTGTGTGTGTGTGTTTTTTTTTTTTTTTTTATGGCTATAGAAATAGGATTTGTTTTATGACAAAGGAAAGACCACGTATTTGGAATAGGTGAAAAGAAAAGAAAAAGTTGAGGGAAAGAAAGTTTAGAACTTTTAAGATATAAATTTGTGGGTGCAGAAGGTAAGGAAGTTTTGTGTCCACATTTGGTTGAGAATAGCCTATGATTCACAGCCACATATGCAAAAAAGGAAAAAATAAAAGAAAAAAGAGGTGCTCCTTTGTCTGCGCAATCACTGTTCACAAAGCACTTTTACTTAACCCCACTTGTTTTATTCCCTCGAATCAATAATATATGTTCTCAAATGTTCATACTGACAACTTCAATGGCCCAGTATCTATCTATCTATCTATCTATACCTATGGTTTATTATTTTCTCACCAAATCACCTTTCTCTAAGCTTAATTTCATTTTATTATATGCATAGTGTTCAATGTATGGAATAAACTTAAATCAAATTAAGTTCATCTAACAGCTTCAGTTAGATCTACCTAATTTATTTGCCTAAATTTTGAGTTTCTATAATTTCCTACCTAAATGTTGTAACATGCAACAATGCAAGGAATCCCCTGGGGTCTCTGTTGTGGTTCACATTAATATTCTAGCGGTGTGGTACATTTCTTGATGTGATGTTGAATCATCCTTCCTCTTCCACTCTGAGAGCCTTTTTCTTATTGTTTTCTACTCATTTTCTTCCATTTTGTAACTTTTTTTTAAAAATTAACATGAGATGTTAGACTTTTACCTTTATTAATAAATTTACATTAAATCTAACTCAATTTTATAAAATAAGATTTGTACATACTTGTATACTTTAAATTGATATTGCAAAGTAAGATTTGTACATACTTATATATTCTAAATTGGTTTTATCTCTAATTGACGTGTTTATAGTACAAAATTTGAACATCCGTCAAAATTTAACTTTTTTTTTAAAACATGTTATTTATGTTTTTGCTAAAAAATTTAAGGTTTAAATATTTTTTCACCTATGAAAATCTTATTTAGTTCCTAAATTAAATTATAAAACATTATTTTTAACAAATAATGTGAATGTTAAAATTGAGTTCAGTGTCGAATTTCGATTGTCATATATAAATACTTCATATATAATTTATTGAAAAAATGTACATTAATTTTCATAAAGTAATGGAAGTAAATACTTTGTAATTTAGTTTAAATCGATTTTATTTTTAGTAATAGTACTGAGAAAGAAAAGAATTATTTAACCCAAGGAGTAAAAAAATTATATTTTAATTTAAAGAGAAAACATAAATTTCTGTAAGAGGTTACAGACTAAAAAATATATTTAAGTCAATTTTTTCAATAAATAAATTTTATCCTTATAGCATTTAATAAATTTTAACTAATATTAAAATTTAATACGTCAAACAGTACGTTGGTTTTGGGCAAGATCCATATTGGACTTAGTCTAGCAGGTTTCGATTCTAGCTTATTTAGAAATTTGAAAAAATTTGAAAAGCTCGAGAAAAATTGAAACATATTATTAGACATGAAAAAATATATATAAAAAAAAGTTTTTGGGTCTTCACGTGCGTAATCACTTAAATTCTAAAATAATTGATCCTTGATGATGAGAATATTCGTTACCTACTACTACGAGCTTAATTTATTGCATCTTTATTCACTTTCCAGCACAAAATAGAAAAAAAAAAAAAGGAAAATTCTTAGTTTCTTTTACCTTTCAAAGCGCTATTATTCAAATAATAAATTGAAATACGTCACGTGCCCTGAAGCAGTAGATAATATAAAATAAAATTTGAACACGAAAAGATAGGAAACTGTTGAAATTAACCAATGTTTGGTGGAATATGAAAGGAAATTTCCTTACAGGCGAACAAAGATATTTAAAATATTAGAGAATTTGATTTTTTATATAAATGGGCTGAATCATTGGGCCACTTGTCCCTTTATTATGTTTTGTGTTATAGCAAGTATGTCTTTAAGATGATTGTTTTGACCTTCTTAAGAGATTGGTTCAAAGCTTGACCAAGTTGATAGTGTTGTGTGTTGATGTTAGGCAAAGACCATGACTATGACCTCCATCATCTTTATTTATTTTTTAGTTGAACTCGTCAAAATCAAAACGACAACTTCTCTAAATTTGCTGTTAATTATCACTCTCTTCGTTGGCTATTGCCTAAACGACAGATATTCATTTCATTCAACGAATCTTATGCTTTTTTAGAATTATGAATTAAAATTTATTTTATTTTTAAAATGGAGTTCTTATCTTTAACAAGAAGTAGTGTTGCATAGTGCATGGCATGCTTAAGCATGCAACAACATATGTAGAATCTTGGTCAAAATTCAAGTTATGCCTTTTGCTGCTTCCTTTCCGCTTTAAAGGTAAAAGGTTTTAGTAGCCTCAAACTTCAAGTCATTTTATTATGTTTTATGCACTATTACTACTTCATTTGTCTAAGGGTCTCAAAGTTAGTGAACAACTATTTCAACAAATTGAGGAGAGTATGGAAATTAACATCAATTAAAAAGAAAGACTTGTCGAGTTGTTGGAAGTCTCACATCGACTAAAAATAAGACTAAATTATAATATATAAGACTTGTCGAGTTGTTGGAAGTCTCACATCGATTAAAGATAAGGCCAAATTATAATATATAAGACTTGTCCAGTTGTTGGAAGTCCCACATCGATTAGAGATAAGACCAAATTATAATATATAAGTGAGGTACAAATCTTATCTCAAAATTGGTCTTGTGAGATTAAGTCAGATTTCGAATTAAGATTTTTTTCAACTTGTTAAAACCTTAATTATTGAAGAAGACGTATTTGGGTATCTTTGAAATGCTGAATTAGTTGTTACTAATGACGGTGTAATTTGAACAAAAACAGAAGTCAACAGAACATGGGAAAAAAGGTATAAAATGTTGAGTGGCTTTGCGGTTTGGACTCTTGGTCGTAAAGCATGCTTTGGAATTGGTTTGATGGTCACCGACAATGATTATAGCATTAGCCTTTTAGGCTATAATCAATGGTCGGAGCAAGAAGTAGGAAGAATAAAATTCATGGCAAAAAAGAGGAGAAAAGAACCAAAAAGAAAAAGGAAATTAAATAATTTAAAAAATAGATGTTGAAAGAAAAAGTAGCATATGTGGGCCTCGATATTGGTTGTGCTTGAGTATGAGGTTTGAATTGGTCCAGTTTCTTTCTACACCTTCATAGTTTCAATCGGCACCTCATAAATTTCAAAATTCTAAATTTACCAAATTTTTACTTTAAGTTTCAAATTATTTAATTAAAAAATGTTTTGGATTGTGAAATTCAGAATATAAATTTGTATTTCAGATTTCAGAATACAAACTATGTTTTGAATTATATAATCCAAAATATAATATAAAATTTATATTTTGAAATATACAATTTAAAATATAAATAAAAAATATATTTCATATAATATAATATAAAATTTGTTTTCAATAAAAAAATAATATGAAAAGTATGAAAAATAAGAAAATGAAGAGTGGAAAATAAGGCACAGGGCTGGTGTGAAAAGAAGATGAAGCACAGGAGAAAAAGGTGTGAGCTGGTGTACGAAGAAGAAGACGAAAGGAGGAAGATAAGCGTAAATAGGTCTACATATAGGGAGGTATAGAAAGAAGCTGCCTCTTAAGAGGTACTGGTCTGGGTCAAAACATAAAATTAATTTATGGCCCAAGTTCATTAGTCCTTATTCATTTTCTTGTAATTGTCAATCTCTGTTGAATGGGCCGGCATGTTTGGTTGCACCCACATACGGGCTTTAAGGGCTATTTACCATCCCCTATTACTTATGCACTCCCTCTCTTCCTTTTTATTTCTTCTAAATTTTTAATGATATCAAACTGTTAACATTTGTTTTGTACCATTTTATCTCCATTATTCGTTCAGCTTTAGTTTTACATCCATCTTCATATTTCCTTTTCATTATTCATTAAAGATTTTACAAGTATTTTGTATTTTCTACCGTATCTTTTCTATCAATGGAAAGTATAATATAATATCGTTTTTTTTTAATCAAACTTGATATCAATACTCACGTTTTCCATCAACGTATCAAACCAACAATATCATTTGTCAAATATTGAGATTTTTTTTTGTTTGTTTTTATAATTGGATTAGGTATTGAATGAGTCAAAATATTAATTTAATTAAGACTTTTAGCAATAATTAAATCGGATCAAAACGATATTAATAAAAAATTTAATAACCTAATAATATTATAATACAGTTGTTTAAACGTACTAAAATAAAGCATAACTTTATATTTTTTAACATTTAAAACTCTTATAAAACTTTAAATGAAGTATGTTTAAATTGAAAAATTAACAATATATCAATATTTCAGTAACTATAAATCTATATACAAAATAAAAATAATAATATTTTTTATTGATTAAGAAAAAAAATTAACGAATTACTAATATTTTTAATAACTCGGTTTCAGTCGATTTTCCGAAATTCATTCCCCTATCCTCAAATGAGTTTTATAATTTTTTTGAACCAGTTATGTAGTTGGTTTTCCAATCTTACATGTCAGTTCGATTTAATTTTTAATAAAGAGGATTTTGTTGATAAATTGTTGTGGGAGTTTCCTGTGTTTAATCATTCATATTGTGTTTGACTAATTTTAAACCTCAAACAATCCAAAAGTTGTTCTTAAAAAAAAAAAAAACACACACACACGCACGCAGGAGGTTTTTGGCGAACGAGTTTGTGGGAAATGTTGATCTTCAACGGTGATGGTGAAGAAAGCCGGCGGCGTGGGAATGATTCTCAAGAAACAGACGGAGAAGAAGAAGAAGCCCTATAATATAGAGATCTGAGAGTGTGTGAATGTTAATGGTTGTGGAATAGGAGAATTATAAAAGCGATTTGAAAAAAGAAGCTAAGAAATGATAATTGCATATGTATGAGAAGTTGATAAGAGAAGATGAAAAGGAGAGAAAAAGATAAAGAGGTAAATTAAGTGAAGTTGAATGATGATAAGCATAAAAAGAAAGACAATAGAGGCTGACATAGAAACAAGAGTCAATTCCCGAACCAGAGCACCCTTGGCCTCTTTACAAAGCCTAAGGTACTATCTGGTGCGCTCTTGACTCCCTCAGTCCCTCTACCCTCATCTCACACACATAAATTCATGCCATTCCACATTCTTACACACATCCATTAATCACACACTTCCCTACCTAATAATTAATCCATTTTTTATTTTATACCACTCTTACCCTCCTCTCTGCTTCCCCCGTAACCTCATTCTTCTCCTCTTACTTCTTCCTCTGCCCCTCATAAATCCAAAAGGGTAAACAAAACTCGGCTAAAGGAACCATTTTTCTCACTTTTCATTTCACTGCTTTGGACCTGCACTCACTGTGGGTTCAGTGCAAAGGAAATTCGTGCCATTCTCACTGCTACTAGAAAGAGCAGCTTCGATTTGGTGCAAGCTGTTGCAGAGGTGGTTGTTGATGGCCGTCACACTTGAGAGGTTCAGCTTTGCAGAAGGGATTGTGCTGGCCAGAACTTGCAGCCCCATGGTTAGGAGGCAACCCGAGTTGAGAGATGGAGACTCTGAGGAGTTAGCATTGATGGGTGTGTCAACGTTGGGTGATGATAGCATTGGCACTATCATGAAGCCTTGGGGGAGAAGGGCAATGCAAGAAGGGTCCTCGCCACTCATAGCTAGCTGGATGGAATCCACATCAATGGTGGTGTACACCACCAAGCTTCCAGACTGGTCGGTGCAACTCTCTTGCAGCATTAGCTCTACGTTCTGGGATGAGTTGCTTGCTACCTGCATGTGTGTAACAATAACCTAAGGTTTAGAATACAAAACCTTTAGCTAGTATTATTATATAACTACTTAAGTAATCACTTCTTAAAATTGAAGTTTCATTTCAAGGGGATTCACACTATGGAAAGTAAAGTACAGGTTTTGAAAACAATATCTAAGGTTGTGGAACAGGTGCTTTTTAACTCTTTCCTTAGAGTGGCAACTTACAGAGACATATGATTTGATGCTTCACGTGTCTCCCTTTTTTCTCCTTGTATCTCTAAATAAAAGGTGACACGTGAAGGGAACAAAAAAACTGGAAGGAGGGTATTGCATTTTAAGTAAGGGTCAAAACCTAGTGATGGATCAAAATTACCACTTGTTTTTTCTAACGGGGAAGGACAAATAAGGGACAGGGAAAAGGTGATATGTATCCTTGAGCAATATTTTATTTGGCAAATGATCTTACATTTATGCGAAGAAGTGAAATGCAGTTTCCTGGATGTGAGCCATTTGCAATATGAGCCACCTCATTCAATGAATTCCCGTTAGAAAGAGCATCCATCTGCCAAGAAAAAAAAGGCTCGGGTGTTCATTACTCGTTGAAGTTGAATTGCAAGTGAGATAAGTAGAATATTGGGGGGTTTGCACTACCTGAGATCTGTGACGTTCGTCCCTGAGGAGATCAAAGACCTTGGTATGAGAATAGGGCAACCAAGTGGTTGAAACAGCACTTAGAATCACACCATTAGGTTGGCCAGGCTCCGTGACTTTCCTAGTTGTGATTCTAACCGTGTCTTCAGGGGAATCTGATATAGCTGTCCACGATTGACCACCAGAGGTACTCATGTTAAGGCCAAACGTTTTTATCATTCTTTGGGCTAGTTTCATCAAGTTCTTTCGCGCTTCTGGAGAAGGTATCACTGCAATTGTAGTACAACATATATGTCTCACAGGTTAATATCATATACATAATTGTTGATAGCTTATTAATGGATACATATTGTAGTAATCTCTACCAATAAGTAGAAGAGACAGAAATAAGAAACTATAGGTGATAAGTTATAAAAAGAGAGAAGATATAACATAAAGAAGATCAATTAGGTTATAAACTCCAGGAATGTTCATGAATCATTACTTATATTCGTTAGTGTGCTTTCCCTAGCCTAGTTTTTGGTGTTTCAAATCCACTGGATAGTTGTTGAGTTAAAATAACATGTTGAAGTTAATCCAATTAAGATTAGAGAGATAAGATTTTGAGAACCTCCAAGATCTGATATGTTTCTGGCCATGAGGCTCGCGACCCTCTCGCATTGTCTCTGCAAAACTCCTAACCAACGCTGTGCTCCGAATGCCATTCCACTGTACACATAGTTGCTGAATATCTGATGGACAGGTTTCTCTTCTACTTTTGCATGCTCAACCCATGTTACCTACATAGATAAATACACATAATCGAAGCAGAAAGATGAAATTAGACATGCATATACGCCAGAAAATGCTGGGAATGAAATAATTAGAATGCACCAATGGGGATAGGACTTACCCTTGAATACCCATTTGGCATATCTTGAATCACGCAACCGGAGGATCTCCTGCAGTATTTGGGATAAGAAGGGTGAAAATTTTGGTGAAAGTTGTCAACAGGAAAATCAACAATGGCCCAGGTTCCCTCCTCAGCATTTTGTTGACAATAACGAAGAAAATGAGTCTCGCGAGTGGACACCAAAGGAGAAAGAACTTGAAATTCTGCGTACATCTACAAAATACAGGCAATATATCAGTAACCTAGCTAAATTATATACGACCCTACCAATTCAATACTTACAAGAAACACACTTACCAGCTGAAGAGTCCCGCTTGCATGACCAGAAGCACCAGAAGATATGATTTGGACAGTTTTTGCTCGAGACACGATTGAAGGAAACAATTCCATCCATTTTTGCTAAAATGTCAAAGGACAGAAGTCATCAGAAAACAAATGCAAATAGAAGGGGGAAACAAAAAGAAAGAACTTTCATCATAGTTATAAGGTTCACAAAACTTAAACCTCAGACTTTGTAAAATGTTACAGAAGTTCCTTTTACTTTGACTTTTGTTGTTACTAAATATGTACAATTGAAAGACATTAAGGTAAATGATATTTTCAAATGAAAAGTTGTATTTGTATAAATATTCGTACAAGAAAGAAACACGAATGGGAGCAATGGAGAAAAAACAATAAGTGGAGCAAAAAATTGTACAGATAAAGCGAAAGTTCGTGAAATAAGATTAAAGTGAATGACAATTCCATTTTTCAGAAGAAAGAAAAGGGTTTTCTCAGAATGAAAAAGGTGTTAACAATTCAGGAACCACTTACACCATCAAGGAATGCATCAACAAGAGTGACACTGTTCATTATAACCACAGAAGTGTCACGGCTAGCTTCAGTTCTCAGTTCACTTCGGTGCTTGAGATTCGGAGGGCAAGGAAATATCCTTGCGTGCTCTTCAAAATTCAACACTTCCCTTTCACCATCACTGCTTCGGATCCAAAGTGGCTCGTTTGTCTGACACATCTTCACAAGTTCTGCCATGGAAGAAGCCGCGAGCTCTAAGGCCAGAGACTTTTCTTCTTCCATCAAGATTCCTCCACCCTCAGCAAATGGTGAAGCTTCGGGAGGCAACATTGGCACAGGAATCATTTCTGTGCAAGGAGCAACAGGATCCGAATAGTGCCTTGGATATATGTTCATATCCAAATCCAATGAAGGGGCCATGAGAGTTGGACCTGCTGCCATTGTTTGTAATGAACGCCCAGTGTACCTTGAAGTGAGGCAACACACGCGTTCTAACTGCAAAATCAACATTCACGTTAATTGTAAATAAAAGTTTAAGTTTGCATAACTTAATTTAAGAGTAATAACGTAAACCCTCTTTTAGAGTTTAATTTCTGTATGCATGACCAATTATCAAAAGTGTAACTTATAACGTATTTATTATAAAAGTTAAACGTTAGTTTCTTGTTTTTTGGACTATTTTTTCAACCTTTTTGTAACCATCCTTGCCAAAGTGAACTCAATCTCCAAAATTTTAAGACGGTTCATACATCAAAATGTAAATCTGAACAAATATTTGTTCAGTGTGATTATCAGAAATAATGATAAATCTACCTCTTCTCTCAACCGGGCATTTTCCATGCGAAGTTGGTGTTCATCCAAACCCAGATCAGCACCCATTATACATTGGCCACCACAATTGGGACACATAACGTTACGCAGTGCAGCTTGTAACCGATAGTTCTCACTCTTTAGAGTCTCATTCTCGGCTCTAAGTATGATATTATCTGCCCGATCTTGTTGTGCCTATTTCCCAGAATTGATAAAATCAAACATGAATTAATGGTTAATAAAGCAAAAACAACCAGAGACTCTTCCGTATGTTTCGTAGTCTTACAACACGTATAGTAATGAGGGTATAATCTTGATGTATATAATTCGCGAAATCCTTCAACATAAATGCTCTTAAAATTTATGAGGAGAAAGAGAAGACCGAAGACCCTTCATCATCCATTCAAACCCTAAAACCGTAATGATAATAGCAATAAATATGAGTACCGTTTGAGACCACTTGGGACAGGTAGGGTTTAATGCGTACATTAATGGAATACAGACTGTATGATGGACTTACCAAGAACCACAAGTAAATGAGAGTCTCCCCTCTTCCTTTTTTTTTTCTTTTTTTTTTATTCGCATATATAAATTATATATACACATATGATGGTTTTTTTAATCTATTTACCTGCAATGTATTTATCTCTCACTATCTGTGTAGCTGTTTATTAGGGCGTAGGAAAGTTTTAATGCAATGGAAGGAAACGCGGTTTCATCGGGAAACGTGCTAGCAGTATACGTTAGATTTAATGGGTGGAATTAAGAGCATGAATACAGTTTAGGGTTTGGTTTTATTATTATAAGGTAATAAAAGTGGACGTTTTAATGGAGGCTGAGAAGAAGCATGGTAATTAAGTTTCAGCGTACCTTCATCTGGGTTCGACGGTTCTGGAACCAGAACTTGACCTGGCGCGGTTTCAGGCCCAATTCATGGCTCAGTTTCAGCCTCTGCTTATCATCTGGGTGAGGACATTCCTTGAACAAACTGCCAGAGTTACATTACACATGCAACAAGCAATGAACAAAAAGTTAAAGCCTTCGATTTCCGTTTCAGAGCAAGAAAACAAAAGAGAGAGAAGAATAAGAGAAAGAAATAGAGATCTAGAATCATAGAACATATTCTTACGCTTCCATTTCTTGGATCTGGCGAGCAGTGTGCCTGTGATATCGTTTTTTCTTTGTGGGTTGTTCACTCTCTAGTTCATTCCCTGACTTATCTTCAACCTGTTCACTTCCTGACCCACTCTCCATCTCTTCCTTCCCTCGCAGCATCATCTCTTCTTCCTTCTGCTTCAGAAACAAAAGTGGAAATCAAAGGCAAGGAAAGTGGAAAGAAGAAAAAGATTTAACAAAAGCATGCAAATAGAAAAAAGGAAAAACGGTTGAATAGTTAATTACCATGGAAGGAAAAGGTTGAAAAGGCATGGTGGGGATGAAGTTGAAGTTAGAGTTCTGGATCGAGGAGGAGAAGAGAGTATCGGAGTTCACTACTACGTTCCCTCCCATACTTGACATAACCTGGCAATCCCCATACATTCTTCTTGCTTTCCAAAACCAACTTCACCTGCGTTTGTACCACTTTTAACGTGCTAAGAGAGAGATAAGCTAACCAAACCAAACTTTACTTCAGTTGAGCCAAACCTGTCCCTAACACCCCACAGCAAAACTTTCCCATATCAGAATCCAAACAATAAAAACCTTTAAACCATCAAAACATTCTCATTCCACCCGAAAACCACAACAGTGTAAAATATTCCTATACTACACAACCGACCAACCAAACCACCAGAATCTTAAAAAGATTTTTTAGCATGTCACACGATATATATAAAAAAAAAAAAAAAAGTAGAGACGTTTTTCTACAACATACCAGAAGGAGAGGAGTTTAGTTTGGAGTGATCTTAGTTGAGTTGAGAGAGGAGTTGTGTAACACACGCACACAGAAAAAGGGGACCCTCTCTTCTCTCTCGATCCCTCCTTATCCTAGTTTGTTTGTGTTGCTCTATCACATAATATAATGCTCACATTGATAGTACTGTGCTGTAATAAATCGGTTAATTGAATAATTTACTGTGAATGGTAAGTGCAGGTCCACAGAAACCGATCACTGCCACTTACTCCGTCGTCTGTTACATGCCACGTGCTTCTCTCTTAATGGCCATTCCAAACGTTTCCCACACCCTTCTCCAAAGTCAAACCTTTTTTCCTTTCAACTTCTCCCCACGCGCTTTTGCCTCCTTCAGGAGACTGCATCACACGCGCCCTGTTGCGAGAGATCTTCCTTGGATGGGATAAGAACAAAAGTTGAACCCGTTACTGCATTTTCACACACCCGTTTTTTTTTTATTTACAATAATGAATAATGATTATTTTAAAAATGGTTATGATTAATTAGCAAAACATGATTCTAAAAAATTATTTAAAAAAAAAAAAGTATGAAATATGGTTGTTGAAAGAGAAAGATTGACGTTGGAGATTTGCATGGTGGAAAGGGTGAGTTATTTATTGAGGTTTGACACTGAAAGCAGTGAGATGGAAGGGTGTCTCTTTCAGGTGGGGACCATGGCATGGATGGAAAGCCCCTATGGAATTAAATATTAGACAGGGATTTTAATTGCTTTGGAAACTTAATTATGATGATTCTGCAAGAGATTTAAATTTTGCATGATGAGGGGAGCCCAAGTTTCTGGGTTATGGTTGGGTCAAATATGTCAACTTATGTTGCTATCAAACCATAAGTTGTTTACACTGTTTCAAACTAAGTTTCATTATAGCATTGGGATTGTTTACACTGTTTGACACATTTTTGCTTCAATGTTAACTGAGAAACGCGTTTGAAACCGCAAATAAAGTTAAAAAAATTTGGTAAAAAAAGACTAAAACCAGAGTTTTCTAAAGTTGAAAGACTAAATTGTACCTTAGTTTGAAAATGGACTAAAACCAAAATCTCCCAAAGTATAGGGACTAAAAACATATTTAACCCAAATATTTTTTAGTTTCAAAATATAAATTTCACTAAAATATTCAAAGATTAGAATATTAATTTTTAAAAAATAACAATGATAATAATAACAAAAAAAGTTGATTTACTTAAACAGTGATTATATATTAATGATAGCGTCTATACTACTTAATACACAATTTATACATTGGTAGTTTATTAATGAATTATAGAAATTAATAATTACTTAAATATATTTAATAAATATTTCGACAGATTAAAAGTGTAATTTTAATTGTTAAAATTTCATACAATAATAATTATGATCAATAACTTTTGTAGCATTTGAAAAGCATAAAAAATACGATAATCGTAAATTTGAAAGTCAAATTCCAAATAGTTTTACCCTTCAAAAAATAAATAATATGATTTTCCCAAAAGTATACTTTAAAAATAAAATTGAAATAATAAAAACTTTAAGCACTGTTTTGCTTGTATCATTGAACTGAAAATTTTAATATTAAATTCCAAAATTGAATTAATTTTTCATATTAGATAGCCTATTGTAAACTATTTTAAAATTTAAGTATTAGTTTTATTATTCGATTTATATCTAATGCATACTGAACGTGAAATTTTAAATCAAAATATTAAATTTAAAACTTTCATTTTAAAGATTCAATAATTATGGTGAATTTTTTCTATTCGTGAGAAACCGCTCTAATAAGCACACCTTACGCAGATAGATCAAAATACTTATTTCAAATTCAAAATTATAAGAAAAAAAATCGTTTTTGTTTTCAAATTGTAGCATCCTTATTGAATCAATTTTCACACACATACAAAAAAAAAACATTTGTATTAAAAGAATAAGAAAAATGTAGAGTCTCATTATTTTTTAACAACCACGTTATTACATGTTATTTAATAAATTTCAAATTATACTTGGTAATTTATTTCAAAAGGATGCTAACTCAAAATATTTTATTTTTAAAAAGATCAACTTCATAATTATAAATGATAATTTGTAAATATAAAAAATAATTTAAAAATTACGTACAAAGCGTGGTTTAAAGTTTATTTTATAATGTAAAAGGGAGTTAAATATCTTAAAGTGTCATTAAATTCTAGTATAGTAATTATTATATATGGTTGGAGCTTTATCCTTTGAACGTGAGAATATATATTAAAGAAAGATAGAGATCTAGAATTAAATAGTGTCCTATGACTCCGAGGAATACCAATTTTAAATGAAGAATTTGGTCCCCATATAATCATAAGTTGAATTGTGTCTTTATTTCTTTAAATTTCACCTTTATTATTTTTAATGGAGATAAGCTAGTGTTCAGAAAATTCTTCCAATAATGCATTCTCATACACCAACTTTATTATTGTTTGCATTCTATTCAGCAGAATTCTAATGGGCACTTTTTTTAAGGTGTTATTTTAATAAACATTCTAGTCTAGTTCTCTCATCTAAGTTATATTAATGTTGTATATAATTTAAATTTAAATAAATGAGGACATAACATGAAATAAGAATATTAGTAATATTTAGCAGAAAAATATAGAGACACACCTTACGCCTAAATATTAGGGTTTCTGTTACTCGAAGATTGCAATATTTGTAATTTGATCCTTATATAAGGATTTATTTTCATATTTAACTAGTTTAATTTGTGCTTACGGATTGAGGTTACACAAAAAAAAATAATAATCATTTTCAAATTTATAATTAATTTTTGAATTATAATCAATTTTAAAAATAATTTATAAATTTAGAAATACATGTCTTTAAAAATATAAATACGAAGTCTACTAGACTTTGTAAAAATATAAATGATAAAAACATGTTCAAAATTAGAATGGTCTCTTTAAAAAGTATAAAGGATAGGCATAAAAATGTAGAGTTACTATAAAAATTATTAATATTACTGATGGATTTTTACTGACAGAAATGTATTTGTCGGTAAATTTTTAATACTGACAACTTTACTGAAAAATCCATCAGTAAAATTTACTGACAACGTTTTTATCGATAGTATGTTGGCCGTCAGTAAATGCTAATTACCGACGGATAATCAATGATTCATATTACATCGTATAATCAATCATTGACAAAGTCATTCAATATGTGTTGTTAGACTCGTCTAATCAATATATGGACATATTTGTATAATGTGTATGGTTACACTTGTTTAATTATATGAACAAACTTGTGTAATATATATTTCACAACTCGCTTAATCATCATAGATAGAGTCATCTAATATGTATTAATAGATTCATCTAGTATGTGCATAAAGGGTCTTGTCTAACGTATATTGTTATACTAGTGTAATCAATGTATGAGCAAAACTCGTCTAATGTGTGTTACAAGATTTATATGATCAGTGTATGGACACTCTTGTCTAATGTGTATTCTTAGACTCATATGATCAATATATGGAATAACTCATAATATTTTTTGTTATACTCATCTAATCAATATATGGACAGACTCTTCTAATGTATATTGTTAGACTCATCTAATAAGTGTATATTGAGACTCGTGTAATGTGTATTGCAAAATTTGTCTAATCAGTGAGTGGAAAAACTCGTTCAATATGAATTAACAAATTAGTCTAATTTTTTTTATAGACAAACTTATCTAATGTATACTACTAGACTTATTTAATTAGTGTATAGATATATTAGTTAAGTGTTTGTTGCTAGAATCGTTTAATTAGTGTATGGACATAGTCGTTCACTCAATGTATCTTCAAACTCATTTAATTGTATTGCAAGAATTGCTTAATCAATGAATGGAAAAACTCGTATAATGTGTATTAATAAACTCATATAATTTGCGTATGGAGAAACAGTCGTCTTAAGAGTGTATTGACAAACTCCTTTAGTGTTTATTGCTAGACGTTTTTAATTACTATACAGACAGACTCATCAATGGATATTTCTAAACCCATCTAATCAATGTGTGGAATAATTCATCTACTTTTTTGTTATAATTGTTTGGTAATTGTGTGGACATATTCATCTAATGTATATTGTTAAGCTTGTTTAATAAGTGCATCAATGAACTTGTTTAATATTTTTTATACTTGTTTAATTAGTATATTCTTAGAGTCGTTTAATCAATGTATTAAATACCTATATTTTTTGTTATATTCTTCTAATTAATATATGGACATACTCTTTTATTTTGTATTGCTAGACTCGTCTAATGATTTTTGTAATACTCATTTAATCAACGTACGTACAAACTCATCTAATGTTTATATTATTTGATCCATATAATGTTTTTTGCTACATTTTTCTACATGTGTTGCTATACTCGTAATCAATATATGTCAAATATATATGTATAGACATAAGTAATGACAATATAAATATATTAGTGGTATATTTTAAAAATAATTAGTTTGTTAGTTTTTTTTATCTTACTAAAGTCTTAAACTCTACATTTTCAAGTTGAAAATAGAGCTGTCAAAACGGGTAACCTGGCTCGACCCGGCCCGACCCACCATGGGTTGGTCACTTAGTGAGTCAACCCAACCCGACTCATTTATTAGCGAGCCAGAAAAACTTGAACCCGGCCTGACCCACCACGGGTTGGTGGGTAAACGGGTTGGCTCACTAGCCCATTTAATTACATTTTTTTTAAAATAAAAAAATACAAACTTCTAGTAATTTAAATTTAAACAAATTTCACTCCCAAAAAATTATGTTAAAGACCCTTGTTCTTGTTGTCTCCAAATTCACTAATAAAGATTTTCTAATATCAGAACAATTCTGACAATCAATAAAAAAATATTAGTAAAAAAAAAAAGAGAACCAGTACTCAACAACATCAACAAAAAATTAATAGTTTAATATGTAACATAATTTCCCAAATTCAAAGATATCAAAAAGAGCTTGTTCAAATAATGTATACTCAAATTGTTTAAATAAAATGAACAAAATCTTATTTCATGTTTTCTGTCACCAATACTTTTAACTTGTGCATACATATTAACTATGTCAATGTGCATTTATTTATTGATAAGTGAGATGACACTAATTAAGCGACTTAAGCATCAGATGTTAAACTTTGGCTTAAGAGTCAGGGGGGTATGTTTATCATATTACTCAAAACGTGACAGCTATTGATTCTGATGCGGTTATCTGTTGCAGTTATGCATTGTTCTCAAGCCTTAACTCTTCTTTAAAACAATTTTTTCGTTCCCACGAAACATGTTTTGAAATTTGGGAACACGCCAAATTATTATACAACAATGATACTCAATGTTTGTATGGTGTTTATCATGATCTTTTCACTCACTAGTAAAAAGTGAGGACTCTAACGCGCCTTATATGCTTCGGTTTCGGGAAAACCAAAGCATATCAAAACGCGGTGGCATTATCGTAATTATTGTGAACTTATATGCTTCGGTTGAGGGGGACCCGAAGCGTAAGAGGGTTATTGCCTCGATTATAGGGGGAACCGAGGCATATAACCCTGTAGAAATCTTTTCCCTCTTCTGCAAGTCAGACTTTTAATTTGACAAACATTTCGAAAATAGGTTATTAACTCGGTTATGCAGGAGAACCAAAGCATATAACCTGTGCAACTTTTCATCTGAACAGTTTTCTTTAGACTTTTCAAACAAATAATTTTCTTCTTCCTTTTCACGCGAACTCTCCTTCCTCTCCACGAACACCACTAGGCATGTCTTCCTCTCCACGAACACCCCCAAACAACGCCTTCCATCTCCGACAACCGTCGGGGAGGTTCCATGGCATGGTGAACATTGGCGCCATGGATATGGACGGGTCTGACTCCCTCACGTTGGAGGATTCAAGCGACAGGGTACCCAGACGATAGGAAAACCCAACCACGTATCGGGATGCATAGCAATGTTCATCACAATGGCCAAGACCTCCTCCATGATTTCAACAACGTGTTGTTCTCATTGCAATCTCCTTCCGTTGACGATGAAGTGAGGAAGGATGTCAACCCTAAAAATGGTGAGTTAGGGTTGCTTTGATTTCGTTGAGGGGGTTAATGACGTGGTAGGTGGATCGAGTATGGTGTCGTTTTCGTAATCTCCATCGCCATCGGGTCGGTGGAAGATAAATCGAAGAGAGAGGAAGTGTTTTTGAGCGAATCTGGCATCGTCTTCCTGATGGCCACCACAAACGCTTCGTTGAAGTCTACAACGTTGTTTGCGAATCGAACCACAATGGGTTGCGACGCGGCGTCCGAGAACAACACCTGGTCTGAGCTTAGTAGCCTTTTTCACGACACCAGGTCTTTGTAATAGAAGTTGTCAAATGTCGCAAGGGTTGACGGGTCCAACGCCACCGCTACAGTGGGGTTGGGGTTTCTGGGGCACCCTGTAAGACCCATGAAAAATATCTATTTAAAAATAAAATTAATAGCAAATTTTAGCATTATTATTGGTAATAATAATTTTAACGAATAAAAAATATAATTAAGGTTAGAAAAATTTAAATTTATGATAAAAAATTATTATAATTTCAAGAGGAGGGGTTTAAAATTCTGAGAACTTATTTTAGAATGTTTTTTTTTAAAAATATGAATAGTAAAAAGTGAATAGTAAAAAGTGAATAGTAAAAACGAAAAAAATAATGAGAGGATAAGAATCTTTGAGTTGCATGATTAAGGAAGGATAAGATTTGCAAGTGGTGTTGCAAGTGGTGATTAAAATATTAATAAAATAATATTAAAATAATAAATAATATTAAAAAAAATAATTTGAATAGTAAAATTTTTGGACTATAAATAGCCATGGGAGGAGAGCTTATTCTGCACAAAGAGAGGAAGAATCAAGTGAGAAATCTTGAGAAGAAAGAGTTAGGAAGAAAATTTTAGAAGAGTAGAGGTTCTGGAGGGTTTTCGGGGGAACAAATTCGGAGCAAGAGATTGAGTCTGAAATAGAGGTAAGGGAAGTTAACCTTTCTAAGCTTTTATATTATGATTTACTATCATTAAATCACTATTCATGTCTTGAAATTCTGTGTGAATACTGTTGATGGGATATGTGATTGTTATATATTTATTCATATTGATTTCTTGTGTTAATATCATATGTTGTTGTTTTGAATTTGTGAATGAGAAATTGTTAATAACAAGTTGAGGAAAACTTTCGCTAAGGAAAGACCTGATACTTAAGTTGTCCATTGTGACACACCTCTCTTTCCTGGAAGTATACTCAATGAGTTTTTAACTAAATTCTTATCAGGCAGATTATGTACAGTTAAATTATTTTGTAATATAATAAATTTGTATGATATTTGTGATGTATGGATTTTATGATGAATTATTGTGTGTATATCCTTATTCTCTTGCACCTATGTGGGAAGATAAGAAGATGTCTAACCGGCTTTGCCAGATTCAACTTCTTGGTTTCACATAACGTTTATATTAAAAATAATTTTTTATGGTAGCTTTGCGTCAGAAAATTATATTTTTGCGATGATCGTATAACGTATATGTTATACGGGAGCAGATGGAGGAATGTCGTCTAATCTAGTTCAAGTGAAGATAGAGACAGAAGAATAGTTGGTAAGAGTCTAAGTTATCTTTATAGATGAGAAGTTGAAATCTGAGTTTAAAAGGTGTAATTAACAAATCCTTTATATTTCCTTACGGAAGATTGTGTAAATGTTACAGTTCTTATATTACTTATATATAAAAATAAATAAATTAAGTGTTAAATTATGGGGATGTTACACTCCCCACCATCAGTTCCTGAGCGTAGGTCCAGAGTTGATTTTCAGATATTGTAATAAAGCGGTCAATTTTGCATTTCGTGTAGGTTTTGCTGAAGAAATCAATTTCGTTTTTGCTGAAGAAGATGTTCGTTTGTAGAAATGGTTTTTCCCCAATACCCAGCCTTAGAGATACCCTTCAATTACAGGAGTCAAGAATGAAGAAGGTAGATAGTCCTTTTACCTCCCTTGGATTGCAATGTATGCATTGCATATGAACCGTGTGAATATAACTTCCTATTCACACTTCTTTCTTGTATATATGTATATGGAGGGACAAGACAAGACAAACCAAATCTCTTTTCCTCTTGCAGATATTGTTTTAGAGATTTAACAAATCCACCTTAATTTTTAACCGCTCTTTCTTGGTGTCACTGTCAGGGAAGGTAACCTTCTATTGTGTCTATATGGCTCATGTAATGTAATTGTAAGTTTTTCAGAATTACTCATAAATTACCAATTATTTTGTCTCAGGTTAAATCAAGAAGCAAGGAGATTATACAAAGCATTACAAGTGAGTGTGAAATGAAGCTCATTTTTTTATGAGAGTTTATTTGTGATCTTACACTAGCGTGAGTGGCTCGGATCATCAGTGTCAATCTCTCTATTTTGTCAACAGCTACCGATTCCCTTTGTTTGTTTTTTTTTTCATGGTTGTTTCTGAGTATGCAGAGCAACTCATGTTATACTCAATCGTAAACATCATAAGTCCTATCAACACCAATGGCCAAACCTACACATCTTGAACCCACTCTCTTATCTACTAATTTCTTATCTACTCTCCTTGTAATATCACTGCCACTAATAATATTCACAACATGGGCTAGTAAAATACAATTTCTATTCTACGCCATACCTGAGGTGACGTCGCTTCTAGATGCACCTTCTTCATGCCCATGCCTCATGAAAAGTTCTTCCAAAGCCAATACAGAACAAGTTCAATCGTCTTCTAGTTGTGCAGAACAAGTTCAATCGAGGCAGACGACGATGTGGGTGATGGTGTTGTCCAGCGTGAGGCCACGCGTGTTGTTGTCGTAGTCGGGTCTGGGGGCGGAAAGGCTACATACTGCCTCGATTGCATAAAGTCATTCTAAAAAAAAACAAAAATCATATTCCTCGGTTACCTTTTGAACCGAGGCAAAATCCTACCTTTTATGCCTCGGTTGTGAACCGAAACAAAAAGGGGTAGACTTTTTGCCTCGCCTGTATATGCTTCGGTTCAGGAACCATTGTCTATGGGCAAAAATAATCGTTGTCGTTTCCCCTGACTGCACTAGTGACTGTTGTTACTCATTAATACCACGACTCTATGATTATATGGGTAAAATTCATGCTCTTTTTCATGAGTTTAACGAATTATTGCCTCCCGCTTCTACTCATGCCCGATAAATAAAGCAACGATCAAAGTTCTTTTTGATATTGGTGTTACACAACCTTGGTGATAAATATTCTCATATCTGTGATCAAATTTTGGGTTCACCTTTTGTACCCACTTTGACTTCTACTTGTTCCACTCTTTGCATGTACCTAGTAAAGTCATCAATAATACACCTATTTCCTCAACATTGGCATCTGAACATGATGATCACAACCACTCTTGCAAGCCAGGAAAAGGACCTCAAAGGTGTGACCATTATGACAAGCTAAGCCATAAGATTGGCAGGTGTTATGCATTACATGTTCGTCCTCCTCGATCTACTACTATTATTCAAACTTCTCCTCCTTCATAATCACCTATTGGGGATCCTTCTTCATCTGATATTACCAATGAATCTTTTATTTTCAGTAAATTTCTCAAATGGTATGAGGATCAACAACCTTCTAGTTCCATTGCATTTGTAGCACACACAAGTACATATTTTGTTTGTCTGACTCCATCTTCTTCTCTTGGTTCTTAAGTTGTTGACTCAGGAGTCACATATCACATTATTGGTAACAAATCTTTGATTTCTTGTCCTCTTTGAATCCTTTACCTTATGTTACAATGGATGGTGGATATAAAGGTTTAACTCATGGTATTGAGATTGTTAAGATTTTTCCTTTTTTATCCATTGATATAATGTTTGTTATGTCCCTAGGTTTCCTTTTAACTTATTATCCATTAGTCGTCAAACTCATTCTCTTGATTGTGATTTTTCTTTTAGCAGAGATTATGTTTGTTTACAGGATCAGAGTTCGAGACAAGTGATTAGTACCAGATGTGAGTCTCATGGTCTTTATCATATTCACCCTTCTACGCATGTTGGTGCCATTATGGAGTCTTTATCTATTCTTCATGCTCAATTGGGTCATCCCAATCTTTCCAAATTGTAGCAATTTGTTCCCAGCATATCCAAGTTGTCCAATTTGGTTTATGAGTTATGTCAATTAGGAAAACATATTTATAGTTTCTTTCCTGATAGTGTCTCACCACGTGCTCTGTCTTTTTTTGCCTTAGTCAATTTTAACACTTAGGGACTTAGTCGTGTTAAGTATAATTTAGGTTTTTAATCTTTTGTTACTTTTATTTATTGACTATTTTAAATGCATTTGGTTATTTTTAATGAAAACTCGTTTTGATTTATTTTATATTTGTAAACCATTTATAATGAAATTAAAATCCAGTTTGGTGTTTTTATTCAAACTTTGTGAAGTGATAATGATAATGAATATCTTTTCCATTCTTTCGAACAATTTATGACTTCTCATGATATTCTTCATAAAAAATCATGTGCTTATATAACTCAACAAAATGGGGTGGCCGAGTGCAAAAATATACATTTTATTGAAACAATTCGCACTCTTTTAATTCATGGTAACATTTCTTAATTTTTTTGGGTGATGCTATTTTTTACTGCATGTTATCTCATTAATTACATGTCCTATTCTATTTTAGATAATAAAATACTTCATTCTATTTTATTTTCTCATGAACCCCTTCACCCCTTACCTTTAAAAGTTTTTTGGTCTACATGTTTTGTTCATAATTTTAGTCTTGCTTTTAATAAGTTAGCTCCTCGATCACACAAATATGTTATTTTAGGCTTTACTAGATCCAAAAATGGATACAAGTGTTTTTCTCCTTCTTTTAACTATTATTTTGTTTCTGCAGATGTCACATGCAATGAGTTTTCCTTTTATTTTAACGATCATTATTCTTTTGATATGCCTCCCTCTAATATAATCAATATTCTTGTTAACTTTTGCTCCTCCAATGTTTGTAGTCTACCAAGTGTTTCTCAGTAACCACTGAGTGACTCAACTCAAGTGCTAACTAATTTGTTTCCTTCGACTCTGACAACAAAGTTTATCCTTTCAATTTTGCCCTCCGGAAAAGGTATACATTCTACCCGTAATCCCTCTCCACATCATATTACTTTAAGTTATCATAGATTGTCTTAACCTTTTTATACATTCCTTTCGTCTATTTCTTCTATGACCATCTCAAAATCTGTTAAAGATACCTTAGCCCATCTCGGTTGGCGTTAGGCCATGCTAGATTAACTAAGTGCTTTTCAGAATAGTGAAACTTGGGAGATTATCCCATTACCGTCTGAAAAATCTGTTATGGGTTAGAAGGTGGATTTTTACTATCAAAGTTTATTTTAATGGAACTATTGATTGTCTCAAAGCCCATCTTGTGGCCAAAGGTTACATGCAAATTTTTGGGTTGGATTATGGTTATACTTTTTCTCCAGTGGTAAAGATGACATTTGTTTGTTTATTTATAACCATGACAACTCTTCAACTTAGATATTTCATGGGTATTGAGCCGACACATCTAATGATGGTATTGTTATATCTTAAAGGAAGTATGCATTGGATATTTTGGAGGAAATTAGGTTAATGAATTCAAAATCTGTTGACACATCCATGGATCCTAATATTAAACTTCTACCAAAATAAGGGAAACCTATGTCAAACCTAAAGCAATATAAAATACTAGTTGGAAAATTGAATTATCTTACAATTACTCGTCTTGGCATTTCCTTCATAATTAGTATGGTAAGCCAATCCTTAGTTCTCCGTGTTATGATCATTGGAATGCAGTTATCCATATATTAAAGTATATTAAAGGATATCCTGAAAAAAGGTTATTATATGATTCCAATAAGGACAAAATTAAAAATGAAAAAAATAGTATAGAAAAAAAGTTTAAGACTTTAAATAAAATTTATTTTTATCTAATATTTTTTTTATCATACTTGTCTATTTGTTGTTAGACTCAATATATATATATTTGTAGACTCATTTAATGACAATATAAATACATTAGTAATATATTTAAAGATAATTAACTTGCTAGTTCTTACTTTTTGTTTTGGTCTTATGAAAGTCACAAGCTTAATAGACTTGCTTAATTTTATATGTATCTATAAATTTGTCTAATGTAATTGATAAGGTCATCTTACCATTATATGTTATTGGCAGACTCATCTAATCAATGTTTGGAGAGATTACTCTAATGAATATTTAAATACTCGTGTAATCAATGTATGAAATATCTAATTTAATGTTTTTTGTTATATTTGTCTACTAATTATATGAATAAACTTGATTAATGTGTATTGTTAGACTTATTTAATGAGTGCATTGATAGATCCGTTTGATTTTTTTTTGCTATATTTGTCTCTTTAGAGTGTATGGAGAGACTCATCTAATGTATATTGCTAGACTTATCTAAAGTTTTTCGTTATATTAATCTTATCAGAGTATGAACAAATTGATCTAATGTGTATTGCAAGACCCGTTTAATAATTTTTGTTATATTTGTTTAATTAATGAACGAAATGACTCGTATAATGTTTTTTGTTATACTTGTCTAATTAGTATATAGATAGACTCATCTAATGTATATTATTAGACTTGTCTAATTTTTATTTTCTATACTCATTTAATTATTGTATGGACAAAATCATCCAATATGTATTGTTAAACTCGTTTAATTTTTTTTCTATAATGCACGTGTTTATAGACCAATTTAATCAATATAAGTTTAATGTAGGTTTAATACCTATTTTGGTCCCTCCTTTGGGAGGGTTTGTTCAAAGTGGTCCCTCCTTTTTTCAAAAGTTCACTTTAGTCCTAGCTTTCGCAAAAACTATTCAAGTTGGTCCTTTTTGGTAACGGCGTTAACTTGACTAACAGCAGAGCTGGCAGGTGGCTAATGTCTGATGAGGTGGAATTGTTATTTGTTTTTTAAAAAATAAATAATGATGAAGTGTAAATGAATATAGTTAGGGTAAAATAAAAAAAAATGAATTAAGGGTAATTAGGGTCAGAAGATTGATTGAATTTGGGGTAATTCGAATTCGATTGCGATTGAAATTGAGGTCAGTTTAGGGTTCGTCAGCGCGATTGGAATTGGGGTCAGAAGATTGCAATTGTGTGCGTGGTTTGTCAAGGTTCGTGGTTCGTCAAGGAGGTTGTTTCGTTCCTTCGTCGTCAAGTTAGTGTTCTTAGTTGCTTTGTGATCGCATTTGGTGTGTTTGTTTTGTAATGGGTCGAATTGTGTGTTTGTTTTGTATGGGTGGAATTACTTAAAATATGATTTTATTTGTCGGTTTCTTTGTTGAAATTGGTGTCATGTTGGGTGTTGAAATTGGTCCCCTGTTTGGTGTTAAATTGGTCCCATGGCTGTTAATTTATGAAAGTGGTCCCCCTTTCCATGTGCAGGGTAGGGTTTGGGATGTGCGAGGATAGGTTTAAGGTCGTGGTCCACCACGGTGGGACCTTGATAAAGGACGTGTGTCCCTTTAAGTATATAGGTGGGCAGATATCTTCTTGGGACATTGACCCCGACACATGGAGTTATTTTGGAGTGGTTGCTACAATTAAAGAAATGGGTTACATGGAAGTACAAGAGTTAGTTTATAGCATTGACAATATTTTACATGGCCTGTATGACGATAGGGGAGCTATGAATATGATGCAAATAGCTAAATGTTTGGGGAAAGTGGATTTATTTGTTGTGCATAAAGTTAGCGAACCAGACTTTGTGGAATATGAGAATGAGAATGAAATTCTTTACCTTTGCCAAGGGCCTGCAGAGAGTGGTGAGGGTAGTGGGTTTGAGGCTACTACAGAGGAAAACGAGGAGGTTGAGAAACAGTGCATGGTGGACGAAGTTGGTGATAAGTTGGACACACATGATGAAGTGGAGGTGGAGGTGGAGGCAGTTGAGGAAGTTGAGGTGGAGGAAGTAGGTGCAGTGGTGGCGGAGGAAGTGAAGGAAGTTGGTGCAGTGGAGGCGGAGGACGTAGGTGCAGTGGTGGCAGAGGAAGTGGATGCAGTAGAGGCGGAGGAAGTAGGTGCAGTGGTATCTGATGAAAAGGTGGGCCACGAACAGAATGAAGGTGGCATCTATGGATTTCAATGTGTGTCCAAAGATCAAGAAGAGACTAACAAAGGAATGTCAATTGTTTAGATATTGGATCCCAAGGTAATATTATTCTTCTGTCTTATCTATGTTTATCTCCAAATTTTGAACATAGTAATTTATGTTTATTTTTTTCAGCTGGTCCGCAAGAAGGATTTTTGAGGTTAGGCATGTTTCAGCTGTTGGGAACAAGTTCACAGTGGACTTGGATACTCATGAATGTAGCTGGAGGAAATGGATGATCAGTGGCATCCCATGTTGCCATGCAGTAGCAGCGATGCACTACATAAATTTAGACCCAGGCACTTTTATACCAACTTGGTTCATGAAATTTACATATGAAGACACATATGCATCCATCATTTATCCTGTGAATGGCCACCTCCTATGGGAAAATACAAGTTTACCTGATGTAATGCCACCAGTTAAGAGGAAGATGCCTGGGAGGCCAAAGAAGAAAAGAAGATTGGAGACATGGGAGATAACCAAGGATGAGACCCAGATGAGTGTTGGTGGCCATAGAAAGAAATGTAGCATCTGTCGTCAATTGGGACACAACAAAAAATGCCCTTTACGTCCACCCATCATAGAACCAATAGAAACAACACAAGAACCAGCAAGTGACCAATCTCCTCAGCCACCACTACTAACACAAGATTCAATCACAAAACTAACTCCACCAATAGCAAGGAAAAAGTTAACTATTAGAAGAAAAGTTCCATAGATTGATATTGTGTGAGACTGATTTTGTGTAGGACTGATTTGTGTAAGACTGATTTTAGTTGTTATGTATGATATTTGAATTTAGAGATGTTATCTTTGATATTTGAATTTATACATGTTTGAATTTAGACTTGTTATGTATGACAGTACTGATTTTGTGTCTTTATGTTGTTTGGATGTACTGATATTATGTATGATAGTACTGATTTTGATATTGTGTCTTTAGGTTTCCTTACCATGTACTGGTATTATGTTGTATTAAGGGACCGTTTTGCACAATTTTTTACTAAAAGGGGGACCAAAATAAACATTTTAAACCAAAGTGAGGACCACAATACACAATTTTTAACCAAACTGAGGACCACTGCGAATTTTATTGTACTAACCCAGATGGTTCACAACACCAACTCATAATACACAAACACAACATTGATTGCAGATTGCCCACCTAACATCAACCTAAAGACAGTGAAAATATTACAACATCAACTCAAAATACATGAACACAACATACATTGCACATTGGTCACCTAACATCAACCTAAACACAGCCCCAATATGATGATGTTAAGCACAATAAGAACAACCACAACTCCAACTAAAAACTTCATCTTTCTCTGCAACTCTTTGACACTACTTTCGATATCAGTGGTCCTCTTGTTGCTTTGCCTCACATTTGTACCATCTCTATCATCAGCGTTCTCTTCACCACACCACTTGAAAAAGTTACATGACATCCCACTTGTAAATGCACCCTATTATTCACAAAAAACACAAAAAACTGTCAACACAGGAAATCAATTTAACATAAAAGTCACTATGCTATTCAAAAAAACCTTATAATGACGACATGCCCAAAATTGCCCCCTAGCATTCCTTGCAGTTTTCACAACTTTCAGTATAGCAAAATCACCACAGTGGCAAATAGGGGTTATCCCAACACCCCTCGAAACAACACCCTATGATGAATGCGAAGCTCCTTTGCCCGTTGTCTTCGAACAAGAACAACCACTTTGTGAAGAAGTCATTCCAAACCCTAACCCTAACCTTTTAACTTTCAAAAACTCTGGAGCAAATAACCACAAACCCTAACCATTGCTTTTAAACTTGGGAAAAATAACCATGAATCAGTACTGTAACAGGATGATGTATTTAATTACACACCAAAAGTTACCCCTAATTCCTTTTTTAATCCAACCCTAATTATATTAATTTACACCTCACAATTATATATATATATATTTTAAAACAAATAACAATGCCACATCATCAGACATTCAGCTCTGCCGTTTATACCAAAAAGGACAAACTTGAACAGTTTTTGCGAAAGCTAGGACTAAAATGAACTTTTGAAAAAAGGATGAACCACTTTGAACAAACCCTCCCAAATGAGGGACCAAAATAAGTATTAAACCTTTAATGTATGTTTTTATACTAATTTAACGATAATATAAATACATTAATGATATATTTTAAGAGAATTGATTGGTTAGGTTTTACCTTTTATTTTGATATTACTAAAATTATTAGTTGTTATCTGAAGTTAGAAATAATAAAAAATGAATTAAAAAAATGTAAAACAAAAATTATGATATGAAGAAGCACAAATTTTTATTACAAATATATTTTTAAAGTTGAGTCATCACTAAAATTACTACAAATATTTAAGTACTAAATTTAATGACACTACTAAAATATTATCATTTAAAAATAATAATAATTTAATCTTAAGAAAAAATATCAATAATAAAATATTTATATTAAGTTATAATACAAATATTTTTATTGTTAATATTCTTCTTATTTTAATATGTAAATTTAAATTGATATTATCTAATAAATAATTACATTCTTTACATCTATCTATAATTCCGTATTAAAAGTGTATTTAATATTTTATTTCGGAGATCTAAAATATACATATTTGTAATAAAAAAAATTATACTCCATAAACTATGAATTTTATTTTATATTTTCTTTAATTCATTTTAGTTATGTCATGAAATATATTTTGTAATAATTTTAGTAATTCTTTTTAAGAAGTATAATATTAAATTAAAATGAGTATTAAAATAATTTCCTAGTATCCTCTTCTATTATATTATATAATAGATAATAAATTATAATAAATGACTAAATAATTATAAATTATAAAATGATAAAATTAAAAATGATAAAAAAGTAGTATGAAAAATGCATACTTTAAATACAAGTTTACCTGATGTAATGCCACCAGTTAATTAGAAGTTATAAAAGAATAAAATTAACAATACAAAAAATTATTATAAACAAATTAATTTAAAAATAAAATAAATGGATAAAAAGATCAAATAAATTTATGCACATGTGGTAAAAAAACTAATATAGAATAAATAGTTTAAAAATAAAATAAATGAATAAAAAGGTGAAATAAATTTTATGCATAAAAAATAGATATAAATAAATACAAAATTAAAATAAAATAAATAGATAAAAAAAGTCAAATAACTTTCATAAATATGACAATAAAATAAATATAAATAAAAATATAAAATGTCAAATGATTAAACAAACTAATTTTTTTGTCAACAAAATAAAATAAATTTGCTAGCATTTTTTTTATATTATAATAGATTGACACTCCTTTCATGTCACATTAAAACATGGAATCCCAAGCCAGCAAAACATTTTCCTTCTTCTAACCAAATTCTAATTTATGAATTAGAAGACACATTGGAACACACACCAAAATAAGATAGATTAAAATACATAGGACATAATATTATTTATATAATTATAATATTTATATAATTATATATAACTTAATTAGTAATTTAATTATTATATTTAAGTATTTTATTTGTTTTAGTTTAATGTTTATTTTTTACTAAATTGAGTTCAATATTTATTAAATAAAGTTAATATAATGTTTTTTTGTTAGATTGGAAGAGTGATCTGATAGTCAAATAAAGGTTAAATTAACAGTTTAGTTTCTGTAACTTTTTACTTCATTAACTCCTTACATTTTATATAGAGATAAGATGTTTTTTTTTTTTTCTGTCAACATGGATCTTGAATATGTGATTTTGAATTTTAAAAAAATAATCTCAATGAGATTGTGTTAGAGAAAAATGAGTTGGAAATGAAGAAAACAATTTAGACACACCTGGTCACCTCCTAATTACGTTAATACAATTTTTTTATTTAAAAAATATAAAGACTTAAGTATAAGAACAAAACTAATTTTAGGATTAAATACAAAAAATAATGTTACCTTTCAAATGATTTAAAGAAGAGAAATAATTACATTAATTTTATTTAACAAATATTATGACTAATTGATTAAAAATAAGGATTAAGACTAAAATGAATTAAAAGTCTAAATAATATATTATCAATTAAACAATTATAATCTATCATGATATACTAAAGTTATGTAATAATTATAAAATTCAACAATTTTATGTTTGTAATGTGAATGAAAAATAAATATAAAAATATGATTCAAATTAAAAAATATACATAATATAGCCCAGTTGTGTAATAAGTCAAATTTAAATTTAAATTAAAAATAATTAATTTAAAATTTGAATGAAAAAAAAGACACCAACAAATATGTAATTGAAAAATAATGAAATAAGTTTTAAAAGCATAATTAAGAATATATAATTGTAGTTAATCTGAAAATAGGCTTGTGATTTTTTACCCCTTGAATTATTTGCTCACTTGACTGAGGTGTAGGGTTTAAATCGAAGGGGTTTTAGGATTAGGAAAAATAAAGGTGCGGGTGGAGTTCTTTGTAATCGAAACAAAGCATGGGGAAGAAGGAAGGAGATCTATGGGACGATTCAGCTCTCATCGCTGCCTTCGACCACGCGATTTCCACTTACAAGGTTCTCTTCTCTTTTTCTTGCAAATAATTTGGTAACCATATTTTCACTCTTCGTTATTCGAATTATTTGTTTATCTCGTAAAATTTGCAATTTGTATATTCAAGAAAATGCATATCAGCGGCAAGAACAAAGACGCCGCTGCTCAAGAAGAGGAGACAGTGATCGGAGAAGAAGCCTCCTATGTTGACTTCGCAAGTTCCCACGCTACAAGGTTCAATTCAACTCGCATTATAATTGTTGAACCAAAACACTCGATTGGAATATGTTTCAATCTTCTTTTTGTTTATTAATTAATATATATTTATATTTTCTTTTTTATTGAGCTATTGTGCATTGCGTGGTATTTCTCAAACGTGTAACAAGTTGTATCTGCATATTATTAGTATGCCCTACACTGGACAATTTTAGTCTTTGTTTGATCTTCCGGATCTCATAATAGTGCATTAAACAGAATGTAAACCGTGTTGTCATGCCACCAGGAAAAAAATGTCTCAAATGATTTTTTACTATTTGTGCTGTCAAAGAGAATTTAGGTCACGATATAGGGTTATACTACATGGCAGTGGTTTTTATCCTTAGTAATTTTTCTCAACTTATTTTGCTTCATTGAACTCAGGGATGCTGACACGAATGACCATATTCCAGCTACTGACGTGCCTGATTCAGGTGAGACTCGTAATGAGCCAAAACTGGAAGAGGATCATCACGTAGAGTCACTGGTGGAGCAACCTTGCCTAGATTCTACAAGTGGTCAAGGCATCCAGAGTGGGCAGAGTGGTTATGCATATGCGGAAGTTGTAGATGATTATAATCAGTTAGTTACGCAGTATTATGAACTTGAGGAGAAAAGGGCGAAGATTTTGGAGCAACTCAATCAATACGGCTATTGGAGTTACCAAAATGTGGCTGATGTTTCTAGTTCTGGTGTACCTTATTCTGATTCTCAAGAGTATTCAATGGCTGCATACCAAGTTTCTGATCCAAATGCTGTCTGTACATGTTGCCCTTGTTATAGTCAATGTCTACGGGAACCACGCACATCAATTCCTGGTTGTTCTTTGGGTGAATTATCTGTTGGCAAGCCTTGTAACAATGCTTATGTGGAAATGGATCATAAAATTTCATTTCCTTATAAGGATGATGACATCCGCAAAATGGCAATGGGAGCTGCAGAGAAGGCATTGTCTACTATTAGAACAACCATATCTGGCGATTTTAATGCAAATGAAGGTAATCCCATTACTTAGAGTAAACAGGTGCATGAATATAGTTGTTAAATGAATTGAACTGTTAGTTATATTGAGATCAAGCATTTTCGTTCCTAAATGCATCTGTTCTGTCATTTTTGTGCATCTGTAGGACTGCTCGTTGATAACTTGTATACACATATATTGTTGTGTTTAAACTGGCGCCATCTGAATTTTCTCTCTCTATGTTTGTCTAGTTTATTGTTTTCTGTTAACCATTTTAATTTAATTGGATGAATTAAGAATTGAATTATAGTCTAGTTGGCAATCATAACTTGCTATCACTTGTTTAGACGGTGTTAACTGTTTTAATGTATGTTGGTTTTTAAACGATTCACATATTGTAGCATAATTATTTCCTCTTTCCTTCTAGTTCAGTTTGTTGATGAAACTGGCACAGTTATCAAATGCTTAATGTCCTTCCACCATTTTATGTTTCTATGGCTTTACTTTGTTATCTAGATATGCATCTTTTTTCCATTACTATCTTATTTTTTTTACTTTATTTGATAAGCAGCATATTTGTTTGCTACATGCAATTTCAGGAAAAGAGAGAAACAATTCTGAACATGAAGAAATTAGTGGTTTGGAAACGGATCTTGCTGCTGTTTTGAATGCCTGGTATTCTGCTGGCTTCTGTACTGGAAAGTAAGTGTTAACGCAAGTTTTATTTGTGATAAATGTTGGTTCGTTTGTCACTCAAGCATTTTTCTAACTTACTAAGATTTTTTATTATTTAAACAAAATATAGTGTTTTGGATTATCATTATTGAACTTTGGCTGGTCCAATCCTTTAACTCTTCACTTTACTAAATCAAATTTGATCTTTACTGAACCTTTTTTAGTTAATGCAAAATTTTGCCAGATAAACCTCTTGATATTTTGCATCGTCAAATCAAATTTACTTGTGTACCTCTCTCTCCTTACAGTTGCGAATGCGGCCGAACACTAAGCATAGTTACATATATATGGAGGCGTAATAGACTTTAGTTTTTGTTGTTCTTTTAATTGAAACACATGATTGGAGCAAATTATTTTTGACACTTAGAATAATAGCAGTTATTGTATAAAAGTCCTGGTCTCCATGATTAGTGAGCTGTTTGGGTTATCTCAAACAAACTTCTAGTTATGTGTTATCCTTTCTTTTTGTATAATGATTGGTGTTATGATGATAACAGGTATATTGTTGAACAATCCATTCAAAACAAAAGACAAATGTAAACTCCTGGATCTTCAAGTGGAGTAAAATGGTTTCTCATTCAACTGTGCAAGTCCTTGTGATTATTTCTCAACAGTTGGGTAATTGGTCTACATCTTAGCTTCTTTGGGAAATCAGAGCTGTGCTATTATGATGTGATTGGACAGGCTGGCTCATAAATTTTGAAGCCCCGGTGCTAGTTTTCCTTGGACATATTCGGGAAATGTTTTTACTCTCTGCTGCAGATGAATTTCTTGGTCCATTTGGTTTGGATGCAGAACTTAAAATGCATAAATATTTTTTGTTTAATGTCTGTATTTGGTAATTGGGTATTAGCGAGAGAGGACTGATCCCATCACTTGTTACTTTTTTTCTTAACTTCACAAGGACAGTTGAAATGTTATTACTATATCATGGCTTATAGAATCCAAACCATGCTTGCGTACTTGCTCGATTTTATTACTTTCTTCGTCTGTGGTATGTTTAAGTCATTTATATTGGATACATGTTGGTTATATTTCTACAATTAAGAAATATTTTTAAATTGTTTTTTGCATATTATCCAAGAAAATTGGTTAAAAGAAGCTTAAAACAACTTATGGACAAACCATTGGTATTTTCATGAATACTCTGAAATACTTTTAATAGTTTTTATGTACAGTGTAAATAACATGATCTAGACGCAAGTTGTTTCTTCGTTGATAATTTCTAGTGTCATTGGCTTCTATGTTTTTATTTTACTGTTCATAAATACGTATTAGTACTGTTAATTTCAACCATACACCACGTAGGGCCCAAAACTACGGTTACTAGAATGGCTAATGGTTGCTATGCACATCATACCAGGGAAAATTCTGTTTACACTTCCTAATGAAAATCCACTTTTCAACAAACCGTATTGTTAAAACCTATTATGACGGGTTTCAGAAGTGAGAAACTCAGTATTTTAATTATTTTTTTGCGTTCTTTCATTTTCTACATCACTTTTTAGACCTGAACACTTAATATAAAAGTGAGAAACTCGTTTATTGCATTATATCTGTTTTTAACACCATAATCCCCACACACTATTCAAGATTTTGCTCCAAAAGCTACTGTTATTAACGAAGTGAGGAAAATGGCCTCAATGTAGTTACTCCCTGTATATATATTTTGTAATTGCAGCTTTATATTGGTTGACTTGCCACATGTATGTGGATCATACCCGTACTTTATTGGCAGCTTCCTTAATCTGATCAATTGTAAAAACGCCAAAGAACTCATCATCTGTGACACCATTAATAACTGCCAATGCAACGTCATCAACACTAACAGGTGGAGCCAAGAGTAGATCAGATGCAGGAAGAGAGCTTAAAGGTTTGGTGAAGTTCTCTACTGCTCGAAGAATTCTTTCTGCTGGCTCCCCTACCAAATCCAAAGGAAGCTCAAAACCGTCCACTCTCCTTTTCCCATATATGAACCCAGGTCTTAAGACAATACCTGAAGATGTTAACATGACAATGAGATTCAAGAATGCAATCAATAAAAACAATAAGGCCTATCTATTAGCTTTATATCCTTCAAAAATATGATATTCATCTTCCAGAAAATCTATTGCAGGATCCTCAATGAGCTTTCGCTATATTAGTTTTACAATAGTTTTGTTAATACAACAGATTATCAGCAAATAAGTAACCATTGGATCCTTGTTAACAAATCTGGAATACCAATTTAGTTTATGACATACTAGAATAGTTACCAGAATTGGGGTATTTCGAGAGCACCTCGGATTCTGCTTTCCTCTTTCCAGTGAAGTACCCGGAGGAAAGTAAAAATGACGGCAAGTTATAATCGTGAACTGAGATCAAGATGAATTTGGGAATTCCTGCAATGCAGAAGTGAGGTGAGAACAGAGCAGTACATTAATTTCTTAATCTATGGTCCAATTCATAACTTCAAAGCATCTAAAGAAGAAATATCCCTAATAGAATTAACGTGAATGAATGACTACGGCTTACAAGAACTTCTCAGAAGAAACTTTTGTGCAAAAGTGAAACGGCTGAAGAATTGGGAAAATGCCAATGGATTTTTTTACACAACTGGTAAGTCAGAGTTAGCTGCTTGTCCAGGTCTTAACTATTTCCTTATATTTCATCAATTCATTACTAGAGCTAGACTTCATTACTAATCTCATCACATGGCATTGCAAATTACACTATTACAATTAGCAACTAAATCTCACCTACCATTGATCCTATTGCTTGATCAAATTTTCAGTGACAACCAAAAATAATGTAATTTGTAGTTATACAAATAGTTGCATTGGTTAATTCAACTAATCCTTCACTAGATGCATAAATATTCTGAAAAAATAAATAAAGCAAAGAAAAATTGCAGATTTCAACAAAGTGACAGATAAAGAATAGCATCTCTTCGGAGCAAAGAACTCTAGAAATCACATATAGATTCATCTCCTACTAGCTAGGATATTTGTAAATAGTTGTGACCTTCTACATGGAATGATAGTATTAGACAATTCATTGCATTTGTTCAAATAAAGCTACCTACCTGTGGTAACAAATTAAAATGAAACTAACTCATAAAAATCAGAGAACATTGCTAACAAAAGGTTACGTCTTGCATTATGGAGGGGAATGCATGGAATTTTATGTCTAAAATATAGTCTAACACGAATAATGACGGCCGAACACAAGTGAATTAATGCTCAATGAGATGGTTCACCATATTCCTTTGCAGCATTCACAGCCGCAACATTAGCCTCGCCATTAATTCTTTTCATCTGTTCGTCACTACCAAAACCTCCAAGTGTTGAAACAACTGCAGTAGCTCCAACAAGTACTTCATCCCAGTTTACATAAAAAACATCTCCTGCACATCAGGCAATATACCGATCAGCCTCCAGAGGAAAGAAATGGACATCTCTTGAAAAATTGCTTATATGCCACAACACATTATATTTTGTATATTTCATAATAACATTCAATGATATGGTTATTATGTTAAAATGATACCAAATAAACCTGAATAATTGATCAGAGGAAACAATAGGATCCATTTATCCGATTATACTAGGTGTGTGTACCTTCAGGCTAAAATGATATACACCAACAATTGCAAGGAACCAAGAAGAAGATAATATCAAAAGATTACATTGACATTATATTTTAACTGGTCAAATTACAGTGTATTAAAATCTGCGGAATTATTCAAAGCAAATCCCATTAATTTTGATTTATCATGAATTCGTAATACAGTAATTTGACATTATCAATGAAATGCTTAATTTCAACTTCAAAACCGTAAAGTTCTGTGCTAAGATTGTGCTATGATTTTGGGTACATCTGCATTTCTTTTAGCAATTAAAGGATATAAACATACACATAATAAGGGAAGAGATAAATATGCAAATTTCAGTAACACAAACTATTGGATAGTTTAGCACATGGCACATGTTTCTTACGTGTCTTTCTTTATGTAGCCCATGTGTTTTTTTTTTCTTTGCTTCGCTGTCTTCCTTTCTTTATAAATACTACATTGTTAAGATCACTTTCCATTTTGTCCAGTAATGCACTTTCCTTTCTACGTGCTACCTTCTGTTTTGTTTCTTGAATTCTCTCTTTAATTCTACTATAGATAATTTCTTTAGTCTTGTTAGGAAGGTATAACATATTGGTTAAAGATATGAAGTGAGTAAATTGTATGCATCTTTATCAATCTTAATAATTGCCTCTTCTTCTCTACAATCCACATGGTGTTTACTCTCACCCTACCCTCTTTCTGTGAATGCTCAGATTCCCTTAATCAATATCAAGAAAACAATGATGTATCTGTTTATTATAGGTTAAGTTAACATGCCTGAAATCCAAGTAACCTGATCTACCCATGCATCGGCATAAGTGGGTCGCCCTGACCTGTAAAACAAAATATTTGTTAGCTAACCAAAATCAAAATACAGAGAGGAGGAGACGGATAGACAGACAGGTGCAGGAAATTGGATGAACATTTTTCAAACCTGCTTAGGCTAATGACCTCTATGCCCCTAGATACTGCTGCCTTGCATATGGCAGAACCAACAAAGCCATTCCCTCCTAAGACTACAATCTACAAAGAGAGACATAAACTCGATACCTTTTAAGTAAAATTTCAAAAAAAGCACAGTTTATGTCTCAAATTATTAAGGAATAAGATATATACATACCCGTTCACTTTTAACATCAGCCACAACATCTATGGTGTTAGATTTAGAATCAGCATTGACACCTGCTTCTGCATAACTACAGCTAACTGCAAACCTGAAGAACAGGATACATAAACCATTAGACAATATTTAATAGATATTGAAATCCTGTCATCATTCAACAATCCGGACCCATTAAGCAAAAGGGAAGTCAAACTTTGTCAATATCTTTCACCATTGTTACGTAACTCCCACAATAACCCTGTGTACCGTGTACCAAAATTACCATACCATATTCCCATTAAACAAAAAGGAAGTCAAACTTGGTCAATATTAGTTACATAACTCCCTCCACAACCCAGTGTGCCACATGTACTTAAATCCCCACACCATTCACAGCTTACTGAATTCACCGCTTACCACCGGGTTCTCCTAAAAGGAGGTCCTGTAATGATAATGTAAAAGGTGACGAACTGTGCACCTGTGCCACGTTAACGGTCCATGACTATCACCAAATATCTAAAATTATTGCAAGCAGTGTTTGTCACATGCAACAAGAAATTGAGAATCATATTGAAAAGGCATGTACACTGCAACACAAAATCACTACCTAAAACCTCTTAGGGAAGAAAGAGGAAGGGAAGTATAATCCGTGACACAAAAAGTGCATTCCTTGATCAACCAATGTAAACCATTGAACCTTGTTAGATAAGTAAACCAACAACATGCTGAAACACCAACTTACGATTCTCCCTTGACTCCCAATGTAACCAAAAACGACTTCATTATTGTACCGCCCCACTCCAAATATCTAAAATCAGTAGATCAGGAACTAATCAAGTGATAACGAAAATCACTAGATTAAATTCCTTCACTGAACAACCCTGAAATGTACTTAGAACCCATTACGTCCACTTCCACCCTAAAACTCAAATTGACGAGTGTAAAATCGAACCACCCATTACCGAACAAACAAAGAACCATTAAAATAATTTCGTGGACACATGTTCCAAAAACTGACAAATAGCAAAAAAAAACAAGAATTTCAGCTTCATTTAAAAAAAAAATTAAACCCATAAAAAAAATGAAGGAGAAGAAATTGAGAAGTCGAGGGAGGGGATTGGAGTGCTGACCGGTGATTTTTGGAATGCAAGGTGGGTTGGGTTTGAAAAGAAGGTCTTGTGAGGCGGAAAGCACTGGGAATGGGACGAGCAGAAACGGCAGGGAGAATAGACAAAAACGACGCCATTCAGCTTAGGCACTTGTCGGAAGGGAAGAACTGAGATGGAAGAAGAACGACAAAATCAATATTTATAAGGGACATATGTAAATTTGAAACCACTCAATTGGTAAGTGCCTCCTTCTCTCTTCCCCCAATCTTAAGTTCAAAAGAATATTTATAAAAGTATTTAGTGTGAAAAAATTAAATATCATATAAATACAGTAAATAAATTCTAAATTTAATTGGAGGAAATCGTCTCTTCCACTTATCTATGTTTTGTTTTCTTGCTAATTCAATTAATTTTATGGACACGAAAATTAAATAAATTTAAGCAAATTATGATTGTTAAATTATTATAACGTCGTTATTTTAGTTGGCTTTTTCACTATTTTTTTATATAATTTTTAAAAATAATAATTAAGTTCAAATAAAAATTCTTCAGCTATATTTTTGTCCTTTTTTTTTTTTGAAGTGGGTTAGGGCCTAAGCCCAAGAGACCTAAAAAATGGAAATTTTGGGAAGTGATTTGGCAGAGACGACTTCAGAGTAGTCTGCGTTGAAGTTTGGAGTTTAGAGAAGAGAAGAGGGATTTTGTTGTGCATTGCCAAATCGCGAAGATCTGAGAGAATGGCGAGGTCTGGCAGCAAGGATGCACAAGACCTTTTCCGCGCTCTTTGGTCTGCGTATGCTGCAACTCCTACGAATCTCAAGGTTCCTCTCTTTCCTTCTTCATTCATTCGATTAATCTCTACACTCTTTTTTCCCTTTTTTCCAACCCCAATTTTGCTCTTTCTTTCAGATCATTGACCTCTACGTCATGTTCGCTGTTTTCACCGCTCTCATCCAGGTACTTTCCACTACGTTCACTGCATTTGTCTTTTTATCCTTTTTATATTAACATTTGCTTATCCAATTCCGCTCGTTCGAGTATCAAATTTAGCTCCAGATCAGTATGCATTTTGTTTGACTTCATGGATTTGAGTTTTACGCTGTTATTGGCCACGCCACCTTGGTATTTGAAAAAATATATATTTGAATTCAGAAGATCTAGGCCTTGTTCGTTTACTGTTTTCTAAAATTTAATTGTTCCTGACCACATTTGAAATGTTTGTTCCTTGATTACATTTTGGTTTTCTGGTTATTTGAAATGTAATCAAGGAACAAACATGTTCGCTGTTTTCACCTCTCATTCACTTGAACAAAGCACTGAAGACATCAGAGGAAGAGAATGAGAAAGCACCTCCCAGCTGTTTCTGTTTTCTGGTTTTCAGAACGCTTGTTTTGAGAGCAGCTTTTTAATTTATATTTTGGATGAGAAATTGGTCGCTGAGTAGTGTGGAATCAAACGTGCCTGATCCGGGGAAACAAATATTTTTGGGCTATTGATATGTGAGGTCGTTGGCGCTGTTTTTTTTATATTACTATATATATATATATATATATATATATATATATATATATATATATATATATATATATATATATATATATATATATATATATATATATATATATATATATATATATATATATATAGCCATTTATGCTCCTGCTTGATGGCAGATTTCTCATTTTCTTAATAATGAAACCTCAGGGAATAATGTTGGTATTTGATTAGCCACCGATCTGTATTTACTGGATATAGAAGCAGAATTTGTTTAATGGAAGATACATTCTTCTCTTAATAATCAAAGCTCAAGGATTGATGTTGCTGTTCTATTAGCCTCTGATATCTGTTTACTGGAAATAGAAGCAGAATTTGATTGCTTTGTGTTGAATATAGTGAAAAAGTATGTATGGGATTGATCTCTCTTGTGTTGAATATACACATAGGGTTCTCTATTTATAATAGAAATATGGGTTAAGTTCAAAATACAAATAAGAAATAATAACAAACTAACTAAAGATAAAAGATAAATATAAATTAAAGATAATATATCTAACACTTCCCCTCAAGCTGGTGCATACAAATCGTATAAACTAAAGATAATATAATCCATAAAGAGTTAATGAAAATATTTGATTCTGCACTCGAGAGACACCAAATTGCTAATGATTTGAAAGACGACATAGAAGGCAAAATACCAAACCAAAAGACTCCCCTGAGCAACAAATCTAGAAGGTTGCTCCATGTAAATCTCTTCTTGCAAATCGCCCTTGAAGAATGCTACCAGTGGATAAAGAGATAGTTGTTGAAGAGCTACGACGGCTACAAATAAACTAACAAAACCATCTTTTCCATGGAAAAAAAAACATATATGGACAGGTCAAATGCAATGGTGATAAAAGAGAGGTCAGAAGAGACAACAGCGGAAGAAGCCATGGATGAATAGGAGAGAGAAATATTAAAAAATCCAAGATTCTCCAATCAAGGCTAAAAAGGAAAAAGAGCAACCTCGATGCTCTGAATAACTGCCTGGAGGAGATGAGACGTGTGACAACACACGATGAACCTGAAAGAGGAAAACGAATGACCTCGACGCTCTGAATTGCTACTAGACATGCCACAATGTACGATGAAAAAGGGAATGAATCCATAACTTTAAAAGGTGCTAAGAGCGCGTAGGAGCTCAGATGAAGGCGTCGTTGATGGCATGGTGGTTGCCTGACAAAGACGATCAAAACCATGTGATCGTCGGTCGAAACTAGAAGTTCAGTATTGGCAGCGGTAGACTTTAAGTCTAACTGAATCCCACAAAACCGGCTTGTAAAGTGAGGTTTACACCCTCTTATATACTATGAATTGGCCTTATCTCTAGTTGATGTGGGACTTTCAACACACCCTCCTCATGCCAAGGTATATACATCTCGAGCGAGCGTGGGACTAGACATTAATGGGTGGTCCGATAGCGGCCCAATAGTGGGTGGAACAACATGCTCAACATACAACAAATATCGCTATGATGAGCTTTTTAAGATGGCTCTAGATACCATGTTGAATATAGTGAAAAAGTATGTATGGGATTAATCTCCCTTGTGTTAAATATACACATAGGGTCCTCTATTTTTAATAAAAGAAATATGAACTAAGCTCAAAATACAAATAAAAAATAATAACAAACTAACTAAAGATAAAAGATAAATATAAACTTAATATAATATATCTAACACCTTGAATAAGGGTCTCTAATGTGCAATCACAAATCCCTCCTATTATGACCTTAGAGGAGGGTTGCAATAAGCTAGCTTGTGCCTTAGATGTTCTGGTGAAACTGCACACACTTGTGGATCTAGTAAGTGCCTCCAGAACTTTGTAATCCTGTTTCTTTATTGGATGTTCTTGCTGCTTCTAGCTTTTACAAGAATAAAGTAGTGATGAAATTAATCTTTTTGATGACGGTTCAAGTTGTTTTGTGGGCTTATGTTAAGTTGCATGTGTCGAAAACCAAATTCTTACATTTTGTTTGTGAACAGGTAGTTTACATAGCTTTGGTGGGATCATTTCCCTTTAACTCCTTCCTATCAGGAGTGCTTTCTTGTGTTGGAACTGCTGTTCTTGCTGGTAAGTGTTCCAGGTCTAAATTTGCAGGGTAGCTTGTTATGAATATTTACACACACACATTTTGGTACACTATGGGCCCTATGAGTCTACTAAGATATATGTGCACAGTATGGGACTTATATACCTGCTACAAACATATGTATAAATCTTGTTGTCTTCTTTCTGATCATTGTCTTCCCCCTTCATTGTGGACCAGTTTGTCTCAGGATCCAAGTGAATAAAGAGAATAAGGAATTCAAGGTAAGATTTCTTATCTTGTCTATTTTTATCTTTGAATTGATATATTATAATTGAGAACCTTCAATTACCTTGCAAGTTTCAACCCATAAGAGTTTTTTGGTTTGGTTTCTTTTATTCGTCATGTTATCTTTCAACAATCTGGTTAACTGATGTAGTTTTAAACTTAGACTCTACATCTTTAACACGGCAAATCAAAACAAGAATGAGATTAATTCATATCTGTGTGTTTATGTGTTCACTTAATATGTTCTTACATGTCTTTGACTTTTCATCGTACTGCAGGATCTTGCACCTGAGCGAGCTTTTGCAGATTTTGTTCTCTGTAATTTGGTGCTTCATTTGGTGATCATGAACTTCCTTGGTTAATTTTGGTTCATATGGCTGTTGTTGGTTTTAATTGAACTCTTGATAATAAAAAGTAATAGCAACATACCCAGACTTTTGTAATAGTATTTATAGACAGTAACTTCCAACTAACTGCTTTAGGATTTTGTTGATTCCCCATTCTGGGTTCTCTGTTTTGATTGTAGAGATGTTTTTCATATTTTGAAATTTAAGCTACTTTTGAATGGTGAGTTACAGAAATTATTATTCTCATGGAAATCTAAATCTGAGTACTACCAAAAACATTGCCTGTCTCAATCACAACGAACCTATACTTTTTTTGTGAGGGCAAATTTTCAGGCATGACGGGACACCAAGGAATAAAGGATCTAAAGGGTGAGATGAGTGGGTAGGTTAATTGATACATTGCAGCTGATGGCAAGGCCACGAGAAAGAGCAGACGAAAAACTGTGTTTTGTTATTACCCCATGGCATGATATACTGGTATGAATATGAAAACAATAAGTTGCATGTGCCACCATGAACCAGGATTTATGACACATTACTGAGCAATTCATCAGTTCTTCTGTCCTTCACCTAACCTTTTGTTTGCTCCCATGGTTTCTTTAATGTGTCAATTCCACCATTGCCTTCTTCGCCAACTTTAAATTCCCCTATTGATTCTCGTTGATGAGATGTGGAGATCGCAAAAATTATTTTGTAGGTGTCAGTCTAGCCTGAGTATCATCAGGCTGTTGTCATCAATGAATTTTGTGAATTGTTTCATCTATACACAAAAGTTATTGATTTGTCAACTTCACGGGCGACAAGAAAGGCAAAGCAATCTTGAACAGGGTTAGCCAGCTCCACTTTAAATATAGTTTTGGCGTCTTCCTCCTTAAATAGACTACCATTTTTGGGGCTGTTTGACATATAGTATAATAAGTCAAGCTTTCTCTAAAACTGAATAAATTAGCTCTTGTTGAAACAAAATCGATAGCAGGGAAACTGTTGCCATGATACAACTCTCAAACCGAAGGAACTTGAAGTGAACTCCCTTGTACTTTTAGTATCGTTTATGCCTAAATTTATCATAAATATTTTCATTAGAAACCGAATTGAATTGTCTAGCAACAGTAGATTAAAACTATATTTTTCCGTAAAAATTGGCTCTGATACGTGTCGACACCAAAGTGGTGGTGAAAAGGGAAACAATTTGCATAAGCATATTTAAAAGTGTACAATAACAATATTTAAAAGAAAAACAAATAAAACAAATATTGAAACAAATGAAGAAAATTAAAACGTAGGAATTTAAGAGCTTTTCAAAGAACTGTAAGATTATACAAGGAGAATGATACAAAGGTTTACAAGTTTAGAGAAATAAAGGAAGAGTCCGTATCAAATAAATCTCCAAGGGGCAACACAGGTAATACCAATCTTGGAGGGTGCAGAAAGCAATATCCTGTAGGGAATGGATTTTGTGAGTACCACCAGTCTTGTAGGGATTTCAGGACAATAATTGTTAAAATTTTATTTTAATTTAATTTGAACATTTATTTTTAAATTAATATATTATAGGATTTTTTTAATATCAATAAGGAAAATATTAATTTTTAATTTAAAAACTAATCATCAACATCTTTTAAATTAATTTCAGTTATTTTTTTTAATTTATATTACTTTTAACCACAAGAATAAATGTGTAATTTTTAAATTTATCTATTATAACTTTTTTTTATCTGTTACATTTATCCAAATTTTCACAAATTTCTCCTTCAAATTCATTCACTTTCATCTCTTAATCTCTCAAAGTAAACAACACAATCTCCTTTTTTTTTCCTCAAATCGTTTATAAACAAATAAAATTCATAACCTTTAAAATCTTTAATTTGAAATAAGTGACAATAAAGAATTTCATTATGGTATAATTTCAACAATATATTCGAGTGTATGGGATCAAAGGTTCATTCTAAGCAATCTCCACTCCTCAACTCTTTTCCTTGTTACTTTTGTGCTCCAGTCAATCGAGTGTACTTGCTAAAGATAGTATGATGCTTAAGTTAGTTCGTTATCCGAGCGGTATAGTAATTAATGTTGTAATAAATGTAATGTAAAAGCCCTAACGACCATATCTTTGACTTCTATTTATAGGTTTTTCCATGAACTTTTGATTATAGTCGGCTTAATCACGGTCTAACTCTATCCTGGTTCATTATTAACCTATTTAGCTTGTCTAGATGATTAGTTGAATATGATGGGCATTGGTCAGTCTCATCCTAGTTTGGACGATTGGTTCCACCATGTTCAGTTGGTATAAGTTTAGGTCGCTACATATGCACATGGCCCTAAGATTTAAGCTTGGACTTAAGTCAATAATCAAAAAAGGGTTTGTAGATATGGACGTTGCGGATGGAATTTTGTGTTGCTACGCGAATCACTTCCTCGCCTCATTAACCATTACTTGGTTGGTGTGTCATAAAAATGTGATCATCGGGTCAATGATCTGACCATTGGTGACAAAGGTTTGTGCCACCTCGTTGAGTGTGTTACCAAGTTTGATGCAAAATGTGAAGCGTCGCATTGCCCTTTGTTAGATGATGTTAGATCTGACAATTGTGAGAGCACCATGTGTCATAAAAAATTTCTATAATTAGGGACCAATCATCTTCACCATTTTCACTTTGACACCCATCTTTTTCACCATTTGCACTATTCAATAATCATTTTTTTCCATTTAAGGTAATAAAATGTTTATCATCAACATCTCTTCGGGAGACTCCTCTGGTTAGGAGGATAGAGGGGTACGCTGATGATCTATCAACGTCTTTATCATCACTGAGGTCGTCATCAAGAAACTGAGGGTCATCCAAGAAGGGTTTGACATCTGTAAATAGTGATGTGACACCAATTCAACCTGTTAATAAATTTTCAATTGAGGAAGAAGGATCGATCGAGGAAAAGATCCACAAGGAGAGGTCGTAGAAGAGGTGAACGCCGACATTGTTGGAGTAATCAAAGTGGACATTACTGCCGAAAGGATGGAGAAAAATTGCATGTAGTCCTAGGGTATGCGTAGGTTGTACATGAGGTGCATAAATATGGCACACGCTTTAGATGAGGCAACGATCTAATTGAGTCTGCCACTTAGGTATGGTAAAAAAATTTGTGCACGCGGCTATTCGCTGATAAAGTCCGCAACAGATAGTTGATACCCGCCAATATTTGTTACCTGCGGATTGCGGGTAGCAAATTTTTTAATACCCACCCACTTATAAACTTGTCGAGTGCAGGTATTATATTACCCAATCAGCGAATACTTGTTACCTGTAGAAAATAAAAAAAATAATTTATTTTATTTAAATAAATTTAATTTAAAATAAAATTAATTTTTATTTTTTAGATAAATTTAATTAAAATTAAATGTTAGTTTATATTTTATTTCATTTATATAAAATTTTATATAATTTTTTGTAATTTTGTTTAAATTTTATTTTAAAAATGCATAAAATATATATTTCATAATATTTGCTGGTTTTAAAATATCCGTAGATTTTTTTTTAAACGGATATATGCACAGGTAGTGGACGGGTTACCAGTGGAGTTTTCATTTTCGGGTCGGGTTGCGGGTAGACACTATCCGTACTCGACCCTACTCGTTGTCGTCCCTACTGCCAATCAGTCCAACAATTTAAAGGATTACATGGTGGACGACTCTGTGTGGCTTTGTCTCTATTGAGGGAACGTTTGGGTATGCCATGACAAGGGCAATTCAGAGTTTGACTTATTTGTATGCTCTAGTTTCTTTGTCTACTTGGGTATGCACATACCGTTTAATGGTTTTCAAGATGAATTTTTACAAGAGTTGAACGTTTCTCTTATGTAGCTTTATCTGAACAGTTGGGTTGCTATGTAAGCGTTCAACGTCTGTGTAAGTCTTTGGGTATCAACCCAACCCCTACTTTGTTCCTCCACCAGTATTGCATTCATCTGAATGTTCAGAAAGGATGAGTATCGTCAATAACCGAAAGCAATTGAAACATATTTAAGCCTTTTGCAACCTTCTACAAAAGGTTTCAAGGAAAATTTCTTTAAGGTAGTTATCACCAATAAGGGTCGCAAGCTATTTTTTATGGGATGACCAGCCCAAATCCCCCCTTTATTAGACACAAAACACTACGATGATGAATCCTGAGGAGTTCGTCACCTTTGAGGTCTTGGAGCAATTACCCTATAAGGTCTTAATTAGGGAGCTCTTGAGATGTTCTCACTCTCGACATCTCGATTGAGACGTTTATGATAACTTGTCTTTCTTTGTTTGGTTTTTCTTCTTGATCGGTCTTTAACCTGGTTAAGTTTTCTTTCCTAGTACAAATATCATGGCTCACACCAACCCGCGTAATCTCAATTATCTCAAGAAGTAGATGGATAAATGTCCAATAGGTGGGAGACAATGTCTCCTTTCATCCCAACTCCGAAGATAATGATGTTTTTAAGGGGTTGTTTTAGGCCAAGGCATTGGCCACGACAGACAAACTCACCCTTAAGGCAACTTCATTGGATCAATTGATATGGCCTAGAGCCGACCGGTCAAAGGTAGCGTGATTGGAAAAGGAGATGGAAAATGCCTAAAAAGAAATGCCAAAGGCCCAAAAAAATTCTTGTCACCACCCTACAAGAAAACAAGGCTGTGATGGCCAAAGTGGGCATACTGAAGGTTGCCCACGCTCTAAGTGGGGAACGAGTGTGCCGTTAGGATTGCTGTCTTGGTATAAAAAGATAAAGGTTTGTCCACCGAGGTCTAATGCCTTTTGTGTGAGAATGGCGTCTTTCACCTCGTTCAACAAGTCGATTGCAAGGAGTTGGGGGACTTGGACAAACGATGTAAGCCTTTGGCTGTTGACTTGGAGGAAGCCAAGGAATAGGTGATGGTCCAATATAAGGCCGACTTCTAGAGGGCCTTGGATCAAGTGACCTTCCTTTATGGCATGCCTATTCATGAGGGTCGATATGACATTCAAAAGGGCCTTTATAACGGCTAGCAGATGAGCATCCGATATATGTTGAATGAGGAAGCAGTCAAAGATGCTGGTGAGGACACCATGAAGACGAAGTCCTTCTCATCCTCGATCCTTCTGGGTTTTGAATTTAACTTGTATTTTTTGTTAATTTTTTGAGGATCGATGTGATCAACAGAGATAGGTTTTTTGTAAATTGATTGCTACCGGATCGACCTTGTTATATTGTAGTTCTCCCTTTTTAACCGAAGCAATACAAAATATTCTTTTCAATAATCCTTTTTTTTTGTGTTGTCCTTTTAATCGATCTTTTTATATCGTAATTTAGCATTTTACCTTAATGCGTTTTGCCACTAAATATTCGATAGGAGTTTTTTCTGAGTTCGTCCTTAATCAAGCACTTCACATTTATTATTGATTTGAAAATTTTATTAGTGATTTTTAGGTCACTTAAGAATTATTATTTGTGTGGGGGTTCACTTTGGTGAACTTGTTCCTAAGTGTTAACATGTGTTTTTGTATGTTGATTGTAAGCCACTTATATTTATAAGTTTTTTCATGAACCTTTGATTAGGATCATCTAATCAGAGTCCGATTTTATTAAACTTGATTATTAACTTGTATAACTTGATTGAATGATTAGCTTAATTTAATGAATGGTCAGTCTCATTCCACTTTGAACGACCGATTCCAACAAGTGCGCGGTGGATATAAGTTTCAATTGACCGTTTTTATAGAGAGAGAGGTTGTGGCTGGTGGCTGACGGCTGATTTGGAGCTAATGCGTTTTATTGTCATCCATATTCCTTTTAAAAGAATTACTACTTTTGAACATAAAAGAATACTTACATCTTCTTCATGCTGTTATTAAAAGTGTCTCCAAACTGTTATCATGGTATAAAGTGACATTTCCTGACGTTTACGTTGCATATAACTCCTCGTTATTAAGTGCTAAAATATTCACTTCCTCAACCAAAACAAAATTTAACTACATACATCCTTTTTCCTGCATTTTATCGTTTTGTCCCTTCCTACCACAATATATAACATATCTCTTCTCGCGTCATTGCGAATGAACTTGATGCATCTTTCATATGACGATGATATTTCTATTACTTAATGCATGAGTTTTTTTCTAAACTGATGTACGAATAAAAAAGTTGAAAAAAATATGCAGTCACTCCTTTTTTATTTTTCTTTTCCTTTTTATGATTTCAAACACTCGTAATCGTTTTTGGTATCAAATATGACAAAACATAGCATAGAACAAATTAAGATATATAGGGAAAGCACCAACTTGCAGGAAAACCATTTTATATTAACTTTCCAAACAAAACCTAACGGATAACAACTCATCTAAAAGAGTTAGCCATATATTATCACCATAAGGACATAATACTTATCGAAAGGATGTATTTAAAATTTATACAAAAAATAATAATAGTTATTTTGTTATGATATAACTGCTCCTGTACGTATTTAATTTAGCTATAATAGTAATTTAGACTCTGCATATACAGATGTGGTTATAAATTGATGTTAAGAGTCTCTTCGCTTCATTTGCTTATGTTTGGATCAACGAATCCATGGTAGAGAGATGGATGTGGAAGGATGGAAGTTGTTTGGATTGTATTTGTAGGAGAGAGCGTAGATGGATAGAGAGGGATGTAAAGGATCGACAATATAGAATGTTATGGGAATAGAAAGATTAATAATAACACCATTTTATTTATTAAATAATCGTTTTTTTAAAGTGATACGTTTTTTGGTTAACTATAAGCAATAACCAGATAAAACATGCAAAGGAAGTAGTCAGCATTATCAACGTAATGTAATAATAAATCTACAAACATCTATGGTAATAATTACTTTAAAAATCTCACAGAAGTGATTTTTGATTATGTCAACATACAAATTTGTCAAACTAAAAAATGGGGAGAAAAAACTATGTTGGAATTCAATGGAAGAATGATATACTCAAGAAAGCGAAAGCGACATGTACGGCGCACGGCTTAAAGCGTAGAGAAATATAAACCATACTAATCCATCAAAGAATATTCAACACCATGATAATATTTTACACAGCTCCTCATGCATTTTTATCATAATTTCTAGAAATAGAAATTTGTAATTATTAATAATTAAAAGACTTGGTAATTGGCTTTGAAGAGAGAGAGAAGAGGAGAGTTCAGTTTTATCCGTTCAAGTATCGGTTCCGTTGGAGAAGGTCCACGTGTCACTGGTCGCAGAGTGGCGCGTGGGTCCCAGGGAGACGAAAAGCACGTGTGCCCGCCAATCCCACGCTCGCACTCACCACATACGAACGGATCCTATCTCTCTCTCTCTCTCTCTCACCCTCTCTTTCGGGTTTGATCTTTGAAGAATGAGCATGACCGGTTCTTCAGCTTACTGTGTGGCACACGCCTTCCCTCCCTTCTTTCGCCTCTCCAACAAAACTATGTTCCTCCTCTCCACGCCGCCAACCACATTCTTACCTACGCCTACAACTCCTAGGGTTCCGCTTCTCTCTTCAACCGCTTCCTCCTCCTCCACCTCCTCCTCTTCCTCCTCCTCCATCTCTCTGCGATCTTCCACTGCGCCCTCGCCTTCCTGCTCCTCCGTCACTCCTAAAGACAGCTCTCTCGTTTCCGCCAAACATTCTCACCCTAACATGTCCGCCTCCGTCTCTTCTCGAACCTTTCTCAACGCTCGGAGCGAACAAGGTTCACTTCACTTATCCTCTTTCCTTTTATTTATTTATTTATTTATTTTATTTCCTATCTTCGCACTTCGTTTCTTCTCTATATATCTATATATCTATATAGTCAGCCTCTTCGATTTCTTTTGCGTTTCTTTATTTTCCTTGTGGAGGTTGCTCACTGCTGCTTCGCTCGATTAGTGTTTCTATTTGCTTATTGTTTAAATGTTGAGTTCAAAATTGAAATGGATCGAGAAACGCGGCTACGAAGTTTGGAGGCTTACCTGAGGAGACAGTGATTGTGTGTGAGGTTTTTCTATTATTTTATTTTTATCCTTTTTATGTTTTTAGGCGCTGATTGAGGTTTGTGTTTTGGTTGTTGGAAATAAATAGCGTTAAATTGGTGGCGTGACTAATTTATTCTATCTGTTTTTTTCTTCTAATGGACTGTTCGGTTAGGTGATGAACATGCGAATATTTCCATTAATTTATTGTTTTTATTTTATTTTAGTTTTTAATGTGCGGCTGGTGTTTTGAGTCTTGTCCTATTTATTTGTTGTGGAGATTTAAGAAAAGGAGATAATGAAAGTTATAGAGTTGAGCAATAGGGGACTGTAATGATCAGTCTGTGTTCAGTAGCAAGGGTGTTCACCTAACTATTTCTTTTCTAAAGAAAAATGTATTCAGCCTCGAATGAGAAGTAGCAAATATTGTTTTTCGGATGTTTATCATATTTATTTCTTTTTTGTTGGGTTGAGCTGCAACTTCTTGTTCGTAACAATCCATCAAGTTTGAACATGTGCATTATTTCATGAGGAAATTTTTGATTAAGATGCTCTGGCTATCCCTGAATTAAATCATTTTAATTAATTTCTGCTGTTTTTTTCCAATCCTAAAAATTGGTGTTCCTTTATCACATTCACTGTTTATTTTGCAGACGTTTTTGCCGGAATCAAGAAAGAAGTAGAAGCTGGATCTCTGCCTGCCAATGTTGCTGCAGGAATGCAAGAAGTGTACAATAACTATAAAAATGCAGTAAGTTTATATTCACGTGCACTGTACTGTCATATGAACTTTTTCTAATATCTGTGGTGTGGGAACAGATATTAGTTCACTCATAATTCACAATGAAACTGAACTTCAAAAATCATGTCCTTCAAGCATATTATTGCCTTTCGTCTCTGTCATCTATGTTGTTTCTTTGGTTCATGCATTGACACAGTTTATTATAATTTTGGTGTTTGGTACTCTTTTTGTTGCTGTATTAATGATGGTTTCATACGTTGTTGGTGAAATGTTTATTACTTGATTATCAATTCCAATAACAAATCATGGTTATTCCAAACGCAAGCAATCTAGTTATTTGAGATCTTGCACCCATGTTTGTGCTTCGACAAATAAAATCTGTCTTTTTCATGTTTTAATCGGTACCTGTATCTTACTAGCCTTGGAGTGGGTATTCTTTAGAATATCGAAAATGGGTTGGTTAGCCTTAGTTTTATACTAATTCTCTTTTTATCATTTTTGCATTTGAAAGAGTCAAATAACATACACGCATTTCCTTTTGTGTTCTATGCATTTCAGGTTATCCAAAGTGGAGATCCCAAGGCAAATGAGATTGTACTGTCAAATATGATTGCTTTATTAGATCGAGTATTTTTGGATGTGACGGTAGGAATGACTTCTGGAAAATACCATGTTTATTGTTTCCACAATGGGAATATTTTATTTATGAATTTGTCATAGCTTTTTGACTAATGCTGCAGAGTTAGTTTGATATTGTTTCATGTTATTAGTTCTCATTCTCCGAACATCATTGATCTTTAACAGGATCCTTTTGTTTTTCAACCACACCACAAGGCAAAGAGAGAGCCTTTTGACTACTACGTGTTTGGGCAGAATTACATCCGTCCTTTAGTTGATTTCAAGTGAGTTTACTAGCAATAGTTTCTCTTTATACTGTTTAGTTGAAATCAAATTTGTTTGTCCGTATATTTTATTGTTGATCATCTATGCACATGATTAAGAAAATTTTAATGTGTAAGAAGAATGATCTCCTTGAATTGGGCATTTTGTATTTTTAGCAAGTTTATGTCTGCAATAAGGTAGGTTCTGAAGAATTTGTGAGAAATGTATTAGGAAATCTAAAAGGTGGTATATGCAGGGAGTGTCCATAACGAAGGGATTATATTTATATATTTATTTATTTTAATTTATTTATTTATTTTTTTTATTTTCTGAGGGGAGGAGAAGTTAACGTGCAGTGTGTATGTACAGGCCCTATTGGAAATTTAAGTCTCAATGTGTTTACGCATGGTATTGAAGCTAATGGTATGAAGAACAATAGCAATGGAGTTATGATGATTTTTAGGTTTCTTCTAATGGTGTACAAACTACAAATACAATGTACACATGATTAAGGCATATCTTGTATGAATTCTTCTGTCTGCACCTTCCAATAGTCGTCAGCCCTTTGATCTCTGAGTTTTTGCTTGGTGGTTAATGAAATCCCATAATACAGTGATTGTTGTTGAAATAAAAAGAGCGAACAATCTTATGCATATAAATAAATGTAAGTTAATGTTTTGATTGATAAAGCTTCCTGGAGAAGCTTGTAAGAAGAACACAACACAATGTGTGTCTAATCCTGTGTGGTTTGAGCTATCAAACTATAGTATATAGAGCAAGAAGGCTGAAGTTTTTAATCTCTCCCAATCTTTAAAAAAATTCTGCTTCATTTTTTCAACTTTTATGAGTGTATATTTTTTCTTTAGAAAAATCTGCACAGGCTGTTAATAGACAAACTAATTCATCTGTGTCGGGTCTCGATACAAACAAGTTTATGACAAAGTGGAATGGGATGCCTACTACCGGTATGTAATTATGATTGAGATTATTTTGGATGTTATGCGTGGTTGACCATAGAATAAGATTGAAAAACCCTTTTCTTAATTGGAGCTGTGCCTTTGCAGCATTCTATGAATTGTTACTGGCCATCCTTCTCAGTTTTCTATGTGCCCTCAAAAGGAGGTTTACTATGAATTGGTGATGCATACAGAACAGGCAACATTACTATTGTTCAGCCGTGACTCTCCTCATATGATTTTATTTCTCGTGTTATCTGGTAGTTAATTTGATTCTTCCTAGTTGTATCTAGAGAAGAGCTTTTGGTTTAAATGAATTAAATATTCCCTTTCCTGCAGATGTTAATTTAAAGGTTTGGAACCATGCCAATTACTTCAGAAATAGGCTTCTCTGTTACATTTTCATAGAACTGTATACTACTAATAGCTATCTAAAACACTTCCCGATGTGTAATCCCTGGGTGTAGCAATCTGTATATCCCATTTATATTCATGGCACTTACAGGCCCATATATAATAAGCTTGTATCAAGACAATGTCTATTCCATTTGCCTGCACCTCGTAGCTATTCTTAAAGGTGATATTTTTGTTGCAGAAATTCTTATGTTGGCAACATGCCCCTTTTCATTGAAATGGAAGAGAAACTTAAGCAGGTGCCAATTTTTAATATGCTTTCTTCATATTGAGGGATTATTTACTGTTAAGTATGGTAGAATTAGTAATAACCTTATATCACCAAGTAGGGTGAGGGTAGTGACCTAAAGTCCAGTATTTCTCCTTTATTACTTCTATCTTAACCCATACGTCGGTATCTATGCATGAAGCATGTAACCTATTAGGAGTTTATGTTTATTAGATATGTAAAAGTCTTAAGTTTAAATCTTAGATCAAGATTGTGGGAATTGACTGTAATTTTTTCGATTTCCCTTTGCTCTTTATGTTAGTTTCATTATTGTAGCATGAACTATTCTTAATTGTGAATCTGCATTACTATTATACCATAAAATCGATAGCATCATCATAAGATTGTCCTACTATTCTAGTAGAAGAGTTAGATACTAAGTTGATGTTTCTAATGCTTCTGCTGTATCCATATAATTTTTCTTGTAAGTACTGCTTATTACTTGTGTATCAGATATATACGGCCTAAAAGAATTGTCCTGTACTTTACATGAAATGCCAAACTTGATTCTGATTTGTGGGTTTCTGTGTATGTTTGCCCTATGTTAACATTTTCATAGATGTGGGAGAAAATCTTGAAAGAATTAAAAAATTACTGCAGGGACACAACATCATCTTGATGTCAAATCATCAAACTGAAGCTGATCCAGCCGTCATTGCATTGCTTCTTGAAGCACGACTCCCATATATAGCTGAAAACCTGGTACAGTTTGCATCATATTTATTGTCTGGTTATTTTGCGGCACGTGCTGTACATATTTATAATCCTTGAAGTAATTGAATTATGTCATTTGTTCCGTAGACCTATGTTGCAGGAGATAGAGTTATAACTGATCCTCTGTCCAAACCATTCAGTATTGGCAGGTTTATTTTTGTTCTTCTGTTTATCGTATTAAAGATTTGTGATGTTATATTTCCTTCTATAAACGAAGTTGAATTCTAAAACATTTTACTTATACTTTCGTTTTAATAGGAATCTCATTTGTGTTTACTCTAAAAAGCACATGCTTGATGATCCAGCACTTGTAGAGATGAAAAGAACTGCAAACATACGAGCTCTGAAGGAAATGGCTATGCTTTTAAGGTATATCCCTTGGTTTATGGAGAAATGGATGCTTCTATTTAGGAAAGCTAACAAATGGCCTTAAGGTACTGATGAAGGGAAGAAAAATAGAAGACATTTATCATAGAAGTATTTAGTTTTAAAAATTTGAACCCAATTACCTTGTTACTTGTTTTCCTTATGAATAATTAGAGACATTAAATAGGGTTTCTTAATTATTATCCAATGCCCCAGTACACTTTATGCAGAGCATATCAATTATAGTGCGTGCTTATTAGTCAATTCCCCTAGTACACTTTTTTCAGACCATAATGCATCAAATTGAGTTCCGTTTTCAGATCATAAAGGAAAGAGGAAGTAAAAGCAGTGGGCATGTTTACTTTAGATAGTATTTTGTATGTAATGGTTATTGATTGGTCAAATGTCCATCATCTTGGCCTTTTGGTACAGGAATGGTTCACAGATAGTCTGGATTGCCCCTAGTGGTGGTAGGGATCGCCCAGAAGCCCAGACCAGAGAATGGGTGCCGGTATGTTCATCCTCTTGTTAAAGTAAAATATAAAATGTGTGGCACAGTTTTATTTTAGTCAACCTTCATTTACACAAATATAGCTTTTGACATTGACTAGTGGGACAGATTGGATAAACTTAATAACTTTTCTTTATAGGAAAAGAAAATAAAGTTGAAACAAATCAAATTCCTCTTAAAGATGACAGTTGACTTATGTATGTCAACTTTAAAAGAAGCTAAGCGACAAACATCTAAAAAGATTGAAATGCACAATTTGATTTTAACTTGTATGATAAGTTTGAGTTTTTACTTTATTTCCTTCTCTTATATGTGACTATTGAAAAGTTTGTATTGGCATTTAGTGCTACAATCTTGTACACTTCTAGAAGGGTACTGCAACTCTTGTTCTTTGTGGTTATTCTGTTATATGCTATTAGAGTATATTCTTAGAAAAGGATTAAGTGGTAGGCATTTATCTTGTTTAGAAGAAGGCATATCTTGTTTGGAGGCAAGCAGGATGTGAGTCAGATTTAATGCTCTATTTAAGCACCATCAATTGTTTGCAAAGGTTGCTTTGTGAATTTTATTTTTGAAAATAATAAGATGTTATCTAATCCAGTGTTTGATTCTACAGTGAAAACTTATTCCACTTGTTGGGCTATAACTTTTTTTTTTTTTTGGAGGGGTGGATAGAAATGAAATCCTGATTTCGGGCTTAATATTGAGTTTGCTCAATATTGATTTTTTGGGCTATGGATTATTTCACTTGTGTTATATGTTATAACTGTACTTCCATTTGAAGTTGTTATAGCCTTGTGCTGGTCTGCATGTAATCTGTCCTTCATTCTATGTAAGAGAAATTGATTTAAACATAGGAAGGTAAGTTTGAAGGACTGTATCCAATATCCAATACTTGCTTGGTGCTTGTGGGGTATTTATAGAAGGGGTCACAAGTATAGGGTATCTATATATATCCAATATCCTATTTTGTGAATGCAGTCACGTAGAATGATGACCTTAAGAGGTGTCAGTGTCCTAAATAAAAATATTGCAAAATTTCCAGCTCCATAATATTTACATTACCATTTTGTTGATCTTTTGGCATATTAATATTCAGGCACCCTTTGATCTTTCTTCGGTAGATAATATGCGAAGACTTGTTGAACATTCAGGTCCACCAGGTCATGTATATCCTTTGGCGATACTATGCCATGATATAATGCCCCCTCCACTGAAGGTATGGTTTTCCTGTCTTTGAGAGTCTATCCTAATGTTTTATCTTTTATTGCAACCATATAATTTTGCAGGTCGAGAAAGAAATTGGGGAGAAAAGAATTATATCCTTTCATGGGGCTGGCATATCAGTGGCTCCAGCGATAAGCTTTTCTCAAGCCACTGCTACTTGTGAAAATCCTGAAAAGGTGAGTTTGATGACTTGTACTGAACTAAATTTATTGTCATTTATTTTTGTAGTTTTCTTCGGAGAATTCACTTTTAATTTTTTTTTTAATTCAAACTGAGAAGATGTGACTGCTTACGAATGGGATACAACATGAAATGATTTATAAAGTTTTATTTTTCTTTAAGAAATGCTTTTTGTATGACAAATTTTACAAAAAAGAAAGAGAATGGGATGTAATGATGGGTACTGTGACAGATTAATGTGTAAGTTGTTATATGGCATTACAAAATAGTATAATGAGTCATGTGAAGCTATAGGCTTCCTACCCTCCTGATTTGTGGAACTCTTGTGTGCCAATGTATTCTGGGGATGTACAAGACACCTACAATATTATCTGGTTGAGTGTAGTTTTTTGTAATACGATGAGCACTGAATGATTCTATCTGAAGCTAAAGGATATGTAAACAAAGTCAGTATTATGTATCCTTGGGTTCCCTGCTCGTGTTCACTTATTATTATTTGGTTGTAGTTATCTGAACTTGGTAGTGCTTTGAAACATGAAATTCAATATCTGGAAGGTTCTTTTATTTTAACTTGAATGATACAGTGTGGGTTTTCTGCGTAGGCTAAGGACGTTTTCACAAAAGCCCTGTACGATTCTGTGACTGAGCAATATAATGTGCTGAAATCTGCTATACATGGAAAAAAAGGATTTGAAGCATCAACTCCTGTAGTTTCTTTGTCGCAGCCATGGAAGTAGTTGAAATCTGCATCTTTTTCGTTACACTGATGCAGGTACAATTCTAACTACAGAAATTTGATATTTTGCTTGCTAGTGTTTTATTATACAACTTGTAGGTTAGAATTAAAATCCTATTTATTGTTGGGGTTCAAATACTTCTGTACATGCTGGTATTTTGTTGATATTTATTGCTTTTGCATGAACTGCATGATTTTCTTGAGGCTTGAGCTCTATTTATTATTGTTTTTAATATCATTCTTCATTCTCAATAATATATAGCTGATAGCTTGCAATTTTAATATGGTGAAAATGATAATAAGCCTTTATTTTTGGCAAATATGTTGTTTTTGGAGTTGTCGTTGATAGTTACTTGAAGCATGAGAATTTTTCATGTAAGATGTTCATAGCACTTAATTGATTTCTAACTTTTGGATGTTAATATGGTTCGCTTACCCCTAAATTAAAGATTTTTTTTAATTGTAATAGTATCAAATATAAATTATTGCTTGAATATTTCTATCCCGTGATACTATCTAGTTAACTTGTTCACAACACGAGCTTATTCGGAATTAAGCTAAACATTTAACGGTAAGAAGCAGATGCAAGCTCCAAATAAAATGCTTGTCTTTTCTTGAAACTTAAATTGTACATTAATGTGCTCTACCCTACTGACTCTATTTTCTTGGATGGAGGCTCCAACTGCTTTGTTCCCTTTCAGAAGCAAGTTGCAAGACCTCAGTCAAACAAATTCGACTGATTCCTTTGTGAGGGACTGCCTAATTACTACACCGAATGATTTAGCTTGATTGAAGAGTGCAGTCAAATACATATTTTTTTGTCATTTTCCCTTTGCTCTTGCCGTTGTCAGCGTTCAATTAATCTGGAATCTGTTTCAGAAGGTTCAAATTCAGCTGGTTACTGTACAGGTCTCTCGTAGTTCGGTGTTAGATCCGGTTCATTGGCTGATAAAATACTAAATATTTATCTACAGTTTTGTGATCAGGTTAGCTAGCTGAATAGATAAAAATCTAACTACTACTATTTGTATTTTTAATGATGTGAACTTTTTGAACAATAGAGGAATAGATGTTAATATTACATGTTCAGAGTCGAATTGTTCAGATGGGATCATTACATGTTCAGAATGGAATTGATCCAAGTACTACTTCATGTTGGCGACATAAAAGTTTTACTACAGTTACCGTTATTTTCTCGCGTTTATCATTGTTTGCAATGATGATTGCTATAAGTTATGTGGAAACTCTTGGTGTCTGCAACAATATAATGAAAACATGGTACATTTATATTGTTTCCTGGTTAAAATAATTAGCTAATAATCTCTTGACATATTTAATCTAAGTAATTGGTTCGATTAAGCCTATCACTATTGCCGTGAAGCCTGAACGGAATGTTATAGCTATTCATTGTTGTATCCTGTTTGGTAGCAGGCAAGTAGGATAAGTAGAAACACAGTGATGATTATTTGGCTAAATGGAATAGTGGAAATGAGGTGGGATTTCATAGTATTGATTTCCTCCATTATAGCTATTCATTTTCCCTCAATCAAACGTCTTTAATTTTTATTGTATTTTTTTTTTTCACAAGCTCCGAACACTTTGTTTCTATTTCATTCACAAAATATTCTTCTCTTTTGAAAGCTGGCATCGTTGTTTGTCTTGGTTCACCTTTGATTCTTCTGTTTCATACAGTGTTCAACGAGTATTTCAATAATTTCAAAATAGCTATAGTCTCCTTTTATCTGATTGCAGATATTTCAAAATCTGACTTACGAAGTAGTTAGTAAGAAGGTAGCTTCTTCCTACATCCCATCAATTTCCGATTTTACTTTCCAAAATTCATTAAATCAATTCCGGAAAACTTTTTCCAGAAGACAGTCATCACTGTCCTATTTCGGATAAAAATTTCTGAAAGCTTTGGTAGAACGCCGGAAGAAATTTGATGGTAAGCTGCCTTGTAAGAAATACGGGTTCTATTACGAAGTTTTTTTTTTTTTTAGTAATACACGATATTACTAATTTCGCCCTTCCCTGTATCCATGATAATGGGCCTCGTCTTTATTTTCTTTTTCTATTGATTGGCTATTGAAAATGATTTAATATTTAAGTTCATGCTTACTTGAAAAATGAATATTTTCCATTACCTCTTTTTTGCTTGGTCTCACTTTATTCAACTCATTTCCCTGAATTTTGAAAAACATGCGAATAAATCTTTGAGGACATTGTAAAGTTACACATCAAAAGCTGTCTTTATCTATTTCGATCCTTCGTTGCTCGATAGATCGTCATTCTGACCTAATACAATGTCGCAAGGATCTCCGTGTTTTAAGCTTCAACCATTAATTTTTTATTGGATTATTGTAATCGAGCAAGCTCAGAGGTTGTTGTGACCCGAATCTAGAATAACACTTTGCTTCGTTACTGTTGTTATTGTTAGTTAGCTTTCTGTTAGGAAAAAATATATATCGGTCTAAAATTAACCCTCCTTGAATTCTTTGCTTCAATGGTGAAGATCTCTGAAATTTGAAAGTTTGGCTATTGACTAATAAGCTCGAGAGGATGGGCAATTAATAAAATATGAGTGTAAGTTATTATGAAAAGTTGTGACTAGACTTAAAATGAGGTGACATTTTTTCCTTTTTAAACTTGTAACCAGATGTAGAGAGTCAGAGAATTGGTGATTCCCCTTTCTTCTTTACCTCGACCCTTTTATGCGCACCTTTCTCCAAATTCTCCCCCTCATTTTTCCTTCAGCTTGTAAGTTTCTGTTTCTAAGTATGGACATGTTTGAATAACAGTGTTTTGATTTTACTACGTGTAGATATGGCAATAATGTCAGTGCCCTCAGAGGTGCATGCAAGAGTTTAATACTCAGCACCCAGCCCCTGCAGTGCAGGATTCTAAATCAGTTAATGTGACCAATGCCTTTCCACTTTCCTTCTGTTTCCTATACGAAATACGAGAACGGGTCGACAGCCAAGGTCACCGCCCCATTGTTTATTGGTTCAATGTTCCTTTTTTTATTACCCTTCACAACAACATCACCCAAGTAACGACATATGTTAAAATTAACATACTAAACTACCAAATTCTTCATCTACATATCAACTACGATCCAATTTACCAAAACAAACATGCATGTCTTTTATAGCATATGACTTTTTGTAAAGAGGTTCAACACTCATACATAACTCTCTACATTTGATAATATATTGTCTGTTTTGGACCAAATTTTCATGGATTTATTTTTGGTATCACTCTAAAAAAACCTCTTATCAATAAGAGTATTTTATGTGTATATAAACTCGTGTCTATCTCTTATTTTTTTTTATATAGGACTTTGTTTTTACCCAACACTTTTAACTTCAAAACAGCATAAAATACCTCGAATTGATTAAAGTAAAATTCTAAGACGAGGTAAAATAAAGTAGTGCATGATTCATATTTCAAGTTCCATGTACATGACAACTATTACGATCCAGTTGATAAAAAAACATGATGGGAACGGTTGTCTGGTCCCAAAAACCTTAGGTAGTAACGTTACGACACTGTTCAAGTGTAATGAAGCTTAGGGGAACGTGATTTGAATAACCCTAAAACGAGTTGTTTGAGGTTGCATGCACGAGGCTCTGGAATAATGTCACATTCTGATGCAGACTAAAAATTACTACTTTATTACTTACGATGACCAACGAGCTTCACCAAATCTTTCCGAGGACTGTGCATGTTCCTTCCATCACCCTATTCAGCTTCTAACACCAAACTTTTCCAATATTATCCATAAATAACTCACTCTACTCCTTCCTTCAATTCGGAAGACGTTCTTCCTTTAATTGTTAAAATAATAAAGAAAATGGTAAAATAAAATTGCAATCACATTAGTTTAAAATTATACAAATTTATGACTTTATAATGATAATATTAACCTGTTGTTCGAAATTAAAATAACCGTTTACTCTGTAGTTTAACGAGTTGTTTATTATGAGTTATTTTTAATTTACTCGTATCTTTTTTAAGTATTTGGCGTATCAATATTTAGTCAATACGTTGGATGGGTTTATTCAAATCAAAACTGTAATAAAATTAATAAAATTGATAAAACTGTGGAGTTTATCCAAAAGGTATAAACTAAAAATTATCAAATTAATTAGTTTATGTATAAGTTAATTTATAAAAATAAACTTTTTTATTTTTATATTTGTTAAATCCTTATGAAGAAGCTCTTCCAATACATACTAACACAAACTCGAAATATTAATTTAAGAATAGAATAATAATAAAATAACACATGTTTACATTCATTTGACATACAGTAAAAAAAGTAAAATATCATAAAAAAATAAACTCTATATTTTTTGAAAAAAGAAAAAAAAAATAGTACTAAATTAATGTAAAAAATTTATATATATATATATATATATATATATATATATATATATATATCAAAGTATCATTTTTCTTAAGAATATCGTACTTATGTTGTATAATTTAATAACATCTTGGTTAACCTATAACCGTTTTTAAAAAGTTGGAGCATATTAGAAATAAAAGAAAAATAAGTGAGCAGCATATAAATTCTATTTGGTTATATAAAAAAAATATATTTATATAAGTTCTATTTGAATGTTCTAAGTTTGGTTTTTGGTGAACTAAAAAAAGAGGTTGAGTTTGCTTTTAGTGTGTGAATGAAAAAAAGGAGAAATTGTGTTGGTTTTTTTAATCCTGAATTAGGAAGCATTATTGGGCTCTAAACGATGTGATTAATTATTATAAGTCGTCAATTATGGTACAGTTGGTATTGTCGAATGGCTTTATATAAAGGTAAATTGGTCTGCCATTAAAAGAAGTTAATTTTTGGTTTATAAGCAATGTGGTCAGGGTCACTCAACCTTGTTTTTTTGACATGAAAGAAAGCCAAAATCAAAGTATAGAAATAGCGGAAAAATGTCAAAAAGGGAAGGAAGAAGAACTTTACTGCTTAAAATGGAAGTCACGTGACCCTAAATTAATCAAAGGAACAAAATTTTAACCTATTTGTTGTAATTTTTTTTTCAAAAAGTAAAAAATATTAATTTTGATAACTAGTAATAATAATTTTAGAAAAATCAGCCTATATATAAATGTACTGAATTCCGTACATGATATATAGAAATATTGTTTTTGAATTGTTATTGAAGAATCTAATAATAGAAAAAAGAAGTAAAATATAAGGAAGAAGCATAATCTAGAATTTGTTGAATAATTTAACGAAGAGAAAGAGGTGGAAGAAGAAGAGAAGATTTAGTAGAAATTGTAAAAGAATGAAAATGAAGTTGTTGTGTTGTCCTGATCGTAAAGGCTTGAGATAAGATAGATGAGGAAGGGACCCCCCCAGATATCTTTGCATGCATCCATTATTTCACAAAGTCAAATTTGGAATCATATATCATACGAACGAATGAATGAATGTCACTGCACTCCAACTTCATAGATAACTACGGAACCACTCCATCAATGACATCACACTCTCTTTCATACTTCCACTCCAACATCATTAATATTATTACTGAGTGTATTATATAAAATATATTGATCTGAGTTAATGGTCATTTACGAACAGTTAAGAGATATATTAGCAAATATTAATAGTTAGATTGTCTTATGTTTTATAAATATATGGTATTAATAATTGATGATTGAGTTTGATTGCTTACAAATATACTGCAATAATGGTTAATCAATGTGTTTGATTGCCACAAGCTCTATAAATATATGATTGATGTACAGACAATCAGAGCAGAGTTAAGGAAGTACGTTCAATCTCGGACCCTTTCAACCGAAACATTTTTGGCACCCACCTTGGGCCTGAGTGGCATCCCCATGGAACCACGAGGAACCAGACATGTGCTCAGTTTCGACATCGCTACTTTGGATCAATACCAGGTTTTGCAACAAGAGCAAAAAATCTCATAATAATGTCTAAAGACATGTCTTTTATTTTGAGAACTTTGTAATCATTACAGGTTTACGAGACAAAAAATTAAATGCCTTTACAATAAAATAAAATAAAATATTTAATATTTTATTTAACGCATATTTTCGTGAGTAAAAAAGTATTCTCCACAAGAAGGTTCAATCCCTTAATACTTGGTCAGTTGGACCACCAAAGTTCAACCTTGTCATGTTCTAATGGCTTCTCATTATAAAAATAAAATATTGAATATTTTATTTAACGCATATTTTTGTGAGTAAAAATATTCTGCATAGGAAGGTTCAGTCCCTTACCGCTTAGTCAATTCGACCACCAACATTCAACCTTGTAAGGTTCTAATTATAAAAATAAAATATTGAATATTTTGTTTAACGCATATTTTTGTGAGTAAAAATATCATGTACAGGAAGGTTCAGTTCGTTCTTGCTCGGTCAGTTGGACCACCTACGTTCAGCCTTGTCAAGAAGGTTCAGTCCCTTCCCACTCGATCAGTTGGACCACATACGTTCAACCTTGTCAGGTTCCAATGACTTTTCATCATACAAATAAATTAAAAAATATTGAACATTAACGAACGTTGTAATGGTTCTCAACTTTTTGTTGCACCTTTGAAATCTAATTAAATTAAATGTGAAAAATTTTTGAAATTGGTGGCTTCGAGATTCTTGGTTAGTCAAAGGAGTGTTGACGAACAATTCAGCCAAAGCAATGTAGCACTTTCAACACAAGCACATCATAACACGAATTCCTTATTTTTGGCCTCTAAACGTTCAACCGAAGACCGAACGATCTCACGTGCCTGGCTATCCGGTTTCATAACCTAAACTAATTTTTATTAGTTGGCTACATTTTTCTAACCATTCAAAGTTGAATTGTTATTTTATCTTTAGTACAGATGATTGGACCTTGCTTACAAATCACTCGACCAACCACAACATACTGCTCGGTGATTCTAAGACGAATTCAGCTAGAACTCTGGTGGCGATCGCCGCTCGGTGATTCTAAAACGAATTCACCTAAAACTCAAGTAGCAAATATTGCTCGATGATTGTAAAATGAATTCACCTAAAACTCTAGTGGCAAGCGCTGCTCGGTGATTCTAAAACAAATTCACCTAAAACTCAACTAACAAATGCTACTCGGTGATTCTAAAATGAATTCACCTAAAACTCTAGTGGCAAGCGTTGTTCGGTGATTGTAAAACGAATTCAGCTAAAACTCAAGTAGTAAATGCTGCTCGGTGATTCTAAAATGAATTCGCCTAAAACTCTAGTGGCAAGCGCCGCTCGGTGATTCTAAAACAAATTCACCTAAAACTCAAGTAGCAAATGTTGCTCGATGATTCTAAAACGAATTCACCTAAAACTCTAGTGGCAGGCGTCGCTCGGTGATTTTAAAACGAATTCACCTAAAACTCAAGTAGCAAATGTTGCTCAGTGATTCTAAAACGAACTCACCTAAAACTCTAATGGTAGGCGCCACTCGATGATTCTAAAACGAATTCACCTAAAACTTTAGTGGCGAGCGTTGCGCGGTAATTCTAAAATGAATTCACCTAAAACTCAAGTAGCAAATGCTTCTCGGTGATTCTAAAACGAATTCACCTAAAACTCTAATTGTGAGCGTCGCTCGGTGATTCTAAAACGAATTCACCTCAACCCAGGGCGGAAGGAGCTTCAAAAGCGAACTCTGCAGTTGTGCCGCTCGGTGATTCTAAAACGAATTCACCTCAACCCAGGGCAGAAGGAGCTTCCACATAAAAATCCTCAATTGCATCGCTCGGTGATTCTAAAACGAAATCACCTCAACCCAAGGCGGAAGAAGCTTCCATAGAGAACTCCTCGGTTGCGCCGCTCGGTGATTCTAAAACAAATTCACCTCAACCTAGGGTGGAAGGAGCTTCCACAAAGAACTCCCACAGAATGTCACTCGGTGATTTCCAAAGAAAACTCCTAGATTCTGTCGCTCAGTGCGGAGAGGAATAAAGACTTAAAGTGCATCAAAATAGACTCCCTAAGTACAATGTGAGTGACCTCTCTTAAGCTCATAATAATCCCTGAGCATCTCTTTCAGTAAAGAGTTTGCTTGGACTTGGGGAGACTTATGTACTATATGAAATATACCGATCAGAGTTAATGCATTCATGGGCAGTTAGCAGATATATTAGCAGGTATTAATGGGTTAGATTGTCTTACACTTTACAAATATAAGGTATTAATAATTGAATATTGGGTTTGATTGCCTAAAAATATATTGCATTAATGGTTAATCAATGTGCTTGGTTGTCAGAAGCCTTATAAATATATAATTGATGTGCAAGTAAAATAACCTTGATATATCCTAATAAAATAAAGACCATTTTGAAAAAGAAATCTGACTTAAGCATCAGCGTGTCTTCTGCAAGTCAACCACCAATCGGGAATGAGTACTTGAAGAGTTAGACGATCGGAGCAGAGCTAAGAAAGTATGTTCGACCTCGTACCCTTCCAACCGAAACAACAAGTTTTTCACTTTCATCTGTCTCACCAATTCCAAATTTTTTTATTATTTACATACCTATGAATTTTTTTTTTTCATGAATGAAGTTTGATTATCTCTTATTATTAAATTCAAATTTATAAAAAAAAATAATTAACCGAGTTTTGTTTTATAAAAATATTATTCTTTTAGAATTATTTTATTTTATTACTTTTTTTAATTTCTGATCTTTCTGCTAATGATTTTGAAAGATAAGATATTGTCACAAGAATATGTAGGATTGTATTATAAATTCAGTTTATATTCTTTTCTTGAATTATTTAAAAATTTTTGCAAGCATTGTTATTTTGTTGCATGTGACTAAAAAATTATAAGAATAATCTCTATCCATCTAAGAGTATTAGAGTATATTTATATTGTTTATATGAATTATCTGTGTACATAGAATTATAATGTTCAATCCAAGGGAATGATTGAATGTGATATTTAATATATGATGAGTTTATCAATGAGACATTTAGGATATCATGGTAGTTTATATTATTGGGATTTTGATTTAAGATATTAATATGTGATTGAGCAACAAACTAAAGATAGGTATATTAGTTTTATTATATTAGCTCATGGTATCATATTTTAGAATTTAAATGGATTTCTGACTTGTAAGAGAGATAAAAACACCAATTAGAGACATATTTATAAAATTATGCAGATTTGTTGGGTTATCCAATCATTTGTTGAACGAAATTTGATTTTTGAAATTTTAGAGAGCTTAGACTATTTTACTCATTGAGCAAGTCAAACCTTTGTTAGATGAGCCTGATAAATAAGGCTTCCAGGATTTAGGTTGTTAGGCAAGTAATTGTTTGTTGAGAAAAATGCATTTTAATAAGATCCAAGGAGTTCAGGGCGGTCAAATTGTTAAACAAGTCAATCTTTTCACTGAGTGAAACCCGAGATATTAAAATCTAAAGAGCTTGGAGAGAATTGATTTTTAGACGAATAAAATGATCATTGGGCAATATACCTAGGGGTGGCAAAATAGGTATGACATGTCAACCCGTTACTAAAAGGTAGATCAAATCGAGATATTGAACCTGTCAACTTGTATCAACCTGTTAACCCGTATCAAGATACTTGTTGGGTTGCAAGACAGGTTGGCCACGAGCTAGCCTATAACCTGTAAGTGATTTAGAAAAGGGCTGGCCTATGTGGCACAAAGAATTATTTTGCTACAATTTTCATTTCACTTCTTCCTTTTCTTTTGTTTATATGGGAATTCATGTGAGTTAAGAATAATTCTATTATGAGGTCTATGTATTTCTTGATCAATTTGTAAGTTTGTTCGTTATATTGGTTAACTTTCAATGTGGCACAAATAATTATTTTGCTACAATTTTCATTTCACTTTTTCCTTTTCTTTTGTTTATATGGGAATTCATGTGAGTTAAGAATAATTCTATTATGAGGTCTATGTATTCTTGATCAATTTGTAAGTTTGTTCGTTATATTGGTTAGCTTTCAATTTTGTTTTCTTTATATTTTCACTAGAAAATATGGAAGAATATTTAGTTTGTTTGCTTCTTTTCATTTAGCTATCCTTTTGAGAGGTTTTCAAAGGAAAATAAATGTTACTTTATTACCAAACATGATGATTAGGTCTTCTCTTTTACAAGTTTGTTTTGACTGAAAAATTATAGCATATTGATGTTTAATTTTTGGTAACTTAAATTTAAACTTGATAATATTATTTTGGTAGGGTTATACAAATGTTGGAATTGCCTCCCAGAAGGAAAATGTTGGTAGTAGTGCAAGACATTGTTATAAACTAGTGAAAGAAAAAGGTTTTGAAGAAAGTCTCACAGCTTCAATTGCTGGCTCTAAAGATGGAGTTTCCTTTCTTGTTGGTCAGACTAAAATGTAAAAAGAAAAATGTTGTAATTATACTTTAACATGGTTAATGAAATAGTTAGTTCTTTAAGAGTTGATTTTCACGAATGAATATGTTTTATCTCCATATATATATATATATATATATATATACTTCTTTATCTTTTCTCTTTTAATCAATTATTTTTAGGTAGTTAAGGACAGATAATTTTTTTTAAGTTTAATTAGAGTTAAAAAAAAATGTACACAATTTTTTCTTAAAAAGAAATTATGAGTTGGGTAGGTCTGACGAGTTGGACCGTTAGCCCGTTGCGAGATGAGACAAGTTGTATTTTCTGTTCCATGTTGTGTAAACATGCTGGCGCATCCTGGTTCATTTTCAATGGTAAAAATGAGCCAATGTATCCCATTTTGTCACCTCTAAAGTATACCTCTAAAGGTGTCTTGTTAAGCGAGCCTAAGTTTGAAAAACTCCTAAGGTTGTCTTGTTGGGCAAACTTGTCTCATATGATAAAATTAATTATTTTAAGAATTTTAAAATAAAATGGGTGGGTGGGTGGTCAAGTAAACTAAGGGTGTTAGTCATAATATGTTGTTTTATATGGATAAATGGCTTAGTAGAGAGTTAAGGGCGTTAACCGTTATCTCTTAATGATATTTGGTGTGAGTCCGAGTAGAATCAAGACATGAACCATAATCTACTCCAAGATGTTGATTTGATACATAGATATGTGTTTGATGTGTATGTAGTTATGTGTTTAATGTGAATGTAATTATTTTCAATGAGAAAAATACTACATTGAGATTATTGTAGGATGTGTATTAAATAGTGATTTCAAGAATAAATTTATCTAGACTTTATCAATAATTGAATCACATATAGGAAGATATTGTTTGATGAGAGTTGATAAAGGTTCCATCATTTCGAGGGATGGTGTGTAAAATAACCATGTCTTATAAAAGAAATATATCATGTTCTTGAGATGTAGTTTTGTGTGATTATAGATAGTATGTCAAGTGTAAAATCTTTGAAACTAATCCAATAAATAAGCTTTTTAAAAGTGAAGTCCAATATCTATGATAATATAATGTAAATGTAAGAATTGGTTAGATAGACAGTTAAATATAGATACTTAATTTTGATAATGGTAACTAATAACTTTATATAATAAAAATTAAATTAAATGTATAACATTTTATAAACCATATTTTTACCTTATGTTGGAATGTCAAATAGAATTGAACATAATAAATTTGTCTAATAATACATATTCTCTTTATATATTTAATGAGTTTTATTTTGAAAAATTTTATTCCCCTAATAAAAAAGGATATTTAACTTTGCCAAATATGCATCAGTTTTAAAAAAAATAAATAAAGCATTTTAAAAAATTGTAAATATAGGCTTTGGTTAGAAACCAAAGAATATGATTTGTTAAGAAATCGAAATATATGGTTAGAAAACTTTTTGCTACAATAGTATTCAATAAAAAATATAAATATTATTTTACAAATATAAGTATATACTTTCATATAAATGGTACAATGTAACCGTTATTAATGAGGATTTAAAAAGTTAATTAACCCAAACTAAACTAATGGATATTTATTTGGAAATTTGTTATTATTTAACTTACGTAACTAAATTATAACAAATATTTATTTATATATTTTGCATATTTACAAAATATGCAAAATTGTTCCAATCAAACTAGATTGTTGATTGGATTTTAACTTTTTTTTTAATGTTTAATCCATTTAATCATATAAAACTTGATTGATTTAGTTTTAGTTTTTATAATTTAAATAAAAATGACATGTAAATACCCTTAAGATTAAGGTAGTGTCTCTAATTTTCATATTGAAGAATTTAGCTTTTAAAATAAAAAATAAGAAACTGAAAACATAAGTTTTTATTTTCTTTTTCGTGGTCCAACAGTTTTTGGGAAGAGTCACAGTGTGTGTCTGGATTTCATATGTAAGAGTTTTAAAAGTATGTTTACTTTTAAAACAATAATCTTCTTCCTTTTTGCTTTTAGGATTGAAATTTGCACAGGTTTTGGAATTCGTAAAAGTAATTCGCAATGCTCATTTAAACAAAATGAAGTTGAATTTGGTGACAAGTATATATAGCTTAAAGACGGAAAGTCATATATTTAATTTATAAGGCGTGTTTAAATACTTGTATGTTTTATATAATTAGAAAGGTAATTAATATAAATATAAATATATATATATATATATATATATATATATATATTACAGTATTACAGTATTATTACGTTTCACATAAATCATATTTAAAAAGAATTAAATTATTTAATTGATATGTGTATAAATCAAAATTAATGTAAAGCTTCTTTAAATATGTTAAAATATGAATTGATTATTATCTTTGTAACATTCCAAAAATAACAATAATAATAAGTAGTCAAAATTTTGAAACCAATTTATAAAATAACTATAATTTTGTATTTACAATAATAACTATTTTAATAACTAATAAGTTTTATTTTATAAATTAATATTTAAAATTTTGTCTCTAAAATTATTTTATAAAAATTATATAGAAATTAATTATTTAATATTAAAAATTTAACATAAATAATTTTAATAATATAAATTCTAATTTAAAGGTTACTATAAAAAAATATTTTTATTTAACCGTGTAATTTAACCTCTTCTATTTTATATATATATATATATATATATATATATATATATATATATATATATATATATATATATATATATATATATATATAATATGATGAGTTAAAAAGTAAATAAAAAATTTTAATCATTCAATTTAATAATATATCATTTTATAATTACTTTTTATTTTGAAGAATGTTAATTTGTGTAATGATATTGGACTCAATTTTTCTCACTCTTATTGAGACCGAGGATATTGAAGATTGACTGAAAACACAATTAAAGGTCTAAATGACTCCGTCTCTCTACATGTGGAAAGATTAAGAAGGATAACACACCAACCACATGTGATGACGTGTCCAAGTAACCACAAAAAAAGAGAAGGTTGTTATGCATAAATGATTGGAGAATAATCTTATTAGTTATTACCACACATGTTTTTCCTTCCTTGTAAGGTCATTGGCCAATGTAGGATATTATACATATCATATTGTTAATGAAAAGGAAGACATAAAAGAATTATCTAGTGAATATCTTCTTTCTGCAATATTTTATGTCTTTTACCTTTGTCATTTCTTTTATTATCCTTCCACACATCTTTCATTTGATGCTCTCATTGTACTATAACTCCTTTCATTTGGTGCTCTCGCCTCCACAAACAACTAGAACAAATCATTTTAGCCTAAACCAATTTTGCAAACACCCTTCACAATTTTCAAGGTTGTGACTCGGATGCCCTTGCCTCAATTTTCAAGGTTACTAGTTTTTTTAGTACCATCAAACACCACCCAATCAACATGTCCAGATCTCCTTATTTTACCTTGAAGGTCTCATCTTATTTTGGTTCCAATAGATGTTTAACAATGGGCTTCTTACTTCATAGGAGTCATTCCTCCGTGCCTTGGAGTTTTGTTTTGCTCCCTCCAAGTTTAAGAACCTCATTGCCTCCATTTGCAAGCTTTACTAAACTTAGAGCCTTCATGGCTACCTTTCTAAGTTTGAGACACTCATTAACCACATCTCCAATTTTCCCCCTAATTTCTTCCCTGGCCTTAAACCTACCCTCGATCGTGAGGTTGTGGCACTCCAATTGATCAACCTCCCTCATGTTATAGCCTTGGCTACACTCCACGATGACAAATAACGACCCATATCGACAACTCCTTCATGCTTCTTTCGCCCTCCACCATCTCAACCTTTTTCCCCATCTACCCCTCCTCCCAAACCACTTCCACCACTTTTAGCTACCCCTACTACTAGACTTCCCATCAGAGGTTAACAAAAGTGGAAATGTAAGCTCGTTGAGACAATAATCTCTTTTTAACTATGACGAGCATTATACTCGTGGTCACTGTTGCAAACCTTAATTTCTCCTTTCTTCATCCTTTGACATTGATGACCCTCATGACGACCTTACAGAGGACTTCATTCCAAACACACCATCAGGACTTGAGGTGAGCTTGATCAGTCTCCACACCTTTTTTGGGCAATGGTCACCTCGCACCTTTCAGGTCACTAAAGCAATTAACGGGTTTAATGTCCAAGGTGGATGGTGAAGCAATCCATTATTTCATATGAACCTGTGTGGCCCAATTCCTTCAATTACCTCTACAACCCACACCAAGTGCATTAAAGGTAATGGTTGGTTATGGAGATTTTTTTACCATGCTCTAATTTTTGTCCAAATATCACTCTACATTTGGTCCAACAACAGTTCCTTATTGATTTCTCAAACTTGAAGGAGATGTAAGGATATCAATCCAAATTTCCCTCACTCTTACTGAAACTGTGAATATTGAAAAGCTGGCTCAAGACACAATTGAAGGCCCAAATGAGCCCATCCTACACATGTGGAAAGACCTAGAAGGATAACACACCAACCATAACGTTTAACTAATTATGTGGTGACATGTCCAAGTAAACGCAAGAAGGTGAAGGTTGTTATGTAAAAATAATTGAAAAATAATCTTATTACCTCGTGTGTTTTTCCTTCCTTGTAAGATCGTTGACCAACATAGAGTATTACATATATCATGTCGTTAATAAAAAAGAAAACAAAAAAAAAATTATCCAGTAAATATCTTCTATTTACAATATTCTAAATATTTTACTTTAGTCATTTCTTTCCTTCTCATACAAAGTACCTTTTAATTTGTCAACTCACTTTTAAATATTACTCTTAAATAAGATAGCTTGTATTTTTTTTTTTTACTTACTTTTACTATATATAAATTAATATAGTTATTGGTCTAAGTAAGTTAAATGTGGATTAATTGAGTTGAGGAAGTAGATTGACATGAAAACTTTAACACCTAATTAAGTTAGAAACCTATACAAATAAATGTTGATCATAGAAACTTTAACACCTAATTAAGTTAGGAACCTATACAAATAAATGATTAAAATGTATTTGTTAACATGGTGACAAATTTTGCACGTGTTGACATCAAATTATTAACTAGATTTTAATAAGCTAAGAATTTAAATTTCTTATTTTAATAGCCACACCTTCTTATTCTAACATTATAATTATCTATAGATAATTAACTAATTAAAATTTATTATTTTTACAATTTATCCAAAATTTTAGTTAACTAAAATAATATTTTTGTATAAAAAATACATCACAATTAATTTCTTCTAAAATAAGTACAATGATTGTTTTCACCTTCTTCAAATAACTCCATTTTTGTATGAAATAACTAATATTTTGTTTATGAAAAAATTAAAATCTTTTAAGTTTTTAAAACATCAAAATTTTATAAGTTCTTTTTATAATTTTTAATTTTTTCATAATAATTTCTGCGCAAATATAACATTATAATTCTCGGTTGAGTGAATAAACATTTTTGTGTATTATCGTCAAATCAAATCAGAATAAAACCGAAAGACAAATTATGAACATAAATCAAACTAAAAATGATGATTCTTCCATCCAAATTTGTGCATGACAAATGAGAATATGGAACTATGTTTCCCAAAGACCCTACATCCTCCAACAAATGCCACACCTATTATTCTACAAGTCGTTTTTTCAATAACCATTTTAGATAAGAACATTTTCACTGTAACAATGAAATTTTAATTTATCTTTTATAATTTTATTTTGTGACATTATTTCTAAGATTTTTTTTCCAGGTTTTATTTTAATATAAAAATCTTATATAACCCACACTTTAATATATATTATTTAAATTTTGATAAAAAAAATATTTTCAAGATTTGAAAAATATTTGTTTTACTTTTACAATTGATTTTTATTTAATTTTTAAATTTTTTATTACGTCAACTTGCTTCAATAAAAAAATTTTAAAATTCATTTGTAGTGCTAAAATTAAATTTATTGGCGTGACTGTTATATGTTATCTTACTTATTTTTATGTGTTAAAAAATGTGAAACATTTTTGTTAATATAATATTATATTACAATTAACATAAAATAAAAAATAATTTTTATTATTTTTATTAAAATTTTCATTGAAATCGTATTGTGTAATAATATATTGTTGTCTATACCTACATTATAATATATGACAATGAGAGTCTCTTAGTTATTATAAGTCATGATTTTGTTATCTAGTATGTTTTTAGTTAAAACAATAAAATTTGTTTGTCATTTTACAATAACCGTATATTCATTTTATATTAATAAAAAATATCATATTTTTTAACTTGTAAAATTTAAATAAAATAAAAATGACGTCATCCAATTAATTAAGAAAAATAATAAAGTATAAAATGTAAAAAAAAAAGTACTGAAAAAAAAAATAAAACTCAAGTAAAGATATTCAAATTTAATTAAATATTTTAAATTTCTTTATCATATACATGTACTTATAAGCAGCTACTGATATGATTTTACATGTGATATATGTTTGGTAATATTCAATTGGACGTTTATTATTGTATGAAAAATTGTGATGGACTAATTACAACGCTATCATTAATGCATCGTAGACTGGAGACCTTATAGTATAAACTTTTTTAGTGCGGTCCAAAGCTTCATAATGGTAGAATTCATTGCTCTCTTTAATCAACTAAATTGCAATTCATCTTCCAAAATAATCTTTATTTTAAATTTTCAAAAATCTTAACCTATTTTTCCCAATTCAATCATGGGTCCGTTTAGACGCTCTGGTGGAATCTTCACGTACAGAAAAAGGTTACAGTCAGTTTGATAAAGATCGAGTGACATTATTTTTTCCGTTCGAATCAAGGAATCCCTTAAATAGGATTCAAAATGGATCTTATTCTATAGTTGATTAGATATTTGTCTATAAAAAATATGAATTGGAGTTTGAAGAAGTAGGAAGAGTCATCGACCCGCAACAGATAAAAGAGAATTTTTTCAATCACATCGTTTGGACTCTTAGAATATGACGTCCTTGAGGCTTTCTATTTGATTGTATTGAAAGATAAAAATATCATGTGAAAGAGCTTTCATCTACGCGTGTTTTTGTTTTTGAGATTTTAATTAAATTTGAGCTTTGTAAATTGTAACCTCACTTATTGCAAGATAGCTTTTTACTCACATCCAGTTTTTATACTGCCAGTTTGGCTTGAATTCTCTGAATGAATGTTTAGTTTAGGCTTAAACTTTTGTGTACAGATTAAATATGAGTTCAATTAATTAGGTTTGACTCAATTTAGTAGTCAAAATTGAATTTGATTTGATTATGCTTGTGATTACAGTATAAACAAGTGGACTGAGTAATTATTTATTCAAGTTTCTTTTAGTTAAATAAATAAATTTAAACGTTTTTTTTTAGATTTTTTAAATAAAACAAGTTGAAACATTCAAAAATCATGAATATCTCATTTTAAAATATACATACACTACAATCGAAATCATAATGGAAAAACTTCACAAAAACTTCTTTTTACGTTTTTTGATTTTCAATATGAGATATTCCTCCTTTTTGTCTTTAGGTATTTTGAAATGTGTACATGTTCATATGTCTTTCGAATATGAGAGGAAATATGCACACTCCAATCAAGTGAAATATTTGTGTTAAATGATAATAATTATTGTAATGAATAATTAATTTTTTATTTTATAAATAATGTTATTTATAATGAATTGTTGGATTTAGATATTTAGGTGATTATCTTCTTTAATTTGTTTAGAGTTTTACTATTTGGTCTTATGCTTTAATATTTCACTAGAAGAAAAAAAAATATTATTAATGGTTAAAATTCGTCGAAAACGTTAAAAATCTATAAGTAATAATATAGTTGATAATATTTATCGACAAAATTTTATATTTGTCAAAAACTACTTTAAGAAAAATTCGTCGGTAATTATAAAAAAAAATTGTTAATAAATTTCATTAATAAATATTATTATCTGGTTCTTCTTCTTTCTTCTTTCTTTTGGAATTGAAAGTATTCATTTTTCCATAGTGTAATGCTTTTATACTTTTTAAGATTCAACTGCCTTATGCTCTCAATCTTCATAGTAAGACTTTGGTAATCTAGATTGATGACCTTCACTTCCGATTACCCACTTGAATTAATTTGAAAACGAAGGCTACCACCAAAACCAAGAACAAAAGACAACGAGACAATGATGAAGATGAACTTGTCGTTGATGTCGTGGAACATTTCACCAGATTTGATGACTGTGTTGGCATCCACAATAGCAACGACGATAACATTAAAGGATTTAGTGGTTTTCCACAAAAATTGAAATGTTTTGTTGTAGTGGTATAAGTGATTACTTCTTTACTATGTTACTCCAGTATGATATTGTCGCCAAAATTGAAGTTGAAGATTCCTCTATGCCATGTAGAGAAAGAGAGGAAAAAAGAAAGGTCCACATAAAACAATGGGTGATTGTGTTTATATCTCCAAATCTAATGTATTTTAGACAGAAAATTTACTATTTTTCTACTGACGAATTTATCTACGAACTTTTTTGTTAATAATACATTTTTTAATTATTGACGGATTTATTGACATATTTTTTCATCGATAATTATTTTCTATTTATCGATGAATTTTACTGATAGATTTTTCTATCAATAATAAATCTGTTGGTAAAGTCAATCGATAAAATCCGTCAAAAATTAAAATTTCAAAATTCATCAATAATTTTTTTTTTCGATAATTCAAATTTATCAATAAATTTATTTCCATCGATAATTTCATGAATTTTTGTGGTATCTATTAATTATAGTTGATCCTTTTAGATTTATCTAGTGTGAGATGATAACTATCATATATATATATATATATATATATATATATATATATATATATATATATATATATATATATATATATATATATATATATATATATATATATAATATTAATAATAATAATACACTATTATATGAAATGATTTTATATATATTACGCTTTTAATTTTTTATTTATAAAATTTCCATCTATATATACATTTTTGAACTAAATTTAACTAAGAGGTTAGTAAATGTTAAATTGCATTTGAATTGTTATATTGATAGAGTTACAAAATAACTTAAGAATTTGTTTAAAAAAGTAAAATTAATTAAGTTATAAATGTTTTAAACAAGCCAAACTCAAGCTAAATAAAAATATTTTTTTAACAAACCAAGCTTACATTTTTAATTAAGCTCGGTTAAATGAACAGTAAAACACGATTTGCATCCGTATAAAATTTCTAAAATACTAAATAAGTCATCTAATATCCCTCTAAAATTTAAATACATTTTTTCGGTCCCTCCAAAATTGAAACATACTTTTTTAATCATTTTTAATAACAACGAGAGAAAAATATTCACCTGGATAATTGTCTTAACACAATATTAATTACACATAATTAAAATTACTTTTAATTATAAAACTCTCATTAAAATTTTCATCCACATCAAGTTTCTATATTTATTATCCATAACAATAACTTCAACTATATATTTAACTTGTATTTTATACAAGATAATATTTTATATAGATTCATAGCACGTTTTATCCTTAAAATAAAGGAGTCAAACTTTAAGTCATAACCTTTTTTTCTTACAAACAAAACACTTGACTTCTTACACTTCTGCTTGTAATTGAGTTGACTGAACTTGAATTCATGAAATTAAATGTAAAATTCTGAGCGTGAATTAAATATGATTTTTTGTATGATGTTTGTGTTTGAAACATTATTATACATATTTATCCTGTTTTAAGAAATTATAATTTGTACATGAAAACATGTTGCATAATGAAGCATGTAAGTATGAATCGTGTCTGAAACAAACGTAACATTTATTCTGGTTCCTAAACTATATAATAGGTGGAGGATAGATAGAGATAGGGTTATCTTAACCAAGTGTATGCAAATCAATCTATTTGACTTTTTGTCTTCTTATGTTAGTCTTTTTCGATTCTCTCTACTTTTCTTGTCTTAGTTGCCATAATAATGATGCATGAAAAGGAAACCACACACTCAATAATTAATAAGTCTCTATGGCAAAACACATATTTCTCAAATCTCATTATCTAAATTTCCATTAATTTCTCTTTTCTCATTCTACTTTGCATTTTCATTTTGCTTATAAACTGTTTGATAAAAATCTTTCAACCATTTGAATTTTCTGAATAAAAAATGTAAATCTGAACAACTGGTGCTTTTGACAGACATTAATCATAAGCTCATCTTTCACATTTATAAGTAAAACAAGTTTAACTAAGAGTTTAGAATAGTTATGTTTTTACACTTCCTTTATTGTTTATTTACACACTCTGAACACGTCTTTTAATGGTGAAAACTGGGACAAGAAAACTAGTTTTTGTTGATGAAAAGAAAGAGTATAAAAACAGTGTAAGATATTGAAGACGCAAGAACATCCACCCCACGTACACTGGATAGATAAATTTAAAAAACTGGAAATGGAAAAGATGATAAGGAAGAAGTTATATTAATAGGAAAATCTGTGGTGGTGAAGTGACCCTACAAGGTCATGAGAAAAAAATTGATGTACAGTGCATTGTTATGTGTTGTAATCTCTATTTCTGAAATTTCACAGTGATAAAATTGTTGGGTTGTGGCTACACACATGCTTTGCCTTGCTAATATTGATGGCGCAGTCAAGTTATTTTCGTCCCACACACATCACAACTACTCACTTGTCCTTTCCTTCCAATGTAGGTTTCTTTTCCTAGTACCTCCCCTCTATGTCACCCGTTACAATTTTATTTTCTTATTTTTCTTATATTTTCTTAAGGAAATTAAGAAGTAAATTTTAAATGTAATTCAAAATTATAAAATTAATTTATAAACTAAAATTTATATTTATTTATATATATATTATAGAATTGTCTTAATTTTAGTTGATTAATGTGAGATTTTTAATACATCTTTTCATGCTGAAGTATGTATATCAAGTTTGAGATAATATTAATAAGGGGTGTGATTGTGGACAACAGACTCAACAAATAAATTTAGCTAAAATATACTTCAGATATTTGTGATATCATAACAAAAAATTTTTAAATCTAAAATTTATAAATTATAAATTTATCTTTTATTTAGTAGACGTGAAATCTCCAACTTGAGATTTGATCCCAACAAGACATAAGTTTTTCATACAAAAAAAGTAAAGATATCATTATTTAACACGTCATAAATATTCTATATTAAGAAAGTCAAGACATATAGTGGTGAATCCTCAAAAAATATTTTTGGGGTGTCAATTTTTTTATAACTATATATAAATTTGAGAGGGCTAAATATAAGTAAAATTAAAAAATACTTTTATTTATATACTATTTTTTGTTTATGAAAAAAAATTGGGAGAGGCAAATCTTCTCTCATCAATGAAGAACCCTTCTTTAAGACTATTGTGGAACTAAGCTTTAAGACAATGAAAATGTGAGTTTTTTTCTTATACATTATTTTTCAAACTCATTCTTAAAGTAAAATTAGGGATGACAAATAAAATTTGTACTTACAAATATTTACAGATAAAATTTGTGATGGATACTGAATGAATATTCTTATAATGGATATCCACGGATAAAAAAACATAAATATTTAATTATTCATTTGTTAATGGGGTAAGTATGGGTATTATTGACTCACAAATACCCGTTACCAGTTTATAGTTATGTTTTTTATATTTTTTTCTTGAAAAATAATTATTAGTGAGTTTATACGACTATTTTTTTTTTAGAATCAAGTGATCAAAATAAATCTATTATTAAAAAAGAAGTTATTGAAGAATTGTTTAAAATTTGACTTCATATATTTATATTTTTTATTTAGGCCTGTAAATTAAAGTTATGTTAAAAAATATAAAATTCTTTAATCCAAATTTTCATTGCATTAGTAATTTGATTTGAATTGTATCTTAAAAATAATTTTTTTATTTAATTTTATATTTAAAGATTTTGTTTTAAATAATTTTATTTAAAATTAAAAGATAAATAAAATATAAAAATATTTGCAAATATTTATAGGTATCCACATATTTAAAAAATCCCATAGGTGTTTTGTCATGGATATACAATATGTAATGGGATGGGTAATAAGGAAAATTATTTTGGATGGGTCAAACACGGTAGTGCATTACTCATAATCGACCCCACCTGTTCTTATTCTTACGTGGAACTAAACTCATACTTAAAATCATCCATTATTATTATTATTAGGATTAAATATATTTTAGTTCTTAGACTTTAATAGGAAATTGAAATTTGTCATTATTTTAAATTTAGATACATTTTGATTATCAAACTTTAAAAATGAATTAATATATAATCTTTTTAACCTAATTTATGATAAACACGTTTTTTAATTAACATTGAGACGAGAACGTGTAACCAACTTAAATGTTAATATAAAAGACGGTTGATACGTTAAAAAAAGTTTAATATAATTAGATTAAAATAACTATATTTATTATTTTTTAAGTTTTGAGAATTAAAATATATTAAAGTTAGAGATAAGAACAAGTTTCAATTTTTTTTTTATCAAAGTTTAAGAATTGTAGGGGTGTCCGTATTTTATTATTTTTGATAGTCAATAAAGCAACTTTTTTAAGATAATTACGTTTCTATTTTATTAATGCTTAAAAGCTTGAAGTTGTAAGCTCCAAGTAGAGTAAGACGCATTTTGGTTCAAGAATGCTAGCTAGCTCAACCAAATCATAAAATTATCTCTAATTATATCAATCCAAAAGACACTTTAATCAAATGATGTGTAATTATAACAACCTGATCAACACTTTCATTGTGTTTAGAGTCATTAACTTTCTCTTTCGACTAATCAACCAAGTATGCAAGAAAGGTTTTCCAAGTTTAACTTACTAATTAAATAAATGGAAATTATGGTTCCTTTTTATTTAGCTGCTACATATGGAGGGATATTATATTGCTATATTTTATGGTACATACAGATTACGTTTTTATATTCTTGTATTATACTTTTCTTGGTCTTTTCATTCCGCTGAAAGTTTATTTTGTTCATCAATTGTAGTTTTGTCAGTGGCATATATTGTGAGTAAAGGCTTCAAGATTCTTCCTAGATACTCTGAAAAATAAAATAGTTTGCATTTAAGGAAAATAATGATTCTTTCACAATGTTTTTACTTAAAAGATTGTAAAATATCTATCATTTAAAGTGAATTAAATTCAACACAAGCTAACACAGTTCTGTTGAAAATACGTTCTATCGTTTTTTTTCCTATTAATTTTTTAATGTGTCTATGTTTTCTTCATTGTATAATATAATATAATATAATATTATATTATATTGTATTATATTATACAATTTTAACACAAGTAACTTACTTTTGTTTGTAAAAAATTAAATTAAATTAAGGATGATAATATTTAGACAATATTTTTTTAACAACATTTGAACATTGATTACGTGTCAATTTGTGATTGGTCAAAAATTACTCCAGAATAATAATAATAATCATAAACATTATTATAAAGTAATTTTTATCAATCACTTATTGATATATAATCAATATTCAAATGTTGTTAAATTGTATAAATATCATTATCATTCAATTAATGAGCATAAATTGGTATGAACATGAGAGGATTATTAGTATTATTATTATTAGAGTGAAATAAAAACGATTTCCGTCAAACAGTAACTCCAATCGCTGTCCGTTGCGTCACTTTCAATTTCCTTTCACGTACTTTATTTTCCAACAATCACAATTTTTCTTTTTCTCTTTCACATAGAGAAGGCAAATTGGAAAGAAGTGATTAATTAATTAATTAGTGAATGAATTAAAGAAAAAGAAAACGGAGGTTTTGAAGGAATTATCAGGAGGTTGTTAATGATGAAAAAATTGGCCTTTTCTCCGTTGCAATCGCATTATGTGGAAGACTTTATTTCCTTTTGATCAAGAATATTTCTCGGAAGCATGATTATGTCTGATTTGATCGATAATTAATCATACGGAGCCATCAAAATTGACATTGATGGCTACTTAGAAATGAAGACTGAATATGGAATTATCCACCAAATTCATGCTCCTGCTCATAACTCACAAAACATTGCTCTAATCTTCACTGAAACGTTACTCTGTCATTCGCTTTGGACAACTGAAACGACTCATACACACAGGTGTCAGTGTTCATCAGTACCTACCCAGAATCAATGTTCAACTTCTAAACCAACATGCATCAATCACACACACAGTCATCACATTTCTCTAATTTTTTACTTACTATAATCATTGCTTAACACCTTATTATCTCAAATAAATTAACTCAGGAGACATATTTAACTTATTCTTATATTTTATATTTCCTTCTTTTTACGTAAAGGCTAAAAGAAGTATTATATAAGCATTTATGGATATTTTTTCAGTAAACAAATTAGAAACTTACAAACGTATAATATAATAACTCTTTTGTTCAAACACATTATTATTCATTAATAGTTCTGTGAAAAACTAAATTTAAATAAACTCTTTTACAATAGAAAATAAAACGAACGTCTGTGATATCCATAAAAGAAAATAAGAAAAGAAAAAGCCGTTTTGTTTTTAACAGGGAAGAAAGAAAGTATCATTTTCCAATAAAAAAATGTCAGTTAGCAGAAAAACAACATGAGGTGCGTCTGCGTGTAGCTGACAACTATGTATGAAGTTAAGTCATGCACATAAATTTAAACTGAGTTTTGAAATTAACTCCTCTGTACTTTCTTTCTCTTTCACTCTTTCTCTCTTTCTCTCTTTCTCTTCTCTTCTCTTCTCTTCTCACTGTGTTGCCTTGCTACATCCTTCACACACACCATAGTAAGTAAATAAGTAAGTAACTTCCATAAGGCCATAGCATCAACATTTAACACCATTCTCTCTCTAGTGGGCCTCAACTTCCACTTTTATCATTCTTTGCACTCACCAAAAACCTTCCTCTCCTTCACTCAAAGAACAACAAGTTTGTTTGTTTGTGTGTGTGAGAGAGAGAGAGAGTGTGTATGTGAGAAGGGAGCTCCCAGATGCAGTTAGAGTCTGTGTGAGCATCAAATGAGTTTGAGTTTCTGCATATCTTGCTGGGGGGTGAATGGGGTGCATGGTGTCTCAGTTGGCCGCGAAATTCGCCTTCTTTCCGCCCTCTCCGCCCACTTACCACCTCAAGAAGAGGGACGACGGCAAGCTCACGGTGGTCTCCACGGCGGCGCCCATCCCCCACGCGGATGACACCTCCCTCGACGTTCTCCTCGTCGACACCAAGCGTGGAAACAAGATTGTCGCCTTTTATCTCAGAAATCCCTACGCTCGCCTCACCCTTCTCTATTCTCATGGCAATGCGGCTGACTTGGGTCAACTCTACGATCTCTTCGTGCAACTCAAGGTCAATCTTAGAGTTAATCTCATGGGGTTAGTGGTTTTCTGATAAATCATTCTTGCCTATACGCTCCTTCTTTGTTTTTGCTCTTGTTTTTATTTTTGTCTTTGTCTGTTCTTATTTTACTTCGTTAAACCTCACGAAGTTCAAAGACCGCACGTTATCACTGACCATTGTTTTGTATTATCTCCGTGGTATAGTTTTATATTTTTACCCCCTCTCTCTATACGTTTTTATTTTTTTCTCTTTCTTCCTCCAAAAGTTTTTTATTTTCTGTTTCCTATTTTATTGGGTGAGTTGGTGGGGTTTGTTTGTGTTTTATGGGGTAGATCTGAGATTAGGTGAATGTATGCATGGTTAAGATTTTGATGAGTTGTTGTGGTGCGCGGTTTTTTAGATCTGGTGGTGAATGGTGAGTGAGTGTGTAAGATATGGCATGGCAATGGCAATGGCAATGTCAATGCCTTTTCCTACATCTTTTCAATCAATGTGGAAAGTGAAGGGAGTTGGAGTTTTAGGCACCTGAGCGTGGCCTCTTCAAACAAACAAACAAGTTTTGGAAAAAGTAAAAGTAAAAGGGTAAAGGAAAAGTAGCTTGTATTTATGGTTGCTTCTTGGTACTCCTTGTTGATCTCTCTATGTCTTCTTCCATTTCATTTTCTTTCTCCTCTGTATAAAGTATTCAAGTTTTTTACCTCTACACGGATGGCGACGTACCCTACCGTTTTCTTCCGCTTTAGTCCTGCTCCACCATCACCCTTCTCTGTCAATTTTTACCCTTTTTACACCTCCACATTAATTTTCTTATCTTTCAAACATTAAATTAAAACAAGATAAACATAATAAAAATGCTGTCATCTATCTTCATGGACCGATTCACTTCACCATTTGAACCAATTTGAATTGGAGGAGATTATTGTGCTTAATTGTTGTACACAGTTTTTGAAAGATGAAAATTATGTTACTTTGGTATTTTAGGGGGCCAACATTTCGAGACTAAAGTTGAAAATTGATGTTTTTATGCAATATTTGGTTTGCAGATATGACTACTCTGGATACGGGGCATCTACTGGCAAGGTAGGCCATTCTTTGGCAAATACAACATTAGATGTTTTTGTTTTATTGAGTGGACAACACAAATAAACCCAAAGCGAAGAACAAATCTGTTTTGTTGAAAGAGTTGTTACCTTATCAGGGTCCTGCTGTATCCTGCATTTCACCCTTTATTCTTCGCTCTGCAATGCACCAAAAGGGTTGTCGTATTTTTTTTTGGCATGTTTGGATTATTTTCTTGATCATGTATAGCGTTTGAAGTGTAACAATACGAACCAATAGCGGTGTCTGGACAAATCCATGCACACTGCACCTCGGGTTCGAACCGGGTAACCGGGTTTTTAAGTAGTGACGACCAGGACCACTGTTCTACAAACAGTGACCCAAACCAATGCTCACACTAGCCACTGCATCCAATACTCAGTACCCAGATCATTGGCTCAGAAACCACTTGTTGGAATCAAGCGGGGGACCCATGTACCAGCAGGCTAAAGTAACAGAACAAAAAGTGAACATGACCTTGCATCTTCACTAAAACTTATTAAGGAATTAGGCGTTTGGATTTTCTCTCTTCTCTCTCTCTCTCTCATTCTCAACTAATATACGACTTAAAGATAACAGTACTCCAATTTGAAAACATAGTTATCAGTTAAGTTTCTGATGATGTTAGTCTATTGTTAATAATGATGTATGTTCTCTTAATTAAACTCTTGTTAGACATCTTATGTCCACTAGAGATAAAATAATTTTATAATATTAGAGATAAAACGATTTTATACATGATGCTAAACCTCTGTCTACATTTTATTTTGAATTTCCAATTTGTGTAATGACATGTGGCTAGATGTAAAAAAATGGTTGTTTTCTTTATAAGAAATTGTGTGAATGGTTATTGATATGTAATACGAGGTCTTGAAAATTGTACAGCCCAGTGAGTCCAGTACATATGCTGACATAGAAGCAATATATGAATGTCTTGAAACTGAATATGGAGTTAGCCAAGAAGATTTGATTTTGTATGGGCAATCAGTTGGAAGTGGACCAACACTGCACTTGGCATCTAAATTGCCAAGGTTGAGAGGTGTGGTTCTACACAGTGGAATTCTTTCTGGCCTTCGGGTGCTCTGCCATGTGAAGTTCACATTTTGCTTCGACATTTATAAGGTAACATATACAAGGTTATTGATTAGGAAGTAAAATGTAGATTATGCTTGATAAAAATTGAAGCATGACACTGATGTTATCTGCTTTTAACATTTGCCTACGTAATGTACGAAAATCGATCTATATGTGTAACGCTTCTTTCTTTTCTGACCAAAATATTAAAGCAATCATAAAGTATTTGGAGCTAGCCTCTTCATAAATCTTTAGCAAGATTGAAAAGGATTAGTTGAATATTTCATTAATTAGAACTAATTACAATTTTTTCTTCTAAATCATGCAGAACATCAACAAAGTAAAGAAGGTCAAGTGCCCTGTACTTGTAATACATGTAAGTATATTATGGAGTGTAGTCGCCCTATTTTTTCTGTGTATTTGCTTATTTCATTTATAGAAAGTAGTGAAAGTAGCACTTATTGCACAATGATTCTCAAGCTTTTGAGCTTCTCATTATATATCATAAAGCATGTCAGCTATCATAGTTTAGTTATTTCCCTTGTTAGGTGGGTAATATGGAAAGTCTAGTACATCTTTATGAAAAGGAAAATTAAGAAGGACTGGAATCACTGAAAACCTTCCATAGTGATAGTCTTTTTCTAATTGAAGTAAACCTGTTTTGTGACTACTGGTCTATTGTTAAAAGTAAATAATTTGAAATTGTTAAGTCTGAAAAATGAACAAGTAGCAGCTACTAGATAACCAGATAGATTTGCTTGATGCTTTACCTAAGTTCATCTTGGATTGACATCAACTTTGGTCAATGGACTGTTAATTTAATGTGTTTGTTAATTAGTATTTCAAAACTAAAAGTTCAGCTTTAATTGCATATCAGGATTACAAATTGTGTAGGTTTACTGGCAAACCCTTTTCCTTAATTGTTTTTTTCTACTGCATTTTGTAGAAATGATCGTTAAACATGAACATTCGTACTGATGATTTATTCTCTCACCGAATTAATTTGCCATGTATCATGTCCCTGCAACTGGTTTGGGAATTATAAATTAAGAATTTTTTCCTTATAATGTTCTGTATGCATGTGTGACTAGCAATTTCTGCATTTTCCCTGAAAGAAAAATCTGAACAAAGCCGCATCTACTCAGCTTTCATGATTGATCTGCTAAATTGTATTGCAGGGTACAGAAGATGAAGTTGTGAATTGGTTACATGGTAATGGGCTTTGGAAAATGGCAAAGGAGTCATACGAGCCCTTGTGGATAAAAGGAGGTGGACACTGCAACTTGGAGCTTTACCCTGATTACATCCGCCATCTATGCAAATTTATCCAAGAAATGGAGAACATGACAACCGAGAAGCGCCTCAAGAAGATCAGGCAAAGTGCGAAGGAACCAAAGTCAAACACTTGTTCCACCTGTAGAACATGCTGCAGAATGAAGTGTTGCAGAGTTAAGTGTCCTGATTGCTCTAATTGCTGCAGCGACTGCATGAATGTTTCCTGGTCTATCAACTGTCCAGAATGCTGTTGGAGACCCAGCTGCATGAAGGGTTGCTGCTTGCTCAAGTTCCCTAGTTGTTTGGGATCATCCTGCTGCACAAAATGCTCATGGCCTAGCTGTTGTGGTGTAACAAAATGTTCATTGCCTAGCTGCTATCCCAAGTGTTCAAGACCAAGTTGCAGCTGCAAAAGTTGCTTCTGTTGGCAATGTTGTGTAGGAAAACACAGTGATGCACGCACAAATGGAAAACAGAATGGCTAATGTTGTATAGAATGGCCAATCTTGCTATGCTAACACACCCTTCAATATTGTGCAGTGGTGTCACAAACAGGAGGAAGTAGTGGATGACAAGGGTAGGAAAGTGATAATATGATCCAGTGTCCTCTATTATTTTTTGTTTATTTGGAGTTATAACTTAAGTTCTACTATTGGAATTTTTTGCTCATAAAACATTGGTGTTTTAATTAATTTTCGCAGCAGTTGATGAATGACATCATTGTTGTATCTTCTGGTTTCTGTAGCCTTTTAAAGTTTTGCAGAGTGACCTTGTCTTGGTGTCTAATAGAAATAGTAATAGACAACAACCTTGAATAGTCTTATCAGTGATGTCACCTTACCCTGCGTTTTCACTATGCAGCAGCGACAAATGAGTTATGGAGTTGCAGGAATTGGGTAAGCTAATAATTACTATCACTATTTTCATTCCCGGGGTGAATGTAAAATGTTGTCTTCGTTGGAATCATGCAAAAGATGCAAGAAATCTTTAGCATAATTTTTAATCTGCAGAACTTCATTCTATTCTTGACCATTAAGATATTATAATTTTGTTATTTTAGCTTATAAATTAGGAGAATGTGATTTGCTAGATATTGTAATTGCATGATTCTTAGACCCTACAATTTTAAGACTAGATTTTGGATCTTCTTTCTTGTAATGTGCTGATATTTATCTGATGTGAAATTTAGAATTACATTTATTATCAACGATATACAATAGTAAGTATATTGCATATTTAGCAAAAGATGGACAAATATGATACTTGAATTTGCATTCCACAAATATGATACTTGAATTTTTACAATTATAACTTAGAAAATTACAATAGTAATACGTTAGAGACCAAAAGTGCATATAACTAGAACTACAGCTATTTATTATATTAAATACACTTATAGGTTACACTAGTCAGTAATTTTGTTGGAAAAAAAATCCGCTTAAGAAATTAGTACACAGTAAGTCTTGCATGAACATATTCGAATAAACATAAAATTTCTATTATTATTTTCTACTAAGAATATTAGAATCCACAAGTAGACTGGGCTAGAGAATTGTTGATCAATCCCTGGCCCATTTTCTTTAGTTAGAACAATTCTACGCAAATTTCTTTTAGTACTATCATGATTCCTTTCTACACTTCCACAGATTAAAAAAAAATCAAATTATATTGGAGTTGAGAATATTCCGAATGTTGTAATTTAGAAATCTATTTTAAATTATATAAATTATAATATAAAAGTATATTATATTTGTACAATTAAAAATTTCTTCTAAATTAGATAATCTAAAATACATTGTAGTAATCTAAAAATTTAAAATATACTTTTTAATGTACTTAAGTTATATAATTTAAAATATGTTTATGAATTTAGAAATATATTAAATTTTACAATAGAAAACATATTTATGAGTTCTACAATTAAAAAATAAAAAATTTGAATATTTTAGATGTAAACACCCAGAAAATAGACTGTTAAGAGTAGATAGATGTATTAAAATAATGAGACTAAGCATTTAGTGTTAAAATAAACTACTTAGTGTTAAAATAAACTAACAGTATAAATAGAAATTTAAAACACTCAGTATGTTCTATCTCTCTAAAAATACTATTCTCTACCTTTCCTCCCCATTCTCTCTAAAATTTCTCACCGGTGGTTCATCTGATCGGCGATTAGGAGCTCCCTAGGCAACCTTGATGTCAAAAGCTTCCTATTCCACCAATCAATTTCGTGTTTAGAGCTGGTAAGTTTCGTTTTCCTTGGTTCTTGTGAAATTCTGAAACTTTTAGGCACATGCAAGCCACATTTTTGTTTGCATGTGTACATCAGATTTCTTTCCCCATTCCTGATTTCATCCCTGGTCCTTTAGTTGGTCTGTTCTCTCAATTTGGTGAGCTATAGGTGTTCTTAGGATTTCTGGAGGGTAAGCAAATTTTTGAAGTTGTTGAGCTGCTCGGTTCGGTTAAGAGGTAAGAGAAGCTAGTTAATTTAATTGTGATTTTCTATGTATGAAATTACTGTTTGGATGGTTGCATTGTGTAACTTGAATGTTTGATTGAATTGTGTTGAATTTGTGAATGCTAAAACCTTTGTGAATGCTAGAACCTGTGAACTGGTTGGAGTTTCTCTACATAAGTGTTCGGCCTGTTCTGGTCTTGAGGAAGTGGGTAGGTGAAAATGAAAGTTTGGGGTTGGGAGTGAAATTGGTCAGTGGGGAGAGTCTGAAAAAGTGTAATTGGACCTGTTAGAACCTTTAAGTTCCTCTAAAATGTGTAAAAAGTAAGAAAATGGATTTTGGGTCATTGAGTTGTTGATTATGCATAATTGGGAGTGAAATCTGGTATGAAACTCTTTGGAATGATGTTAGAAAGATTTAGGTAACCTAGGATAGGTGTAAATTGATTGGTATATGCATCATGTATGGAGGATTAGAAGTTGGGAAAAATGTTTAATTTTGGTAAAGTTTAGCGTGTTCATCATTCTACAGAAGTTCTGCAGAATTATGCAGAAAGTTGAGCACGCGCTGTCGATCGGTCGACCTTGTTCAGGTATTCGATCATTAACTGGGTTCGGTCTCTTTAGAGTCTTACCCGTTCATGACCGTTTGGTCTTAGGTGGGTGGGTGGTCTTTTACTAGCACTTGGTCTTGTACTAGCATTTGCGTGTATAAGACTATTGATAATAGATGAATACTGTGAATAGATGAATATTGTGAATAGATGAATGGAAAAGTGGGTTCTTTTAAGTTTTGATGATAGCATTAGCGTCTTTTACTTTTACTATTTAATTGGTATTGATGAATTGATGATAGCATGGTTTAAATTAATTAATTATGTGCATTTATGAATTAGAAAACTGGTTTCTGTATTTCAGGTTTGGTTAAATGAGTTAAAATGAACCGAATTTAAAAAAAGAAATACTGAAGGTAACGCCACATTATAAATTGTTCGACGTTAATATATGTATCTTAACGTCGATCAAGGCGATGAGTGACGTTCATATAATGCAGTGGATAACGATAATAATATAACACTTGACGAGGATCTCTACGGCTCAGCGATAGTAACATCAATTGTCAACATGTTCGAAGTCAACCTTACATCCATTCACCTTATAATCGACCTCAAATATTCTTTTAAATATAAATATTTATTCAAAAATTGATGTCAAATTTTGCATTTCGACGTGAAAATCTCGTCAACAATCTTCTACGACGACGTCAAAAATTATGTCAATCCCCCGAACATATGACGAAAAATCTTTCTTTAAAAATAAATATTTATTCAAATTTTGGACATCAAACTCTATTCTATTCGACATACCTTAACGTCGATCTGCCGAAAAGATGTTAACCTTACGTCAAGTATCTATATATTCTACTTAAAGAAGACCGAGTAACGTCACCCGATAATATTCGACATAAAATTTATGTCTCCTGCTATAACGTCGATATCAAATGCGTCGTTAAAGGCAAAAAATAACCGACGTAATAGGTTGTTTTTCTACTAGTGTACTAAAGCTATAAAAAAAAGTTATATCTCTTTCAACTTCAACAAAGTCTTAGGATCCAAGAGAAAGATGAAACACAGTGATTAGGTGAAGGAAAGTGCTGGAAGGAAGGGGAAGAATACATTTAATTCTTTTTTATTTTAATAACATTTCATAAAGGCAAAAAGCAGGATTATCAAAGTTAGGACGTGCTTGAAGAAAAAATGCTAGTGCGGGAAGAAATGACCCATTTATAATCTTATAAACTTTGGGGTGTTGCTCCATCCACCACTCCAAGTGTTCCTGTACCTCCTCACTATTTTCTTTTATTCTAAAAATACTCTATACTTCCTCATTATTCTCAACAATCTTTCTCTTTCTCTCTCTGCATTAACGGAGCATTCACACACTTCCCCATTATCCTCAACTATCTTTCTCTTTCTAAATCAATGGAGCATTCACATGATTCAGATTTAAACTTGTAATATATTGCAAAATATAAAATTTAGAGGAAACTTCAATATTAGTGCTTCTACCACTTCCATTTTATAAACTTAAAAGTTAGATGCATATACAAAATAATAAACATAATAATATTAATAGTAAATAATAATAATAATATATTATTATTATATACTAACTTTATAACAATAAAAGAATTAAATAAATTTCAAATTTTTAAAAAATAATTTTTTTTATATTTTAAATATTTAGTAATATTTTATATTATTTATCTAATAAATTAAATATTTTATGGTAAATTAAAACATAATAATTATATAATATGTGAGTTATAAAAAGAAATTAATGATGACATATATTAGTGGTGGATAGAGAAAAAGACTTTTATGTTCACAACTCTTCTTTCTCTCAGTACCTAACAATTATTAATATTTCAATAAATGGACAGTGTAATAACAAATCTACCCTTTCTTATATGTTTTTTCTATTAAAAGGTCAACCTCGTTTATCACTTACCTTATTATATATGATAAAAGTGTTTAAAACAAGTTCTTTTATAAATATTAACTATAAGAACTGGAATAACTTAAGTATTCTATTTATAAATATATAATATACTTTGTAGGTAAAAAAATATGTTTAATATAAACTTTCAAGATATTGATCAATATTTAACAAAAATTTTAAAACAATTTTTTAATATTTGAAATTTTGAAGTATATGTCATGACACACCACTAATTATTTAGTCCAAGTGGTATTAGTCTAGTTCTTTAAACAAGATTCAGACTAAAATATCTGCCTTGTCGATTGAAAACGAAAACTTAAAAGAGATTCCGTCCACACACATTGTCCATAAAAAGTGACTTCATTTCTCTCTCTTACCATCTCAATGGTAGCTAACAAAATAAGCATAAAGAAATCTACCTCGATGGCCATCTCAAGAACTCATCATCATGCTTTTCTCCTCCCTTCACCAGGAATGGGTCACCTAATCCCAGCCCTAGAACTTGCCAAGCGTTTAGTCACTCACAAAATCATTCCCAAGCTCACCTTCTTTTACACTCCAATAGCAAACTCTACTCCCTCCAAAGCTGAAACCCTAGTTCTTCACTCAGCCATCAAGGACAACCTCTTTGATATAATCCAACAGCACCCACTTGACCTCACCAGCGAATTTGACCCCCATGCCTCCGTAGAAGACAAAATAGCAATCTTAATGCATGAACTCCCACTCCTCTTTGTGTCCACAATCTCCACCATGAACCTCAACCCAACCATCATAATCACTGATTTCTTCATATGCCAAGCTCTTCCTCTAGTCCAAAATCTAAACCTACCCATGTTTGCTTTTTCGCCGACTAATGCGTGGCTCGTTGCGCTTGGTCTTTACACCCCCACTTTGGACAAACAAATGCAAGGAGAATATGTCGACGAGATTGAACCAATCTCAATCCCTGGTTGCAAACCCATATATCCCAAAGACATGTTCGATATGTTGAAAGACAGGACACATAGGTTGTACCGTGAATTTATTGCCGCGTGTGAAGGAGCAGCACTGGCTAATGCTATCTTTGTGAACACGTTTCATGAGTTGGAACCTAAGACACTTGAAGCACTTGGTAGTGGAGGCATTAGCAAGGTGCCCGTGTACCCGGTTGGGCCAATAATAAGGGAACCAAGCCCAAGAAGCCCGAGCCCGAGCCCGAGTAGTGATGATGGAAAGAGAAGTGAAATTGTTGAGTGGCTAAACAGGCAAGAAGAAGAGTCAGTGGTATTTGTATCACTTGGAAGTGGATACACTATGTCAGGTGAAGAAATCAAAGAGATGGCATTGGCGTTGGAACTAAGTGGAAACAAATTTGTTTGGTCTTTGCGTCCATCCGTCAACAAAGCTGGCCACGATCACTATCTCACAGCAGGTGAGTGGTACAAAGTCTCATCCTATTTAATATCTTCGAACGCAACTTTCTAAAAATCTTGTATTCTTTTGCTCGAATTTCATATTCTAGTGGTTAAAAATCTTTCACGTTGGTCACTAAAGTCATTTGGACCACACGGTTTTTCAATTATGTAACTTTGCACATGCTTTCTAACTTTCTAGACTTTGGTGTGTGTGCAATATTGATGGAGTGATGGTGATTCTAACACTTAGTGGTGGCTTGATTGAGAAAATGATTTTTAAGAGCAAGCAAATATAATACACCATAGAAAAGGAGAGAGGAGGGGCTGTGTTGTCCGTGTAGAAACATGTGGCTGTTATTTTTTAAATAATGTTATCGTTTAATATTGTTTCTTCTGCAGGTGATGAAACTGGAAGTACTAGCACAGTGTCTAACGTTGAAAAATCAGATTTGTTTCCCGAAGAGTTTTATCGCATACAAAGCAATGGGATTGTGATCACAGATTGGGCACCACAGTCGGA
>CP144696.1:29046385-29216385 GCA_036885675.1 Vigna mungo | reverse complement strand
AATAAATGAATAAGAAGCAATTCTAGTGGTGGAAAACAAGCAAGAACTCAATGGAACATGTTTTGGGACAATAAAGATCAATTTGAAACAAATACTCATGCTGGACACATTTGGAATCGCACAAGAACTTGAATTTTAGAATGCATTCAAAACTGCTGCCGATAGGCTACCGTTGGGATACGACTGAGTGCTCTGCTCATTGGAATGCTGCCACTGGGCGGATTGATTACTGGAATGCTACCGCTAGGCTACCGCTGAGCGGTGACGACGCTGATGTGTTAAAATGAGTTATTTAAACATGAGTCTCGCGATTTTTTTGGCATTCTTCTCCTTTTACACTTCATTCTTCACCTGGAGAGATTGGGAGAGGCCCTTAGAGGCTGTTTGGGGTGTTGGGAAGCTCTCCCACTTTTCCTTGGGTTTCAAGCTTCATCAATGGTGATTTTGCCCCTTTTGGGTCGAGGAAGAAGATGGGTCACGAATTGAAGATGGAATTGCGAAGGGGAGGCGCAAATGGAGCATGGAGCAGCTGCCAAGAACCTTGGGAAAGGCTGTGCATCTTTTCTTTGGTTCAATTTCTTTCCTATCTCTTCAATTTTGTAGAACCCTAAGGCCGTGTTCACTTGGACGTGATTTACTGTTGCCGATGATTTGCAACGATGGATTTCCAATGAATTTTATGTTCACTTTTACTGATTTACGGGCGATGAAAAGAGTGGATTTGCGGGATGAAGCAAAATTTCAATCTTCCCTAGGATGCGCAGATTTGCAAGGAATTGTTGACAATTTCAATTTTACCCTTAATATAATATATTTGATAAAAATGGATTCTTAACATGAATATTAATAATAATAATAATAATAATAATAATATATTATTATTATTATTAACGTTAATTTTTTACTTTTTATAAATATTTTTATAATTAAATATAATATTAACATTTATCATTTTATATTACTTTAATAATTAGGGGTATTTTGGTAATCTTAAATTTTTACCAATTAAACAATTTTTTTATTTGTCACATCAATCAAATCCTACACTAACTCTCACAAACTTTACTTCCAAATCCACTATCAATTACCTCCAAATCCACTCTCAATTACCTCTAAATCCACTCAAATAAACACAAAAAAATCACCCTCAAATCCACTCAATCACTCTCCCCCAAATTATCTTCCCCAATCACCCCCAAGTGAACACACCCTAAGTTCTCCACCATGGAGGGCTTTTCCTATTCGTGGAGATTAGTTGTAAAACATGGAATTATTATGTATTTTGTGATGTTAATGATATATGTTTTTCCAATTCATGTTATTTTTCAATTTTTATGCTTAATAGTTCCTTTGGATTATTACTCATGCATGAATTGTGATTCTTGATGAATTAAGAAATATGATTTGAATCTAGAATTGAAATTGAACTCCTATTGGATGAAATTGAGATGTTTGTGAATGCATGAGAATAAAATGGATGAATTCTAGTCTTAACAAATTATAAATATTTGCACACCAACTCTTTGATAAAATACCAAAAAGAGTTTTTTGTGTTGTTTTGTACACTTTGATATCTAATTTAGTTGTAAAAGAAAAAATTATCACGTGTTGAACAAGTTCCTTGAAAGAGAATAATATTTATTATTTGCTACACTGACAGGTGTACTTACCATTGATTTTGCAACCAACAAGTTTTTGTCTCTCATCTACCTCTAATATGTTAATAATAATTATTATTATTATTATCATTATTATGTTATATAATTACGGTGGCATGCCAGTAAGAGAGTTATTACTATGACACTTTTTCTTTAACTCTTGTGTGACTTGAATGGAAGGTTCTAATGTGTTCAACGTTTTGTTTTGTTTTTTTTTTTTTATTGGCTGTAATATGTTCAACGTTTTGTCTTTATAGGCTCTAATATCTTCACACGCCACGAATTCACAACTCGGAGAAGATGATGCTTATTTTGTTTTATATTTTATTCCTGCCACCTTAAACCAAGTTACTTCATTCTATGGCTCATAAAACCCTAATTGACTTTTCTGGAAAAGAAAAAAAAGAAAAGTAACCTGTATCTATACAATGGGCATGGAATGCAACCATTTAGGTTAAGTAATAGATTGATTTTGACTTTTCTTGACTTTCTAAATATGTGGATGTCAGTACTTCAAGTCATTGTTAATCTAACATTTTTTAAGTTGTGTTCGTTTGAATAAATATTATTGTGCACACTTATTAGTGAAGACGAAAATAATTAATAAGACGAAACTAAGTAATATCTTCTGATAGTATGAATTGAATTGAGAGTGATATTACAGATGAATTTGTAAGATTAGTCACTGCATTTCGTTATGAATATATAATAAATAATATATTAATCTTATCATAAAGGTAAAACAATAATTTTATATTTTAATTTATTAACTTTTTTTTATCTATCATATCAATTAAATCACTCGTAAACTTCACTTCAAAATACATTTACTTTCACTTCTAAATCTCTTCAAAAACCCATTCCCTTAAATCTACCCAAATTTATTCACCTATTCTTTCTTAAATTCATTTATTCAAAAGAACACTACTGATAAAACTGGAAACGCATAAAGGAAATATTGGAAAACTTTAATTTTCTTTATTCATTTGTACCCGATTTTGTTTTTAATAAATAATAATTTTATTATTCACATGTTTCTGTATAGGTAGAATTAAAATTTATAGTATATATCTATATTCTAATTCATCATGAATGCAGAATTATATATGAAAAGGATGTGAAAATGAAATTAATCGATATGTAATCTTTCAAGTATAAAGAGTCTTATATCTTCTTTTTTATTTTCTCTTCAATAGACGAAGAAAAAAAAATATAATATCATAATTCATTTTATAATTTCGTAATTTATATATTCAACATTTAATAATTTTAATTTAATTTCTCATCAAATCAAAATATTATGATATTTATAAATAACTTTTCATGATAATGTTCTTAACCATAAACCTAATATCAACTATTTTACAATTAACGCATTTAAATTACATACATTATATATAGATATATGCTTATTGAAGAATTGTTGATGCAGAAACTTAATCAGAAATGAAACTTACTGAAGAAAGTATATATTGGAATAAAAACATAGCCACTCACATTTCAATCTTGTTGGCAATCTATTAGGGTTGAGCACGAAGGCATTGACAACAACATCATTCTTATCAACAATTTCATAGGAAACTAATGATTAATAAAACGACCCTCATTCATTACTCAACGCAAAGAGATAATAGGTATGATACGATGATGGACAAAGTTCATTCCTCTCCTCCCTCTATAGCCTAAAAAATTAGAAATAAAGAGAGAAAAAAGGTATGTAGTATTTAAATATGTACAAAATTTAAATTTATTCTTATCTTATGTCAATATATTATTATATGTAAATATTAAAATTGAATAAATATAATTTTCTTATTAATTTTCCTTTGCATATTAAATTACATTTTAAGTTCATATATGAGTTGAAACATGTGAAATAGTATAAGTTACTCAAATTTATGCTTGAAAGACTGTTTGATACAAAAATTTAACACAATGTTGAAAAGGACATTGACATTGACTCTTTTCGACTTTGTATTTGGTTGCTCTAATCAAAGCATATTTACACAAAATAAAAAGAGAGCTTTTGACTTCAGTTTTAACTAAGTCTATAGGTTTTGGTTATATACAACATCGAAACATAAAAAATTTAAAAGAAGATTTTAAAAATTAATAAAGGAATAGGTTTCAGGCACCCAACCGAACCCTATTCCCTTCTCAAACTTGAAAACAATTCAAATTAAATAAAACATTAAGAAGAGAATAAGTTTTGATTATGCAAAACAATCGAAGGCTATTCATTGAAATTTTAAAAATAATATAAAATTATTTAAAACTTGTGAAGGAGGATATACTTTAGTTAGGTAGTAATCGAAACCTATTCTTGACTATATGTTTCAATTTGGGCCATAACTAAAGCTTATTCGTTAGAATGGGGCGTTGATCCCTGTACCCCCACCTGTTTGGACCTCCACCTCTCCATCCTAACTTTATTTTTCATTTTTTATTTATATTTTTAATTATTATTTATATTTCTATTATATCCTTTAGTAAAATCTAATTTATAGATTAATTTTAATTCTAATATCCTACAAAGAAACCTAATTTTTTTTTCACCTTCTACTCTCTCTGGTTTTTCTGTTTCATTTGGTTTTTCGAATTCTTTGTGTTCTTTCTTCTTTCACTGTCACAATTTTTTTTTTCACTGTGAAAATTTTCTGTGAAAATTCGTTGGCAAAATTCTTCTTCTCTTTCCGGTGATAGTGTATGCATCGTGGTGTTTGAAGGCATGGTGGCGGAAAGAGATACGTGAGCGCCAGAGGTATGTAATTTACTGTTAAAATTAGCCTAAACCCTTAAACGGATCTGATTATCCATCAACGGATGTCGACATCCCTTTCACCTTAAACGGATGTTGACATCTGTTGACGGATAATCAGATCTGTTTAAGGGTTTAGTTATATACAAACCAAGAAAAACTAACCTCTCGTAAATGGCGGCAGAAACGAAACGAAGTAACAACTACCGCGCCGCACACACAATGTCGCACCGCCGCCGCTGCTCTGCCGCACACACCCGCAGGCAAAAACGAAACTGCAGAGCCACGACCACAATCACCGGACCACCGTACACAACCGCTGGACCGCCGCAAGAGATGACTGAAAAAGTTGTAAACTTTTAGAATATGAAAGGTCTGCGTGGGGGTGTAAGAATGCGAAGGGAAAGGTTCGAAACTTCGAAAGTTTGTGAAAGTGTGAAAATGAAAGAGTAAAATAAATATTAGGGTTAGTTAATTAAGAGAGTTAAAAAAGTAAAAAAGAAATAAAAAAAAGGTTAGTTTTGTAATTAAGAAAAAATAAAAAAAAATGGAGAGGTAGAGGGTGAAATGCCCGTCAGAGTGTTACATCCAAAACCCATTCTATAATTTTTTTTTCTAAAATAATTTATTTATTTTTCTTTTTGTTTACATAACAAACCTAGACAAATACAAAAGGAATTAAAAACCAACCAATCACAAGCCAAATACAACAATATATAAACAAAACACTTTAAGTAATGTATAAATATTTACTATAATCAAACCACTTCAAAGCAATACACATTATTATACATTTTTACTGTAATGAAAGCACTTCAAATGTCTATGTTGTATCACTTCGAAGAAAATCTTCACAAATAAAGTTGCATTCAACTTTTCTCTAATTTAAATAGTTGACACAAGAACATCTAAATTTCATTTTATCACCATTTCTATCCTCGATATGTTGCAGAAATTGTATAAATTCATCAACTTTTTTCATGCTTGCATTAAGGTGTGGTAAATTAATATATATATATATATACACTAAAATTGTGTGAACAGTTTTAGTAATGTTTAAATGAACGACATCACTTTTATATTCAAGATGTAACTGATTCTATAAGATTCACTTTATTAAGTTTATTGGTACATATCAATTTTAATGTTGTAATTTCTTAAATTTTACGAAATTTTACTAGTATTTTACAATGGTATTTAGGTTACAAGAAATGAAAGTAATTATCAACTACAATCAAGTATGTACCCGAAGATAAATAAAAAATACGAATATTCACGAAATTTAAGATATATGTATTAAAATAAATATATATGCCCCAATAAACTATTAAAAATAATTAATCTTCTTAAACTGTCTAACTGGACATTCAACATTCAGTACTTATAAATTATCAGTACTTTCACCTCTTCTATAAATTTTAAAAAATATATACAATTTATTAAAAGAAACTTGGAGACTGTAAGCAATTTTCGTATTGAATCTCAAATGAAAAAATAAGGCTAATTGAATACAAACAATGATCTCAAATCAATATAATTTAAGCATATAATTAAACAATTTTAAATAAATAAATGATTCAACGTATCTAACATTCAAAAAATAAATTAACATCATATGAGATAAATATAGACTCTTATTAAATCTAAATTTTAAAGCTAATTATAGGAACCTGAGAGCATAAAACACAAGCAACAATGGAGGAGGATGCAATGTAAAATGTGTTTTGGAAGCAATGAAACACGATCTACACAATTCAGTACCTTGGATAGTGACAAAAAAGTGAACCTAAATAACAATATACCTTAATCAATGACGCAAACTCAATGACAACTGCAAAAAAAAAAAAAAATTGAATGGGAAAGAGAGGAAAACCATTCATGAGTGTTCCATGTTAAGGGACAACAGTAGAGAGTGGAACTGTTCAAGAACTCGGGAAAATTGGCAACAACGGACAATAAGGGGGTGTTCAACGATGGCTTCCAGTAAGTTAGTGGAAAAAAGAAGAAGAAAGAATAAGGGATGGAGGAGCAATGACATTCGTAGTGGTGGAAAAGGGGAGAACGCAAGTCCTTTGCAATAATGCAATGCAACATGTACTTGGAGCAAGTGTATGACTTCATAAAACTTGACCTGAAGTTATGAAATGCAGGAAAACACTACAAAAGGAGGGGAGGATATGACTTTGAATAATGCTTTTCATAACCTTTTGATAAATAAATGCTTAGAGACATATTGCAGTTGTTAGATGGTCTGCAACGATGGTTGGGCGAGTGCATATATAATAAAGCGCTTAAGGAAAATGTTTTAAATAAAAGCAACAATGACACATAAATTTTTATATTGGTTCACTCCACGTGAGATACATTTAGATTCCTTTAAGAACTTTTAAGGGTTTCACTAATCTTATACAAGATTACAAACAAGTATAATCCACTCTTGGTTGCAAGTATTATTGGCCATTCCTGGTCTCCTTAGTCAGCCTTGACTAGTCCGAGTATTATAAACCACTATTGATTCCCTTAGTCAATCATGACTAGTCCTAGTATTATAAACCACTCCTGGTTCCAATTATTCTAATCACTCTTGGTATCCAAGTATTATTACCACTCTTAGTTTACAAGTGTTTTCTTACAAGTCAAAAACAACTCTTTAAGAGAACATGTATGAGTAATACAAAGTATTTTTGAAATGTTGTAATTGCTCTCTCTCTCTATTTTACAATTTCTATCTTGTTTTCCTGGTTTTCACTTTCTGATTATAAGCATTAGACATTACGACCTCGAGGATAAGCCTTTATAGTAGATATACACTTATAACTCTTTTGTTCTTTTCTTTAAATGGAAGCATTTGACATTATGATCTTGAAGATAGAGCAGCAAGGTAAGTATGTGATGATAACTCTCTTTTCTTTTATTTTTTTTTTCTTCTCCTTGCCCATCATTCTTGTTCTTCACATTCTCTCTTGCTTTAGTTTTGTGCACTTTTCCATCTCTTTTCTTCTCTTCTGCAAGAATTCTTTATACAGACTTTAACGACAAATGACCATTGGACACAGAGTAACTTCTAAATAAGTTTCATAACCTTTTTAGGTACTTGGTCAGACTCAGGTCTATGTTGCGGAGTGACATCCTCTTTCACAATAGCTTGTATGATCTTTCTGAGCTTGAAGCTTTGAGGAAAAATTCTACGAATGTCTTCTTATCTCTCAACGTCTTCTTAATCTTTGTTCAGAGCTTCTGCATAAAGTTTGTTGTTGTCATTTCTTGCACAAAAAAAGAGAATAAAGCATGCGAGCACAAAAGTTCTTTCTCATACAACATTAAGTGTTTTGTACGTTGATGGTCATTAAGCATGTTACGTGTTCTTGCACATGTCAACATCATTTAATTAAAGCATCGTTTAATGGAAAATTGATGTAGATGGCATGTTCTCCAAAAGCTTGTTTCATAAAGTTGTGTATGTAATGTTACATCGTTTATGTATAAGCAATTTTAGCATTTGGTGCATTTCATAGTTATCACATGATTCATTCTATCATACACTAATAGGCTCTAATGCGTTTGGATATTTACTCTTAAGCATTTATCATTTAGCTTAGCATTCACTTAGATGTCTCTATTATATCAAACACTATTTGTTAGACAAAATAACTTCAAACATTGTAAATGTTTTAATCTACTTAGTGTTTCGAATAAATGATTATATTGACAAAAAATTTACTTCAGTTAATATTATCTTTTATCATATCCTATCACTTAGATACTACTTTCTTTTATAAAATAATAATAATTACAAAAGAAACATTAGTTTTAAATGCTGGCCAACAATTTTATTTTCTAATTAATGTTCATAAGTGCATAATTTTTTTCCTCATTAAAGTTCATAAGTGTCAATGGTCAGTTTTTATTATTCATTGTTATTGCAATACCAAGTTTCTCTTATACAAATAGGGCATTTCCTTCATTCCAAAAAAACACACATTTCTTTACTCCTCTCAAAAGGAAACTTTATTCCTCAATTTATCTTAGTTTTTTCTTCCTTTGTTTACTTCAAGAAGTTTCTTATGTATCTTGAAGAACTTGCGCAATACATTGCAGGTAAATCTTTAAGGATAATGAATTTACATGCCTCAAGAAATGTGGTTTGTGATTTTGTTAGCAATTTCTACAACACTTTTTATAAGCAATATTTCGTTAAGTATTTGTTTGATAAACTTTAAAACATGAGTTGTTAAACAATATACTTTTTCTAGATGAATTTGTCTCAACAAGTTAAAAATATATATTTAAATGATGTAAAACAGAAATTTATAGATTAGTAGACTTGGGTTATTTGAGGGAGAGAAGTGAGATTGTATTTCTCCCAAAGTGATTTGAGGAACAAATATTGTAATTATCAAATGATCCTTCCTTCTTTCTAAATTTTACAACCCTTTATTTATGATAATTAATAACCATAATAACAACAATAATAATAACGAAATATAAAATGTTTAAAAATAATATTAATGGTGAAAATAATACAATATTTAAATAAAATACTAATAAAGTTATAATGACAAAAATAATTAGTTAATAGTAGTATTAATTTTTTATAATTTAATATTTAATTAAAATTATTTATAATCAATCACATTATAATTTAAATTAATTATACCTATTAATTTTTTGAGTTAAACATATCTGTATTCTAAAATTTAATACAAAATTGAAATTTTTCTTTATCAAAAAATTTTATATATTTTTAATTCTAAACTTTAAAAATAAATGAATATGTCATTTTAATCCAATTAAGTTCGCACTTCCTAGAAAACTCATTTGACTTGTAAAAGAAAAATAATATAATTGAATTAAAATGACTATATCTGTTTATTTTTATAACTTGAAACCAAAATATATCAAAATTTTGAACAAAAATAAATTCCAATTGTACATTAAAATTAAATTACTAAAAACATACTTAATTTTTTTTTAAATAATCATTCAAGTTTTATTTTAATTTAATTTTAACTAATTATATTTTATTTAAAAACATTTTTAATCTTAATTTTTTAAGGGTTAAATATGTTTTTGGTCCCTTAACTTTTAGTGAAAATTGGAATTAGTCCCTCTTCAAAACTTTGGCCTAATTTAGTCCCCTAACTTTAAAAATGTATTAATTTAGTTCTTTTAACTAAATTTTGTTATGTTTATTTGATGTTTCAAGCACGTTTCATAATAGCATTTGGATTGTTTACACTGTTTGACACATATTTGCTTCAATGTCAACTGAGAAACGCGTTTAAAACATCAAATAAAGTTAACAAAATTTGGTTAAAAGGACTAAATTCATACATTTCTAAAGTTGAGGGACTAAATTAGGTCAAAGTTTTGAAGAGGGACAAATTCTAATTTTCACTGAAAGTTAAGGGACCAAAAACATATTTAACCCTTTTTTAAATAATCATTCAAGTTTTATTTTAAGTAAATTTTAACTAATTATATTTTATTTTTAATTAATTTTAATCATAAAAATAAATATATAATCTCATCACTTCACATATTAAAATATATATTTTTTATTTTGGATCCCGATATTTTGACAACTTTTTTCCAATGTCACATGTCAGCATTGGATTGGCCAGTTTGAGTTATTTTTTTAATAAAAATCTGACGTCGAAATGGGTTGAGGGTTAACTTTTTCATGCTTCCAAAAATACCCTTATTTCCTTATCTCTCGATATTGTGTTTCTGTGTTTTGGTTCGCCATTCTCTTTCCATTTTCTCATTCTCCCATTTCTCGGTGTTAAGCAAAACCCTTGGCACTCTCCAACTTTGCCTCCTCTTTGTCGTCCTCTCGTGGCTCCTCATTTGCGTGTGATGAACCCAAAGTCCGCTCTCCTCATTTTGGTTAGGGATAACAAAAAAATCTATGCCTGCGGATAAAATCCGTGACGAATAGTTGATACTCGCGGATATTTACTACCCAAAACCCGCAGATATCAGGTATTTTAATACCCGCTTATAAACGGGTCGGTGAGTGTTTTATACTATTCGTACCCGCTTATTTTATTAAGTTAAATTTAATTAAAATTAACATTAATTTTTATATTTTACAAGGTTAAACTTAATTAAAATTGTACTATATGAAGTATACCAATCGAAATTAATTGTTATTTATGGACATTTAACAGGTATTAATAGGTCAGATTGCCTTACGCTTTACAAAATATATGATATTGATTATTGATTATTGGGTTTGATTGCCTAAAAGTATATTGCACTAATAGTTAATCAATGGGCTTGTCTGTCAGGCCCTATAAATATACAATTGATGTCTAGTCATAATCATCCCCTTCTATCATAATAAAATATAGACCTCATTATGAAACATATTTGATTTGAGCGTCGGAATGTCTTCTGCAGGTCAATAATCCATAGAAGTGAATGGCATTCTCAGGAAGGATTGAAGATCAAAAGAGAACAAAGCAAAGAAGGACAACCGACTCTCGGACCAATTCAACCGAAACAAAAGTTAAATGTTAATTTATATTTAATTTAATTTATATTATATTTTATATATTTTTAGTAATTCTATTTAAATTTTATTTTAATAATTTATAAAAATATATTTTTTAAATGTTTGCGGGTATCCACTAATTTTAAAATATTCACGGATATTTTTTAAACGGGTATCCGTACGGGTAGCGGGTGAATTTTTTTTGTTGGGTCGGGTTGCGAGTAGGCACTATTTATGCCCGACACGACCCGTTGCCATCCCTAATTTTGGTCCTCCATTTTGTTCGCTCTCATATTCCTCATTGTGCGCAATGGTATTCTCTAGTGACCATGGTGGTTTGAGTAAGATAAACAAGTTTATTCATTTTCTTCATTGCGTTTTGTGTTTGGCATTGGGTTTTCGTTGTTGTGTTTATCTTTTTTTTGTTTTCATTTTTGGGATTTTGCATTTTCTTATTTTGGTTTCTTTGATGTAGTTGTGTGTTCGTCATTCTTTTTCAACAAAGTATGTTTGTGCTTTGAAGAGAAGAATAAAAGGAGAAATGTAGAAAGTACGCCTTGTGCAGAATCCGACATGAACATTGTCTTTGTAAGTCCGAGAGGCATGTACAAGAACCAACCTACTGTGCAAAGGTTTGTGAGGGTCGTATCGTGAAAATGTTACAAGAACAAGGCACTTAAAACCCCATACACAGGAAATATAGCGAAACACGAGTGATTTTTGTATTGAATTGTTATAGAAAGGAATACAAAATTGTACATAGATGAACAAATAAGTTTATTGTACCTAACTTTTTTAATGAAATAAAAGATGAAACTTTACTTCAGTTGGTTATTGTTAATGTTAATTTAAGTTTTAATGTCTTTGTCATTGTCATTGTCAAATGTGTTGTTGTTTGGAATGTGAATAAACAAAGTGGCCAATGCGATTGAGTACCATCCATGAATAATGATATCATCGATTTTCATTACATCTATGACATGCGTAGCCTATTTTGTCTCTTGTAATCACATAGAATGAGCCTGTAAACGATTACACGAACAAAATTGTGATTTTGTACAACAACCTATGCTGCATGAGCCAATTGTGGCCACACAGGTAGCCAAAGACAATTTACATTATTTTTTCATATTTCTTCAGTGGACGAGAGTTGTTTTTAGTGTTTAAGTGTGACTAAAGGGAGGAAATTGAGGTTTGGACAGTCCACGGTGAAGGAAAGACCCAATGTTGGTGTTAAGGCCAAGTTGGTTCAAGTCCTGAAACAAGTGCATACCATTTTGTGCCTTGTAATCGATTACAAGGATCTTGTAAACGATTACACGAACAAAATTCTGGTTTTGTACAAAAACATGTGTTGTAGGAGCCTGTTGTGGACACACAGGTAGCTAAAGACATTTTACGTTAATTTTTCATATTTCTTCAGTGGATGAGAGTTCTCTTTACTGTTTAAGTGTGAGTAGAGGGAGGAAACTGGTGTTTGGGCAGTCCATGGTGGATGAAAGACCCAATGTTGGTGTCAAGACCAAGTTGGTTCAAGTTCTGAAACAAGTGCATGCCATTTTGTGCCTTGCAATCAATTACAAAGGCCTTGTAAACGATTACACAAACAAAATTCTAGTTTTGTACAAAAACCTGTGCTGCAGGAGCCAGCTGTGGGCACATAATTAGCCAAAGGCAATTTGAGTGGGATAACATGTTGTCAACTTTGACCTTTGCTGACTATTTTAATAATAACTTTTACCACCGACCTCCAAATGATGCGATTCTTTTTTTATTAGAAACTAGACTCAAAAAGCTTTTTAATGACTACTAATTTGTAATATTTGGACATCTGAGTAGGTACAGTTTATTCCTTCAAGTTAACGTTTTATATATTCCTGTCAACTCTGACCTTTGCTGGTTGTTTTGCTTATAACTTTCTCCACCGAACTCCAAATGAGTAGATTCTTGTTTTGTTGGAATTTAGACTCAAAGAGATTTCAAATTATGCCTTGGTAATCAAGTGTAGGCCTTTTTGGCCATTGTAATTGACTACAAGGACCATGTAAACGATTACACGAATAAAAATCTGGCTTTGTACAAAAATTTGTGCTGAAGGAGCCAACTGTGGGCACATAAGTAACCAAAGACATTTTACGTAATTTTTTCATATCTCTTGAATGGATGAGACTTCTTTTTAGTGTTTAAGTGTGAGTAGAGCCTGAAAATTGAGGTTTGGGCAACCCATGGTGGAAGAAAGACCCAATGTTAGTGTGATGATCATGGTAACTAAGTCCTCAACCCAGCTGTGAGAACGTCACTCCTCAAAGGCAATTTGAGTGAGATAACATGTTGTCAACTTTGACCTTTGATGACTATTTTAATCATTACTATGTAATTCTTTTTTATTAGAAAATAAACTCAAAACTCTTTCCAATGACTACTAATTTGTGATTTTTGGACATCTGAGTATGTGCAGTTAATTCCTTAAAGTATGTGATGGGTTTTGACCACAGCTTTGGGCTTTGGTTTATTGTCCACTGGCTGAAGCCAAATCTGATGATTGAGAGTGGTGCTTTCAAGGGACATTCCGCTTGGGTTTTGCGATAGGTTATGCCAGACACACCCATTATTTGTCTTTCGCTTAGGCATCCTGAGGTCGCTCACAAAATCAATTTTTGTACCAAGCACCCATAACCAAATAAAAGTTTCAATATATATGGTTGAACAACACTAGTAGAGAAGGTATGATACTAGATCAAAATTGAAATTTTATTCATATAATACATTATTAGTACATATTACCCAACATTTATAATCATGATATTTTGTATACAAAAACATGTACAAGTTCCAACTCGAGTGAAAAATTCCTTTGGATTGAGAGGAAGACCCGTGAGAGTGATAGCAATGCCCTAGACAAAGTGAAAATGGTGGAAAGAGATGAAAAAGAGAAAAATATCGCTAACCCAAAAACAGAAACACAGACAAGAAGACCCACAATAATAAAAGCAATGTTTCACAGAAAGTGAAGATGGTAAAGAAAGACGGAGAAGACGAAAATGATGGAGAGAAAGGAGGTCTCAAATGAAACCGCAAAATGAAGAAAAAATCTGAAATGCTTTTCCAAAAATACCCTCACGATAAAATACACTCTCTTAATAAAATATTACGAACCAACCAATAAAAAATCACCACGTCGTTGTAAAAAAAGTAAGATCTTAGAATTGCCAAAGTAATGTTTTCCTTTTATTTTTTACCTCTTTCAAAGTATCGTAAAACTTTTATAAGTTTTACCATTAATTATAAATTAGATGATGAGGAAATATTTTTCTCCCTCCTAAAATTATTTCCCAAAAGAAGAATTCGTATCGGGGTTTTTCCAAATTCCAGCAATAATTACGGCGAGGGAAGGGCAGCGTTTCAAGAAAAGATGATGTGAAGAGGAAAAGAGGTGGGTCCCACACGGATATGAAAGGTAAAGGGACCCACATAATTCGAAGGCACGAAGCTAAAGTTGGGTTCAGAGTTTGCGGCCGTCACATGCTCTCTGCTGCTTCTACCACTCCACATTCGTTCCCTATGCATATACGTTTTTCGTTACGTGTAAAGTAAAACTAACCCCACCACATTTTTTTTTCTTTTTCTTTTTAATTACACTTTAGCTGTAAGCATCTCTGCCAGCTTATTCTATTTCAAGGAGTTCTAAAAAAACTTGTTATACCCGCAAGTTTTATACTATATCGACTGTTTAGGACAGTTATAAAAAAAAATTACTTTTCATATAATTTGAACATTTTATTTTCATAAATTCTTTTTTATGATTCAAATGTTAAGTATAATGTAATTTTATAAAACGAGTTCTAAGGTGAAAAAATTATATATAATAAACTTAAATTTTATTAAAATAGATTATAATTCAAAATTTTATATTAAAGAAAATTTAATTTAATTTAATTTTGTACTAGGGGCCATCGGACAGGTAAGACGGCCGGTCAAAAAGGACAATGATCGGTTCGTGAAAGATCCTGGAACAAACACAACGGTCGATCATCCTAGATAGTAGAGGACGATCGGTAAGGACGAACGGTATGCAAAGGTGATGTGGAACCAGTTTAATTAAGATAAACACATGATTAAGGTTGGGCCTTGATTAAGGTCATTATAATACTAAGCTCATAGTCAACACTATAAATATAAGTAGATTCATTTATTGCGCATTCAGTAGAGAGTTCTAATAACCGATTGGACTTTTAACTAACTTAAGTATCGGAAAGCCTTTAGCAGGTATTCTCTGAGATTTGAAGTAACGGACGGACGAGAGGCGACAAAGAAGCGGACAGTCAATGGAGAGAGTAAGTTGTGAAGGGTTTTGTAGCTCGACCTCACACAAGAACAAATTTCATAAAATTAACTTATAAAATAATATTTAAATTTACTTTTATATATATATATATATATATATATATATATATATATATATATCAAATTCCCAACTAATAACTAATAACAAAATAGTCTGAGATGACAATTTTTGTTAAACAAGACATATAACGAGTAAACATTATTATACCCAATCTGACCGTTGACATTCCTACATCACTCCATTAACATCTTTAGTCATGATGTTCCAGAAAGAGTTATTATAATAAGTAAATAATTATACCAATATAATTATACAATAGTTGTGATAATAAATGAATATATCTTCATGATTATTGCTTGTTATACTGAAATAAAACAATAGATATATGTTGTTGGATTTGTAATTGGTTAAACTTCTTTTTTTACGAATTCCACGTTAAAGTCCAACCAACTACCTGTAATTATTCTATTTTTTTTTTCAAAATGCATATTCACAAACAAATAATATACGTGTGTTTATGTGTGAAATAAAACGTATAATTTTTTCAATAATAAAAAAATTAAACATTTACTAAATTATTAAAATTATAATTAAAATAAAAATGTGGGAATCATAAAAAATGTTCATTCATTCAGTTTTATCTATTTGATTGTTTATATAATAGTGTTCCAAATGACTCATTCGCTGCTGTTATTTTTTAGGATTTATAGCAAATTGTCGTCATTTTCATTGTCTTTGTCACACTCATAATATTATCCAAAACCTTATCATCATCATCATCATCATCATCATCATCATCATCATCATCATCATCATCATCATCATCATCATCATCATCATCATCATCATCATCATCATCATCATCATCATCATCATCATCATCATCATCATCATCATCATCATCATCATCATCATCATCATCATCATCATCATCATCATCATCATCATCATCATCATCATCATCATCATCATCATCATCATCATCATCATCATCATCATCATCATCATCATCATCATCATCATCATCATCATCATCATCATCATCATCATCATCATCATCATCATCATCATCATCATCATCATCATCATCATCATCATCATCATCATCATCATCATCATCATCATCATCATCATCATCATCATCATCATCATCATCATCATCATCATCATCATCATCATCATCATCATCATCATCATCATCATCATCATCATCATCATCATCATCATCATCATCATTATTATTATTATTATTAAACATTAAATGGGTTGCCCTTTCTATGCTATACATTTGGTGCATCAGCGGCAGTGCTTAGATGGAAATATATATAGAATGAAATGCTGATTCATTTCATTTAATTTATTTATTTCACCATTTATTCGCGAAGTGATATACTTGTCACTAATCAATTTGAGATACAGTATAGCAAATTAATCTCCTTTCTATTGTAAAATCTTAAATTGATTTCATCTCATAGAGTGTCTTAAATTTATAATCCATAATTTAATAACTAGGAATATACTAATACCATCATCACTTTGACAATTTTTTATCTTTTATATTAAAACTATATTTCCATCAATTTTTTATTACTTAAAAAAAAATCAAAGCTGATTCAAAAGTTACCCAAAGAAATCCAATCACATGTATACAGCTATAAATTTTCAAACCAAATAATTTTACAATTCTCAATATTTATTTTGTTTTTTGTTACTTAAATTAGTAATAAACAGGTGGAATTACAATATGATTTTTATTTCATATTAAGTCAAAGTTAAATAATATATAAAAAAAGTTAATGTCTCAATAGATTCCTATTTTTGCCCAGAATCTCATATAGGTCTCTTTCTTTTCTGGCGTCTCAATTAAGTCCTCATTTTCTTAAAATTGAATCAAATAGAACCTTTCCGTCAAATTGAGATGACGCCGTTAAGAAAGGTATCTTGACCGTGTAGTTTTTTATTAAGTGGCATTGAAAATGTGACTGAATTGTATTTTTTTAATTTTTGAATTAAAAAATGAAGTATACTCTATATATTTTATTTTTTAATTTAAAAATTAAAAAAATACAATTCAGTCATGTTTTTAATGCCACGTAATAAAAAACTACACTGTCAACGTATCTTTCTTAATAGCGTCATCTCAATTTGAGGGCAAGACCCTATTTGATTCAATTTTATAAAAATAAAGACTCAATTGAGACGTCAAAAAAGTAAGAGACCTATTTAAAATTCTGGACGCAAACAGGAACATATTGAGACATTAAACCTAAAAAAAAATTAAAAGGTCATTACTTTAAGGTTTTTATAAAAGGTCATTACCTTAAGGTTTTTATAAAAGGTCATTACCTTAAGGTTTTTATTTTTTGTGAGATTATTCTTAACTCCTTTTTACTAAATCTCTAAAAAAAAAAATATTCCTATAGATGCAGATGGTAAAATACCTTAATTTTTTTTAACACTAATAACCTTAGCACGCATGCCTTATTAAATGGAGAAAAGAGACAGGAAAAAAAGATTATTACATAAGACAAAATTCCGCACCTATTATACAATAAATGTAACACCATGTCAATGATCCAGCTTTAAAACAACTACTCGTTGACATGTCAAAATAAAATCATTACAGTATGAAAATAATCTACGTTGAAAACCCTTTAATAATAATGACTTGATTTTAAAAATTAAAATTTTAATCATAAAAGGAAAAAAAATTATTTAATCTAAATAAAAATACATTAATTTTTTCAATAAAATGCATTCAGTAACCTTAAAATAAAATGTTGTTTAGATCATTATTTTATGAGAATCAATTAATTTTTATCTTTACATTAACTTTTCCTTAAAGTAATTATATTAGAAAAGTTAACGAGTGTTAAAAAAACATTGTCACAGTGTAATGCAGCAGAAAGAGAGAACACGTAAAGTTCGGCGCAGTAGAAAACTGATCCTTCCGCGTAGAAAGCGTTTGGATTAAAAACAAAAATCGATTTCGTATATAATCAGACACTACACTTCGTAGTTCCCGAAAGAAGCTCTCCGCAGTAATAAAAGATCACGATCAGGATCACGCTAATTTACTTGCAAATTCTTTTGTCGTCTCAGATGCCGAGATCATTGGCACATTGTTGGAACATCATATGACTTTATAAACATATCCTTCTTCTCTTTCTCTCCCTTTCCTTTTCCCCGCCGTAAAAGCTGTCGTCAATCCGGTAAAAGCACCAAACACCCTTTTTTTTTGTTTCCTCACCAAACTTCCAAAACCAACTCTGAAATTTGGAGTTCAAGTACAGTTTAAGGTTGCCGGCCGTCATTGATTTATTTAATTTAAATGTGGACGACGATTTGATCTGTTATGCTCTGTCTCTCTGAGTTGGAATTATTAACTGGATTGGGTTTTGTGACGTTTGTTGTTTAGTAGGTTAAAATCCTTATCTGTGTTGGACTCAGTCCTGTTTGCTCCCTCTGTTGAGAGAGGTTGACACTTGACGGCGTCAGACACGCGCTTGGTTGTTTTTGTCTCTGAGTTGGTAAGACATTTAAAAGAAACTTTCTTTCGCATTGCAATTCTTTATAATTCTTGTGTTCCCTCTCGCCACTTGACATACACAGAGTTTCTCACCGGGGTTTGATTCTTTATTAATTTTTTTTCGTGTTTGAATTTGTTGTTATTTTTGAACAATTCTAAAGTTTCATCTTTTATATAAAATGAAGTAGTGTGTGGGGGTGTTGAATTACAGGTGCTGTAGTGTTGTTCATTGCCATGGCTTCTAAATTCAAGCATGGATCCTCCATGGTTCGGAATATCACGCAGCTGAGCAATGATTTGGATCAGGAGGGTGAAAATGGGAGTGTTGGCCTTGCTACCTACACGGTTCACATTCCTCCAACGCCTGATAACCAGCCTATGGAGATTTCTCTGGAGAGGTCGAGTTCTCGGAGAGCGGAGGATCAATACGCTTCTAGTTCTTTGTTCACCGGCGGTTTTAACCAGGTCACACGTGCCCATTTGAAGGACAAGGTGATTGAGTCCGAATCCAGCCACCCCCAGATGGCTGGTGCAAAAGGGTCCGCTTGTGAAGTGCCTGGGTGTGATGGAAAGGTCATGACTGACGAAAGAGGGTTGGATGTAGTCCCTTGTGAGTGCGGTTACAAGATTTGTAGGGATTGTTACAGAGATGCTTTGAGGGCTGGTGAGGGTATCTGCCCTGGTTGCAAGGAGCCTTACAATGAGCCTGAGGTGAAATCACAGACACTGTCTTTGCCTCCTGGTGCTGGGGTTAATAAGATGGAGAGGAGGTTGTCGTTGATGAAATCAGGGACGTTGACGAGGAGCCAGACTAATGAGTTTGACCATGCTCAGTGGTTGTTTGAAAGCAAGGGGAGTTATGGATATGGGAATGCTATGTGGCCTAAAGAGTCTGAACCTGATGCCGATTCTGCTTCGGATTGGATGGGGGGTGATCCTAATGTATTCAATGAAAAGCAGTGGAAGCCCTTGACCCGGAAGTTGAGTATATCTGCTGCAATTCTCAGTCCTTATCGGTATGACTCTCTTTTCCTCTTAATTTCTTTTACCCTGCTTTTTTTTGCAATGCTATTGGAGATGCATTTTTGTGAGGTTGGATTTTCTCATTGTTGGCTCAATGTAATGTTTGTTTTATCTTATGTTGGAATCTCCATCATCTTGTATTCAATTTGATTCAGTTTTCTCTGCAAATGATCCCCCTTCCTCTTTTTGAGGAATTAGTATATTTCGTAAACATATAATTTTTAGAAGGAAGACAGTGAATTGGTGAAATTATCATGTGTTACAAAAACGTGCTTTGCTTGTTATTGTTACTATTAGTATGATTTGTCTTGCTTCTGGTGTTGACTACTGTGTGATATATATTCTATCTACTTTATATACTGTAGTAGTATCTGAATCAACGTGTTAAATAGAACTAATCTAAAATTAACTTTTACTTGGTATTTTGAGTTTCAGGCTCATGATATTTATTCGGCTAGTGATTCTAGTTTTCTTTCTAAAGTGGAGGGTCCAAAACCCCAATGATGATGCAATCTGGCTGTGGGGCATGTCAGTGGTATGTGAAATCTGGTTTGCCTTCTCCTGGGTGCTTGACCAGTTTCCTAAGCTCTTCCCCGTAAATCGTGTTGCCGATCTTGATGTTTTGAAAGAGAAGTTTGAAACTCCTAATCCCGCCAATCCCACTGGGAAGTCTGATCTTCCGGGAATAGACATGTTTGTATCAACTGCTGATCCAGAAAAAGAACCACCACTTGTTACTGCCAATACCATTCTTTCCATTCTAGCTGCCGATTATCCTGTTGAGAAACTCTCATGCTATGTCTCTGATGATGGTGGTGCGCTCCTAACTTTTGAGGCCATGGCAGAGGCTGCAAGTTTTGCCAACTTGTGGGTTCCTTTTTGCCGGAAGCATGACATTGAACCCAGGAACCCAGAATCTTATTTTAATCTCAAGAGAGACCCTTACAAGAACAAAGTACGCTCTGACTTTGTGAGGGACCGCAGACGAGTAAAGCGTGAGTATGATGAGTTCAAGGTTCGGATTAATGGCCTTCCTGATTCAATCAGGCGGCGCTCTGATGCTTATAATGCTAGTCAAGAAATGAAAGCCATGAGGAAACGGAGAGAGAATGGAAATGAAGAACCGATGGAGAATTTGAAAATTCCTAAAGCTACATGGATGGCTGATGGTACTCACTGGCCGGGGACTTGGACAAATGCTGCACCAGAGCATTCCAGGGGTGATCATGCCAGTATCATACAGGTAATTATCAATCTTTATGAGACTCATTATTCATTAGCATTCAATATTTTGCATCTGGTTTTTGTTAGCTGTAATACCAAGCTTCAGGTCCTCAGTGGTTAAAACTCTCATTATCCATTAGTCCTTGTTATTCATTTGTACTTCAAAGTAACATCTTTTGTTGTAAAACATTGATTGTAATGATCATATCATATGCCCTCTCTCAAATGTAGGTAATGTTAAAACCCCCAAGTGATGAACCACTGACTGGCACAGCATCAGATTCAAATGCCTTGGATTTAACTGAAGTTGATATTCGTCTTCCTATGCTTGTCTATGTTTCTCGTGAAAAACGACCCGGCTATGATCACAACAAAAAGGCCGGGGCCATGAATGCCTTAGTTCGAGCCTCAGCCGTAATGTCCAATGGCCCTTTCATTCTCAATCTTGATTGTGACCATTACATATATAATTCTCAGGCCTTGAGAGAAGGAATGTGCTTCATGATGGACCGTGGTGGAGACAGGCTCTGCTATGTCCAATTTCCTCAAAGGTTTGAAGGGATAGACCCCAATGATCGCTATGCCAATCACAACACTGTCTTCTTTGATGTCAATATGCGTGCTCTTGATGGAATTCAGGGTCCCGTATATGTTGGCACAGGGTGCCTATTTCGAAGAACTGCTCTCTATGGCTTTGATCCACCCCGGATCAAGGAAGAGACTGGTTGGTTTGGTAGAAAGAATAAGAAATCCTCAACAGTGGCATCTGTCTCTGAAGCTGGTGCTGAGGAACAGTCATTGAGGAATAATGACATTGAGGATGAAGAAATGGTCACTGCTCTTGTTCCCAAGAAATTTGGCAACTCCAGTCTTCTTGTTGATTCAATCAGGGTGGCTGAGTTCCAAGGGCTGCCCCTTGCTGATCATTCATCCATCAAATATGGTCGTCCACCTGGTGCTCTAACACTCCCTCGGGATCCTCTTGATGCTGCTACTGTTGCTGAGGCCATCAATGTGATCTCATGCTGGTATGAGGACAAGACTGAATGGGGCATTAGAATTGGATGGATTTACGGGTCAGTTACTGAAGATGTTGTGACAGGTTATAGAATGCACAATAGAGGATGGAGATCTATATATTGTGTGACAAAAAGAGATGCATTCCGTGGCACTGCCCCAATCAATCTCACAGACAGGCTTCACCAGGTTCTTCGGTGGGCAACAGGCTCAGTTGAGATCTTCTTTTCACGCAACAATGCTCTTTTGGCAAGCTCTAGATTGAAATTTCTGCAGCGGATTGCTTACCTCAATGTTGGAATATACCCTTTCACTTCCATCTTCCTTATTGTGTATTGCTTCCTTCCCGCTCTTTCACTTTTCACTAACCAGTTCATTGTTCAAAGCCTTGATGTAAACTTCCTAGTTTATCTCTTGGGGATAACCTTGACCCTTGTCATCCTTGCTGTTTTGGAAATCAAGTGGTCTGGCATTGCGCTCGAAGAGTGGTGGAGGAATGAACAGTTCTGGTTGATTGGAGGCACCAGTGCTCATCTTGCCGCTGTGCTTCAGGGTCTGCTGAAGGTGATGGCTGGCATTGAAATTTCATTCACTTTGACATCAAAGTCTGCCGGTGATGACGAAAATGACGAATACGCTGATCTCTATGTCCTCAAGTGGACATCTCTTATGATACCACCAATCACAATCATGATGGTTAATTTGATAGCCATTGCAGTTGCAGTTAGCAGAACAATATACAGTGAGGATCGTGAATGGAGCAGTCTGCTTGGAGGTGTGTTTTTCAGCTTTTGGGTTTTGGCTCATTTGTATCCCTTTGCAAAAGGGCTAATGGGTAGAAGGGGTAGGACACCCACCATTGTGTTTGTATGGTCTGGTCTGATATCAATAACCATATCACTCCTTTGGGTTGCTATTGATCCTCCCTCTGGTAGCACTCAAATTGGAGGGTCATTCCAATTCCCTTGATTTCTAGTGCACACTTGTAATTAGTTCAAACTGGCCTTGCTGTTCATCAGATTTTGTAGTTACCATTCATTGTTCGACAAGCTATTGCTTCTCTTTTGTTCATCATACTAGAAGGAATGAATCATACATTTTTTTTTCATTAGCTTCTCATTTCACACCTTTTCAAGTTCTCTGGTTGCGTATAGAACCGTGACAAGACTTCAAGACATTCAGAATTCTGTGCATAGTAGTTGAATCGAGATACATATTATGTTGGAGAGTCTATATTTTGAATTGTGAATCGTTTTATATTTTTAATATTGGGTGATAAGATTATAATATTGTTAATAATTTCTATTAGAAATAAGACTTAGAATATAGTCTATACTTACTACCATTCCAAAATAATTGATAAAACTAGACAATTTATTATTCAACGTGAATAAAGTGATATAGATTGTTCAAACTTAAGTCCTAGTTAAAAATATTTAAAAATTATTGAGACTTGTCGGTGAAACTCATTATTCAATGGCATTTGGTAACGTAGTAATTTTCAACAGCCTCTATTTTGATGTTCCATTGTGTGTTGTATTTCCACACTGAATAGATGCGTCATTTCCTATTATCAGTTGTCATAGAAGTGTTATTCGTGTTTCCCATTCAGCGTGTTGCTTCAAATACAACTCAAAGCTGTTACTTTCATTTTGTTTTTTCTCCAGTATAGTCTTCGCTTCCCGTTTTTTGGTGGCACTCGTGGAAAATTGAATATCCAGAAGAATGCATTGACTAAGAATGCTTTTGAAATTGGGCAAGCTTTTCTGTCTACAGCGTGCGCATATATTGCTTTCAACCATCACAGTTGGCAATAGTTCTCTCTTTAATTTTAGGTTTAACTGCTCTTTTAGTTTTTGTTAAAAATTATTAAGTTTGATAGTTTTTCTTGGTTTTAATTAAGTCATAATTTATGAAAAATTACATATAAAATTTATATACATAATTATTAGTTAAACAAACTTAAATAAAAAATTATTTTAATTAATTAAAATATTTTTAAAAATGTTAGAGTTAATTTAAATATAACTCTAGAAATATTTAATAAAAAAATATAAACTTTAATAAAAATATGAACTTAAGATTTAAACAAAAATAATTGTCTCAATTTAAAAATGACAACATCATCCAATTTTAACAAAATTTGACACTAAATTAATAAAAAAACAAATATGGAAACTAAATAGAGACTTCGTCAAGTGGTACATACACATTACAGGGTCAGTGTAACATAATACGAAGTGATATAAAATTTTAAAAATTAAAAGAAAAATAACAAAACCCATAAATTAACATGTGATATTTTTGTAATATAAAATTTTAAAGATTAAAAAGAATAACAAAAATCACAAATTAACATGTCACATTGTCTTTAACATCTAAGATACTAAAAGCAATTATTTAATAACTTTAATTTTTCATAAATCAAAATTAAATTAAAACTAAAAAAAATGAAAAATCATTGACATTTTTAGACAATAACTGAAAGAGTAATTAAACCTAAATTTTATATGAAAATTTGCACAAGACTTTATTCACATTACATGTGTCTTCATAGTTAATTTTAGGTTTAATAGCCAATTTAGTCCTCACTTTGGTTGAAAAATCTCAATTTAGCCTCTCATTATAAAAATGTTTTAAATTAGTCCTAACTTTTAAAATAGTAGTGGGTCAGATTAGTCCCTTTTGTTAAGTATAAGTTAACGAAATTAATACATAATGATGTGACACAACTTAAAACTAACGAGGGATCAATCTAACACATCAGTTTTAAGCTGTGTCACATCTTCATCCATTAATTTCGTTAACTTATATTTAACGAAAGGGACCAATCTGACCCACTATTTTAAAAGTTAGGATTAATGTAAAACACTTTTTATAACGAAATTGAGATTTTTCAACCAAAGTGGGGACTAAATTGGCTATTAAACCTTATTTTTATTATAATAAAAAACAGTAAAATTATTGTTACTATTATAATCCTAAAATTAAAATAACCTTTTGTAATTTTATTTTAAATTGTTTTTATTTATTTTGTAATAAAATAATTAAATCTAAGAAAAAAGTCAAATAAAAAATGATTAAATTTAAAGAAACATTTACTTAAAAAATAAAATTGATAAAATAATCATTTTAATTTTAAAAAAATTATTTAAAGGAAAAATTAGAAATATCAAATAAAAAAATTCCTTTATATATACTAACATATACACCATAATTAAATTAAAATGACTATTTAAAAAAATAGAGAATTTATTAATATTTACCTATCATGATACATACTTTATTTTTTACCAGTAAAAGGGTTATTAAAAAAAATCTTTAAAATATCCAGAATTTATATCCTATTATTAAAAATCTCACGTAAAATAAATATAATTAAATTATATTGAAATTTTGAATTGTGAATCTAAATTTTATTAAATCAAAATAAGAAAGTTGAAAATTATATAAAGATAATGTTATTATGTTGAACTCATATTTTATTAACGTTGTGTCTTCTAGTTAATCCTCTTTAAATTATTCATCAAATTATAATATACAAATTTAATCTTATACATCTATAAAATTAACTTCAAAAATTTCTAGTGTACATTTGTTAAGAATTTGGTTTCTTTTCCTGCTCTACAATAATTTCGTGGTGCACTCTTACATTTTTTAAAGCCATTATTTTACACTTCATAAAAGTGGTTTTTGAATTAAAAATTAAAAAAATGGAATAAATTTAATAAAATTGCTAGGATATGATTTTCATAACAAGATTTTTGAAATAAAATTCTCGGAACGAAATTTTTGGAACAAATAATATACAGTTTAAAACAAACCTTTTAGAAGGTATATAATACTTTTTAAAAAGAGTTTTTTCTAATGATGTAAAGAAAGAAGATGTTTTAGTTTCATTTTGTTAGTATGGGGTGTAATTAGTAATAATGGAGGTGGAGAAGCGAAAACCTAAAATTTTGTATAGATTGGATTGATTTGATATAATATGTATTTGGGCACTAGTTTAATCCAAAAGAAAATTTAACTAACCTAACTAGTATGACTTAGTTTATAAATCTTATTCATTGAAAAACTAGATGGAAGTAAGTGTAGGTTATCAAGAGTTTTCTTCTGAATAAACATTGTAACAAAGATGGTATATATTTACATTTATTTAATATATATTACAAGAATAAAATAATATATATATATATATATATATATATTCTAGAAATAAAAAATAAAAAAAAATGAAATGAAGGTTAAAAATTGTGTATGTTAAAATATTATTTTTCACTAAAATAAAATAAAGGTGTTGAATAGGTAAATATTTGTACTGGATGGTCAAGAAATAACTGTTAAATTCTTCAATGGTTAACTGCAACTAACAGAATTCAACAACTGCTTTGCCTCTTAGAAATTGGTAACATTTCAGATCTTACTTACGCAGCCAGGAACACGTAAGAATTTTAAATCTCAAATTCTTTTCATAAAATATTCTCTTTTATACTCTTATGATTTCTAATATTCACCATTAGCCGGTTTTTGAAATTGTTGATTTGGTGTAAGATCTTAAATTTTAGGTTTTTTATTCACTTTATTGGTTTTTGAATTTTCGTATGATTTTGACCAAATTCTTTCCATTGTAATATTAAAGTAGGTAATGGTATTAGTAGTTTTAGAAGTTTTGGACTGTGTTATTGTTATTATTTTCGTTTGCATAATTATAAAACAGTAAATTTGAATCAAATAATATGTGTATATCTTTCATGTTATAATAATATCTATATATTTATTTCAAAAGTCAATTACAAATAATATATAATATTTTATTTATACAGGTTACTTACTTTCTTCAATATGTTAAAAAATAAACTCATTCCATATGTCAAATTATTTTACTCGAATATTCAATGATGATTCATTTTAATATTTCATATTAAATGTATGCTAATTTTTTAAACACTTATTATTATTGTTATTATTTCAAATCATATTAGTAATATTATTACTTTAATTTAAATATACTTAAGCAAATAAATTTTAAGATCCGTTATAATAAATATCGCGGAGATGCATTTAAAATACTACAATAATTATATATTTAGTTATGATAAATAATGTTTCTATTATATTTAATAGTGTCATATAATTTATAAATTAAGGTTTAAAACAATTTAAATATCTTTTTTCTTTTCAATTTTTGAAGTGTTTTTTAAACTTAAACTATGATGGAGTTCCATATTTGAAAATGAACAATATTTTAAATATATGATAGACTTGAGATCGAAAATATTGATGCTCATTGTAGAATCGATGATGAAACATTCGATCCATTAAATCTTTATGTAGAAATGATCAATCATTTTCTTTAGATTTTGAGAGAAGAATTTATGTTCCTACCATACCTAATAAAAATTAAAGTTTAATATCATTTAAATATTCTTTTCTATTTTCACTTCCAAGACATAACCATAACCAATTTTATGCTTCAAAAGAGATAATACTTCAATTCAATTGAAATGTATCTATATAGAAAAAAAAGCAGCATAATACATTTTAATTTGTACAAATGATCTAACTAAATTCATAAATATATTTGGTTCTTATCTTCTTTCACAATTTTCTGTCACAATCGTCATAATCCCATGAAATTAACATGGTTATTTTAATAAAATCGTAAGTCATTTCAATTGATGTTGGAGCAATGAAGAAGGGTAGTTAATATGAATATTAATTAGTGTAAGCTAGCAACAGGTAGGTTCAATGTCATTTCAAAACCTAAAACTTTTGTGGCACTAACTTACATAGTGGTCGCTCTTAATCTTTTTAATTTTCAATCACTTTGACGATTTCTAATTAGTTTTCTGCTTAAATACACAACCCACAACGTTTGGCCCCTAGAAAAGGAAAGACTGGTGATAATAACTTTAGGCCATGTTTGTTCGTTTCAAAGCAATTTTAAACTTTTGGAAAATTAAGAACAAAATATTTCGTACAATATTTTTTAAGTGTTCATAAATAAAAAAAAAATGAGTTAGTTAATGATCAATTAGTTATGAAGTTGCTAAAGTTTTCTGTCAATAGTTAATATATTACTCTTAAAAGTTTAATAATAACTAAATTAGATAATTCTCGAAAATCTATTGTTATGAGAAGGAGATTTTCAAGAAAGTAATTTCGTTGGAATTCTGATATAAATACTTTCTTAATTTAATTTATCTTGTACAGTTTTTTTTTTTTTTTTTAACATGTTCTCTCCAATTTATCTGGATTACAAGTTAATTTTATTTACTAATTTTTGTGTGTACTAATTTTGGACTTGAAAGATCAGACCACTAAATACAAATATATATCATCTCCTCATGTTTTTGTACATGATAAATCATTGATATATTTAACAAGTTTTGGAAAAACTCAAAAGATAAATGTTTCAATTTTTGAAGTCGAGCATCTAATTCTTGTGTCGTCTTATACTTCTGAGAGTGTTCAGTCTATTGGGAAGATAACTATAGAAAATAGTCTCACACTCAAGTCAATAATATTACTTAATAATTTAGTAATAAAACCAGGTTAAGGAAAAATATTTTTATTTTATTGTCAACCTATATTTATAAAAGCTGGTACATTTCTAATTAAATCAGACCATTAATTATGTATAAATAATATTTATTATTATTATTATTAATTATTAATAAATGATTTTTATTGTTCTATTAATTACCTTAATTACTATTTTACCGTTGACAAGTTGACATAGAGTACAGTAATAAAAATTACTCATTCCTTTACCTTTAAGTAAAATGACACCCTGTTATTCCTTTTAAAAGTCTCATCATATATTAAAAATAAAATTATTAGAAAATAAAACTTAATAATTCAAATTTTAAGAAATAAGTATTTGTAACATATAATTAGATAGGTAGAAGTGGAATTAGGCAAAATTTTAAACATATAAATGGATGAAAAAAATATTAAAAATAAAAAAAATCTCATTGAAAGTTATAATACAATATTTTCTAATAATAGAGGTGAAGTTTTAGTGTTTATAAATATTTAATATATAAAGAGGATAAATATTTACATTCCTTTTTTATTTTTTATTATATTTTGAAACCAAAAAAATAATATACTATCCAAAATATTAAAATTGATTACTGTGTAATCACTTATCACTTTTTCATATAAGTACTGTTGTTAATATTACTTTCTTTTTCTTTAAAATGTATGAATAAACATCTGAATTATTCGAGAAATTTCAGTTCAAATATCACGCAAATTTTGCATAGATACAACTTTTTGTGTTATTTCTATCTAATGAAAAATATTTTAGAAGTTATTAAATTATATATATATATATATATATATATATATATATATATATATATATATATATATATATATATATATATATATATATATATATATATATATATATGATATTTTAACAAAATATAAAAAATATGATAAAGATGTTTTTTTTCCAGTAAACTAATACTCAATCTTAAACAATTGGATACAGTCCTGATAAAAATTAACTTTGGAATATAAAAACGACTAAAATATATACACGTGGTTGCTTAATTTTAAGAAACGATCATTTTTAAAATTCTCTCGTGAGACTGAAAAAAATAACGTGTTCTTAAAGTAAACCAAATTAAACATATTTATCTCAGTGTATCATATATAGTTTTCTTATAAGCATATCATATTTTCGTTTTAAAATATTATTATTCAACTTTAATTAATCACAAATCATAACATTGTAAATATTAAAATTTTCACTATTTTTGTAAATACGAAATAAAAAATATAATGTTGAATATCTCGAATAAAATTAATGATTATTTGTCCTATTACTTCCATATTTTATCAGAGAAATTTAAGGATGTTATTTTTAAATATTAATTTATTTCCTTAGGCTAAAATAAAATATTCTGTGTCAATTTCTCTTATATTTTTTTTCATTTTCTTTTTATTTATAGGAAATGTAACTTGTTGAATTATTAAATCCAGTCGAGCACCGGTGTAAAAAGTTACAAAACTCCAAAACTATATATTCGTATCTTTGGTAGCTCTTGTAACTATCTTTTGACCGATAAAAAAAACAAAAACAAAACTCCAAGACTAAAAGTCAAATAGAAGAGCATAAAGACATGTAAGTAATTTCTCTACTGTTTAATATTAATATTTATTTATTCATTTTAAAAATTATATTTATTATTAATTTAACTGCATAGAAGAACCTCACAGTAAATTATAACATAGCACTTTCATGTCTGTGACACTGTCATAACGTAAAACTGTAAGGGAGCAAGTATTTTACACTTCTGAAGGAGTTGCTTTTCAGAATAAAGATTTAAAGCTGTATTAAAGTGATACGTTATCCACTTCATAAAACTGTCTATTATACATAATAATTAAATATAACCTAAAGTTTGACAAAAAAAACTTATAATAATATTTATGACCATATATAGATATATAAGTTTTGTCGTATAGAAAATATAATTGGAAATTAAAATATAAAGTTATAGGGTATACGTAGTGACTAGTGACCAATGCAACATGATGAATGACCAGCCATGCATTTTTTGACACAAAAAATTTGGACTTATTCTTTCGCGCACTCATCGATATATTCTCCACCAACTAATCAAGCCATATATATACTAACACAAAGCATAACACCAAAATACATTCATTAAAAATAAAAATAAATAGCAGATATAATGAATATAGCTTATTTATGCCTCTCAACAGATAAATATTATCTCAAAATACCCACAAATAATAAAGCCATAAAAAATGGACACTATTATATACATCTCAACATATCAATAATCACATATCACCCTCATCGGTATCAGCCACCGTATTTGTTGTACGGCTCTTCCGCCGAGACTGCCGGCGGTGGCTGCCGCCGAATCTCAACCTCCCGGTCTCCTTAAACCTTTGTTTCTCCGAGGGTACAATGACACACTCGGGTGGTGGCACGTTGTACCTTAATGTATCATAGCAATACGAATAGTACATGTAACGTTGGCGGAACCGCCGCATGGCGAGGCGGCGCATGGGAGTGACGGCGGCGTAGTCTTGAGCCTCGAGATCCTCGTGTTGTTCGTAGCAATCTTGGCGGTCTAAGATCTCTTGGATGGGGTCGACGGAGCAACCCTTAAGGACTAGGTCCTTAAATTGGGTCACAAAAGGTGCATACTTATAGTTTACTTTGTATTTACCTCCAGATGTTGCCCAATTTGATGCATCCCATATGGTCGCATACAGTGACATTGGCTTCGATGGGTAATCACCTCCCATTTTCTCACTTCGTAACACCTCTCTAATTGGAACTTCATCAACGTAAAAACTGCACAAATTCAAAAATATAGTCATAAACATAATCAATTAAACAAAAAAAAAAAGTAGTAGAGTATATATTCCCGTGAAATAAAAAAGATTTGCCAGCTATGTTAGTGTTGAGTTAGGTGGGAATTATGGGAACGGGGTTTGGCAAATGGTATAGGAATCTTTGAGCTTGCTTTAGTTCGGTAATCTTACAAAAAAATGGTGGCAAGTTTTGCAGAGATTAAACAAAGAAAGATCACATGTTTCATTACAATAGCAATTAACAGACTTCTGATTGTGGTGTAGAATTTTAAATTAGGCTTTCAAAGGGAGATATTTGAAAGAAATTGTAGAAGTGCATGATTGACAATTATAATTATGCAGTAAGAGTTTGATTAGGAAAAATAATGCATTTTTGGGCAGCCCACAATTAGGCAGATAATAGGGTAGAGAATGAATTAAAAAGTTTGGCAAGCCATTATAAGGAGAAGGACCGTGATGGATACGTATGACTCAAAACAAAAGAGTCATATCACATATGTGTTATACACAAAAATATAAGGATAAGCACAAATTTAAGTGGGGAAAAATAGTGGATGATTGTTTAATCTATCATCATCATCACCGTATACATACGTGAATTAAAATAAGAATAATTTTAAAAGGCAAATCAAACAAAATTCAAGTTGGCTATGAGTGTGGGCCAATTATACCATAGTCTCAAACTGGGAAAATAATCATTGAATTCGAAACCCACACTACCATCTAAACCATCCTTTTAGTAATGAAAAGTATATGCTTTTGAACCTTCCTAGCTCACCCAACCCAAACCAGACCAAGTTGAAGTTGTTGTTGTTGTGGGCGACGCATCCCACACGCAACCCCAAACCCTTTCCTTCCTCACGTTAAGTCAAACAAAACCAATTCAATACCAAAACACGCCACGTTAAAGTTGAATCCCATGGCATGCCTAAAAAGTATTTCAAGCACAAAAAACCCACTCAATACGTATATGAACACACAATTATGTATAATCACGCCGCATAAATACACAAACAAACCCTTACATCACATTCTTCGCTGTCCAAAGGATGCTGTATCTGTGGAATTCTTTCGTCGGATCGAACCACAAACGGTAACGCTCCTCACGCCCACGGCTGGTACTGCCGTTGCCGTATAAGTTCGTCTGAAACCGCCACGGTTTTCCGGCGATGTTTCCAAGGAATTCAAAGTCCAACTCATCGTGCGACTTCTCGAACACATCTCCGTTTGATGTCTGTACCACGAAAGGGTGAAAAATTAACCAACCATGATAACCATGAAACCTTGCATAAACAAAATTTTTAAAATGATCACAATTCTAAAATCTAGTGTTAACGTTATTAAAATGTATTCATACCTAATTTTTCATACTACAAAAAAATATACTAAAACAATAATAATAATAAATAATTGCGACCACAATTCAATCTTTGTTAAACCAAGCATGCTATACTAAGCCATCATTCGTAGTTCACCGTTTGAACAGTTCATTAAAAAAACTAAAAAAAATTCTGACGTAAATTGAATGGAGTTCACCGACCATCAATCTGTTTTTGACTTTGCTACAAGTTCGGTAGTTTCTCCAGCAAATTAAAGGACGTTTGACTAATATTTAGCGTGTTTTACTGATCATAAAAAAAAAGATAAAGATAAAGAAGACGAAGAAGAATTAAAAATCCGAATTCATGTTTTCTTAAAATGCATACCATTCCCCCCAGAAAATCATTTTAATTAAAAAAATAAAAAAACGAAGTCTACAAATTTTACTTTTAAGAAAACATCGTTTGCTTACATAAAAGGCCACGCAAAGACCAGCAGTATAATTCGACGGTAACTTTATTCTGGCACTGAAGAATCCATAGTTGTACATATTAGACGATATAAAACCCGAACCTGTTTCATTACGAGATAAGAATGATGAGAAAAAGAACAAAACAAAACATAAAAAACCTTAATTAATTTGTGATCATTCGTATATGTTAACGACGTGTAACTGAAAACATTTACCTGTGTAGCGATCGAGGAGGAGTTGTACGCCGTTGCCATCGGCGGAGCGAACAACGTTGCTATCTCCGAAGAGCGGAGAAAAACCATCCTTGAAGGGTATAGTAGCGAGGTCGAAGGCTGCGTTAACGAAACTGAAGAGAAGCAGAGAAAGTAGCAAAAGAAACGAAAGTTTGGGTATTGACCCAACACAACGTAACATATGATCCATACTAATTTTATTTCAGTTTCTCTCTTCTTCTTCTTCTTCTTCTGTTTTTCTCTCTCCACCCTTTCTTTTCTCCCTTTCGCTCTATATTTATACACAATAAAAATCACATTAAATCACTTCGGACAAAACAACAATGATATTAATTGGATTTCATTTATTCGTTTTTTTTTTCTTTTTTGTGTCCAAACTTATCCTTGACCGGGTGGTCAAATTACCAGGCTGCCACTGTTCTAGGTTGCATTTTTTGTGGGCGCAAAATTATGAATAAAAATATTTTATAGCTTTAAGGAGAATATGTGCTTATCGTTAGGTTGCTGCTATCATTGTTGGATTGAACTAATATTTTTATTGTTTAAGGGTATAAGTGCTATTTTGTGAACCTTTTGGGGTGGCACCAAATATGGTGATAAGGATTCATAATTTGTAGTGTTGAATGTGTGTACCAAGGGAGGTTTCAATTAATAAAAATAAATCATAATTTAGCATGATGATGACCCGATATATGAATTTAATTTTCTTGAAAACCCTTAGATTTTTGCACTAATATTGTATGGTGTTGGTTACACTTCACATCTTTGGTGGCATTATATGTGACAAAATAATTGAACCGACCCATAACAACTATGAAAAGAAAAAAAAAAAGTCTTAGTGGAGGGTGATGGCTTATGACCTTAACACGTGTACTACAAGGTGGCAAAGAGCCTTATCTAGCTTGAATTTTAAGATTATTGTGTCTTTCCTCGTAAGTTTTCTAAACTAATCATACATGGTGTTGGTCAAAGTACAAATTGGTCAATGATTGGTTTTCAAGGTTAAGAAAGTTTTTATTTTATTTGATTGCTAAATATTCAAGCAATTTTACTGTGGGAATTTTTTGTTCAACCTTTTAATTTTTTTGTGTCCTTTTTTTAAAACATAATATTTTAAAGGGTTATTAGAATATGCCAAGCTTGTGACTTGTGAGATGAATATATTGACCAGCTCAGTCTCAAAAGCCTCACACCACAAAGAAAAAACAAGTTGAAGAATATAAAAAGATAATTCTTTGAAAATTTCGTATACGAGAAAAAAAAATATATTGAGGAGCTGGTTTTATAATAAGGAATTTTTTTGGTAATAAATGTGACAATATGAGGGCATTATCGTCTACTGAAAAGGTTAAGCCAGCGCGAGAACTTTGTAGAAGCGTGTGAAATATGCCTCTCGTAATTGAATGGAAAGATAGGGGCCTTTTGGTAAAATAGGTTCGGTCTCTTTTCACGTCAATTTGAGTATTTGGAAGATAAAGATAGAGAGATAAGGAAGAAAATATTGAATAGGTTAAATAAAGTGATGGAAATGGAAAAAAAAAAAACATAAATACAATACTTAATTGTATCTAAGCATACTTGTACATTGGAAAAAATGGCAAAATAAATAAAAATAAACACTAACTAAAAATGAATTACAAAAAGTAAATATATAATTTAAATGTTGTTTATATTTATATCCTTAAATTTGAAATAATTCCGTTTCTTATTCTTAAATTGAAAAAATATATCAATTCCTAGATTTTTAAAAAAAAATTGTATCCCTTAAAATTAAAACGCTGTGAAAGTTTTAAACTCTTTCTGTAAACTCAAATAGTTTAACATATGGTCGAAATGAAACAATTTTATAAATACGTCATTCACTTTGTACTTTTTTCACTTTACATGAAATAAACCCAATAAAAAAAATAAACCCAACATTTAAAGGAATTTTTGTGTACCGAATGAAATTGTGTATATACACACACAAAAAAAAAAAGAATTTCCAACTTTAAAATTGTTACTGTTTTCTTAAAAGAATAATTTTCTTGTTTTTCTATAAAAAAATTCCTTTGCTAACGTTAAATCATTAATCCTAAAATTAAATTGATTTAATCTCTCTTAACATCGTATTAAATGGCACAACTATTTACAGAATGGCTACAAACCGTGTTGCCTTTGTTGGTTAAATAAATAGCTCAAATCCAAGCCTGTGTTTCACAAATACTAATAATTAATTTTCAAACCTTTTACTATGGAAAATAGCTGATTTGATGCAAGATTTTTGCACTTATTACTATTTTTTGTTGCATATACAAATTTCGTGAATATTTTATAACTAATCAGGCAGAAAACGAAATAATCCTTATTACTTTCCTATGTAATTATGCCCATTCACTTGATTATTGCATCCATTCAATAAATAAGATAAAAGGAAAAAAATAATTTATAAATATGTTATATTTAGACAATTTTTTCAATAAATATCTGCAGAGAGAAATAAGATAACATAAGCTTAACTTATCTTATTAATAGTTTTTCTGTCTTGTTAACCGATGCACCATTCATGTAATAGTAAAGTTTTTAAATATCTTCTTTAATCAATCAAAATCTTAAAAAATAGAAATTTTTTAAATAATATTTCATTATAATTAAAAATGATTTTAATTTAGTGATGTATATGTCTTTCTTTAATTTTCATATAATTAATAAATTTTCATATAATTAATAAATTATTTCACACACCATCAATTTGCCTTTCTTCAATTCCTATAAACATTTAAAAATACATATTTAAATGTTAACTATAAGATTACAAACACGAATACTCAAAATCTGCGTCAGCAATCTAGAGGATGATATGAAATTATTTAGAGGTTTAATTAATTTTTTTGCTTTTAACTTTATATATGCATGATGCAAAAAGATATGATATTTTATGATTCAACGTTTCAATTTTGTTAATTTTAGAAAATGTATTAATAAAGGTAAGTGTACAAGATTATTCTTAGAGAAAGATGTGGTCTATCAGTGTTAGTCTGCATTTGTTCGAAAGATTTATATTTCAAATTTCATTATAAAAAAATATCAGTGTTTACTGCAAAAAGAAAATATATACGTACATTTCTTAATTCCTCAACAATTTTAATTTCGAATTTTCTTTTACACTGGCAAGTTCATGGGAATTTCACTTTTCGTTATGTTAAAGCAAACTTCAAATAAAGATAATAAATTAAATAAAAAAAATCACTTGCTATCTAAGTTAGAATCAGTTGAAAAAACTTATATCTTTCAAAAGAAACCAACGCATAGAATAACCCTTTACATATTAATAAAGAGAATATATATGAACGTGTGTATGTGTGGTATGCCTAGATTACTTGGATATACAGTTAGTACACACTCAATTAGTTATTAATTTTGGATGATCGACACTAATTAATTTTCAAAGGTGTTTCTCTTCCTGACCATTTAAGCTTAAAATTATGTTACATGTCTTCACAATCACAACATAGAATATGAACATAATCTTGTTAAAAATAACACTAACAATTAAGAATTATAACATTAACATTCAATTTAATAATAGTAATAACATTATAAAAATACATAAATATATGAATAAATACATTTATTAAATAATATTAATGATGTAACATTTCGGTTTAATAACATAGAATTACTAAAAAAACATCATACAAAAAAGATAATATTACACTCATTAGTGTAAAAAGATTTTTCCAAAGACAACTTAGATCATCCTAACATTACACTACATCATCACATCTTCCTAAATTGGATCAAATGTTACATCATTATCTTCTTACACTATTAAGGTGAACATTATAAATAAAAAGAACACACAAACAAAAATAACACCAAAGAAAATGGTAAGCTAATGTGCAAAAAGGGTAATAATGAAACAAGAATAGAGATATTATCACATATAATTCAACCATAACCACAATTATAGATACAAATTCTCATATTAGACTCAATTATTCAGATACATGTATTGATATCATACTATAGCGATATGCACTTGTGATAGTGGAACAACTCACCCACCCAAACTATCATACACAAAATTAGTCCGTCAACTATCTTTGGAACAACTCACCCACCCAAACTATCATACACAAAATTAGTCCGTCAACTATCTTTGGAAGGTAAAACCCCTAAATTAGGACTTCCCACACCTCTCGCCATATACAACATCCTTCTCTACTTAATATCGGATGATTAATTGAGTGACATAATAACTTTTAATACTAAATCTTTATATCAATACACACAACCAGTCATTCTCATATTACATTATATACAAACTATCATTTTAGCTCTCCCAAAAGTCACCTAACAAGACTTGTTTCACCCAGCTACTGCCAAGTCAGTAAGCTCTTTGATTTATGTTGCGTCCAACGAGATTATTCTTGTCCAACGACCACAAAGTCAGTAGCCATTTAACTTTAATTTTGCTCAATGAGATTATTTTCACCCAACAAGTGTTAAGTCAATGAACTCTCTAACTTTAGTTTCGCCTAGCGACTACCACGTCAGTAGCTCTCTACCTTTAACTTCGCTCAACGAGATTATTATCGCCCAACAATTGTCTAGTCAATGAACTCTCTAACTTTTGTTCGCCCAACAAGATTACTCTCGCCTTGCGACCACCACGTCAGCAGCTCTTTGATTTTGACTTCGTTTAGCAAGTATATTCTCGTCTTGTGAGTCTACATAATTTTGCAAAACATAATTCTAGATATTTATGCCATTAATCAACCCCAAAACAATCACGTATGTCAAAACATACCAACTACATATTATACTCCATTCAATGACTTAATTAATCTCAAATTCTATACCAACCATACAACATACCGAATTCAAAATACAATTCATGTAAGCAAAATTAAATCCTAACTTAACATATCATATTTCATTAGGTAACTCAATCACACAAACCAAATATCATACAAGCATATAATTAGAAGTTACAAGGTGTCTATCAGTTAAAACATTGCAATTAGCTTCTATTTTCTGAAAGAATGACCAAATCGCTCAAGAATCCTTTAAACACCTCATGACACATAGAAAGCTCCATCCATCCCTATGAATAACACAAATACGATTAGGACAGACCCTTTGGACCATTGATCAATAGGAACTCTTATACAAGACTCAGACGTTACATGTGAGCGAAAATAGTCCATATGCACAAAAAGAACATATAGACCAAGAAAAGAGGTAGAAAATCAAATTACTTTATTGAAGAAACTGACAGAAGGATCACCCTAGCATTGTCTGATCTTCAAATAGATGAACACACGATTAGAAAATCTAAAGAGAAAGAAAAGAGCTCTAGAGAAAATCTAGAAAAGAAGAAGAGAGATCTAGAGCTCGTTTGTAATAATTTTATTTACATTTTAAACTTTTATTATTAAAATAATCAAAATCTTACTATTTTAAATATACTATCAATTCCAACATACCATATTATAAGATATTACGGTGTTTATTAAATATAGTACATATTTAACTTTATAAGATGATTAAATATTGTATTTAATAGACTAAATTATTGGTATCTAAATTTAAGATGATTAAATATTGTATTTATAAGACTAGATTATCCATATCTAAAATAGTATTTATAATTCAGTTATGAATTAGTCTTTAAATTGATCAGTAACATTATCTATCAAAATTTTAACTACTAAAAGAAGTAGTATCTAAATTAGTCATTAATGTTGGTGATCAATTTAGAGATCAATTTACAACTCAATTATAATTTTTTTATTCATAATAGAGACTATTTTAAATATTAATAATATTTAGTTTATAAACTGATATATAAATTAATCACTGTAATGACTAATTACTTTTTTTAGACAATAATGGAAAATTTTTAAATATTGAAAAATTTATTTTAAAAATTAGTAGCTATAAATGTTAAAAACATATTATAAGTCATAAAGAAAATATTATAAATTCTTTGTCAACAAAAATATTAGTTGGAAGATAATTTAAGAGTTCGTTATAATTTTTTTTAGAATATTCACTTTATGACACTTTTTTTATTAGTTAAAGTTTATTACAACTTATAAATCTGGACAAATTTCATTTATTTATAATGTAGAGGAAAAAAGTTTATTAAAATAAGTTTTAATCGTAAAAACATATTAAGGTTCCTCCACCACTGATTAGGCTATGCATGGATGGACTTTCACAAAGAGTGGACTTTGCTTTCTACAATCAGGTGACTTTTTTATTTTTTATGTTTTATGTTTTTGTGTTACAATTGAGGCAAATTTCATTCATATAAGAAATCAACATTCTGAAAAGGAAAAATGAACAAATTTACAATAAAATGGCCCTAAAAAATTGGCTAGACAAAGGAACAAACTACCTCTCAATGGAATAAATTAGGTACTCAATAGGTCATTTTAACTACTAAGGAAATTAACTATTACCCTATTAGATGCCAAACAACTCCATAATAGTGATAGATTGTGTTTTTATACTTTGCCTTCATTATATTTTTGGATGTATATTTTAATTATCTATAAATTCTGCTTTCTAATTTAGTCTATGTTTATATTCAATCTTCATATATATTTTGAAATTACTAAAATTAACGAAATCGTAATTTGTTGGAAATTTTTTGACATAATTTTGAAGTTACATTTATTTATTGGAATAAATCGAATTTTTTTATTATGGGTTCTCAATATAAAAGATCTAACATTATTTTAAATATAAAATCTTAAGACTTACTTTTTTTTTAATATATAAAGTGATACTTTCGGTTAATACTTCAATTCCAATAAACTATAGGAAAGATTAAGAATAGACATAAATGGTTAAGCCATTTTATAATTTAAAGTGCATGATATGATGGTTTTGCAAAAGGACATTCTATTTTAGTTGTTTTTGAGAAAGAAAACGAAAAGGATTCTTGTTGTGTGCAGGTTTTATTCAGAACCAAATCCTAAACACAAGCTACAAAGGGACCCACCTTCCATTCAGCCCTACAAAAATGGACAATTCTTTCAGCTCAACAATCATTCGCATACATTAGGGCTAATACAAGAATTAACAATTCATTTGGCTTAACAAATCCATTTGAATATGGAACATGCCAGCTTGTTTCAGAAAAAGCTTCTCTGTTACTAAAGTTAGAAAGAGAGAGAGAGATTCAGATAATGAAATTGATTGGAGAACAACCATTCAATCATTAACCAACACAAAAGAAAAGTGGCAAATGAAAATGCACAAACTAATCAAATTGGAGTAGAATTAAATTTGATTATCTTATTCAAATTCAATATAAAAATATATGATCCAGAAAGAAAATTCTCCAAAATATAGTTAGTTTTTATTGACAAAAAGTAATCATCCACAAATAATTAAAAAATATATTTCATATACATAAATTTTTATATTCATTCGATATTATTATTTTTCTTTTTATTTTCTTTTTTCTTAAAAAATATATTTTTTTTTATCTTTATTAAAAGTGGACTATAAACTTAACTCAACCTCAAATCTTGAGTGTGAGATTAGTGGATGGTCTGATAGTAGGTAGAACAACATGTAGATTTTAAGCCTAAGTCAACCCCACAAAATCAGTTTGTAAAATAAGGTTTACATCCATTTATATATATTATGAATTGCTTTTATCTCTAATCGATATGATACTTCCAACCATCTTATCAAATGAATGTCAAATCTAGATAAAAATATTATATTTTACCATTACTCAAAATAATTGGATCAATCAGTTAAGTACTTAGTCAACATCATTTATGAAAATGGTTGAAAGAAAATTGAGTTGAATTATGTATTATATATCCTTCACAAAGGATGAAAAGTTATAAACTCTGTTGGAATGGAGATTAGTTTCACAATCAAGTATTTATCTATATACAGATATCTTTCAAACTCACTGAACAATTAATCAAATATTCTAATTAGGGCAGTTAAATTATAGTATTAAGAAAGGTTCATTGAAGAACATAAAGTAGTTAGCACTAGAGATAATAGCATGAGAAGTTTATGGTATCAGTTTTTGAAAAGCTTAAGCAAGATGTAATGGCCAACCTGCTCCCCTAAGGATACAAAGAGTCAGAGAAAAAAAAAAACATGGTTTGAGAAAAACGAGGTTGTGAAGGGAAAGGGGTAACATGGTTGCAACAAATATATGAAACCTAAAATTGGGACATTATAGATTTAGCTTGTGAACCACTCTAAGGTTGTCGTTTTGTTGAGACAGCAAGTGAGAGGCCCCATAATAAGAACAAAGATGGGATAAATTACAAAATTAATTGCGTTGAAAAATGTTCAAAAAATAGTCTTAAAAGATGTAGCGTGGCCTGAATATATTGTAAAGATATGATTGGATTATTACATTAGAGGAAAAAAGAGGTTATGATTGCTCATACGATCACGGGTGGCAACTGTATTTACAAATTTTAGTGCCCACTGAAGAGTTTTATTCCTGGTTTTGTGCAGAAGAACTAATACTTTGGATGAAAAGGGTGTAAAGGGAAAGTTTGAGTAATATGGTGAGAGACAAGAAGATACCAATGGAAGGAATTCTTTTATACATTCACCAATATTATCTAAATGTTTATTGATAGGAACGTTTTGTATCTTGTGTAGGTGGGTCAAGTACATATACCTAAAAGCTAAGTTAGTAAACTATATATGTGTTATATTTATATATGTATACTTTTTTTTTTTGGCTGACGAAAAAACCCTATGAATTGTGATATGGGTATATGATTGTGAAAGACGTAAAGAATAAGAGTTATTTCATGGAATATTAAATTGATCTCTTGGGTTGTATTTTATGGAGAGGGGATAAAGTTTCAACTAAGGCGACAAAACTTATTGAAGAAAATTAACGGCTGAGAGGGAAGAAGGAAAGAAAGAAGTTTCTTAAGAAAATGAAATATAGTTTCATGTGGTGTTTTTTAGTATTTGGAGAATAATATCACTACCTTTTTTTTGGAGATGGAAATATCATTAAGAGTAAGTATATTGTCTAACCCTAAGAACGTATACACAAAACATACATTGTAACATTGGAAGAGACGTAAAATAAATGATCATATAAAAATAAGAATGTATGTAGGATATGGTTTTCAAGAGAGAAAGAGGACATTCAATTTATGAGGAAGCAAACCATAGGTATAGCATCATCCCAATGATGATATAGGATATTAATAATTAGTAATAAGATATGAATAATTTCAACTAGGTGTTTATTTATCTTTTCAACTATATCATTTTTGTGGAAGTGTATGGAAACATATAAACTAATGTAAGATGACATGTGAACTAAAAAGAGTACAAAAAAAAAAACATTTACATTATTTCTCCTTTAGATTTTGATCATTTGATTAAATCAAATTTTTATTTTATTACGGAAAAAAACAATGGCAGAAAAATTAATACCAATTTTTCTTTAAATAAATCAAAGTACAAATAAATGTTCATAAATAAAAGGTTCCATATATTTTTAATTCCTTAATTTTCAATAAAAAATGAAATTAATTTTTCTTCTAAACTTTGATTCAATTTAATTTTTTAATTTTAGAAATATGTAGATTTAATCCTTTAAATAAATTTTGTTAAGTTTATTTAATGTTTGAAACATATTTTATAATAATATTTGAGTTATTTACATTTGATATATTTTTTCTTTAATGTTAATTAAAAAATGTATTTGAAACCTCAAATAAATTTAATAAAATTTGTTTAAAAAAACTAAATTTACACAGTTATAAATAAATACGAGAGACTAAATTAGTCTAATATTTCAAAAAGAAACTAATTTTAAATTTCTCTAATAGTTTAAGAAACCAAAAATATATTTAATATATATATAAATATAACAAGCATTCAAAACCCAAAGATAGTGATCCAAACTTAACACAGATGTCAAAATAAATGGTGAAAAAAGGGTTACATCTTGTGTAAAAAGAAGATTGCATATTTCCCAGTTAACATAACTCTAGGACTTAAAGTTTGGTAAGGTCAGAAACCATTCTTAAAAAGAATTGATATCGAACGTTACAAAGCAATTTAATTACGTAGTTAATTGACTGAGAAAATGAGATTAAATGGGTAAGTAGAAACATAAAGAACAAAATTTAGTTGTGAAGAGGTTGCAAGTGAGACTTAACCAAGTCCTTGGAAAGCAACTTCGGAGGAAATATAAAACAAAAAAGTATCATTATACACATTATCAAAAGCACCAAAATCAAGTATCCATTGAACTTTTCATGATTTGAGAAACGCAAGCTATTGACAAATCAGATTGGAATAGAAACGCAATCTTAAATATTTCTAATACTATGCATTTGAAAACTTTGGTTCAACCATTTCAAATTTGAAAAAGTTGTCTAATTAGAGAAGCCAAGTAAAGAAAAAAGCACTCTAGAATATCAGTCATTCCTTTTTACAATAAAAGCATTAAGGAAATTACAAGTACTTCACCCTCTTCTATTGCTAAGACCTCCCCTATCACGTGTAACAACCATGTCAGAAGTCCATAAAATCACAGTGATTCGTATCAGTAAGGGTGGAAACATGATTTGGTTGTATTTTGTTTAAGAGATACTAATTTATGTACAACATCAAAATATCATTTGCAAAAACTTCTCTTGGCCTTTTTCTAAAAAGAGTTGCAGGTTTTGAATGCTTTAAGAGTTCCACGCAACAAAACATAGTTGGGAATTCATCTTTTTTTCCCCACTGTTCAGCTTTGTCTGATGGAATTTTCCTATCATCTTTTTCTAAGTAATCATGAAAAAAACCCTGGTCAATAAACTAAACTCAACAAATGTAACCAAGAGAGGTCACTTCTACCATTAAAATTTTCAGAAGTAACATGGAAGTCCAAAAAGAGAAAAAACAAGTATTGAAAACTTTTTGTGAATTTTTTTGAAGGGGAAATAAAGAGGTTCAACATATACTATGAAAATATTGCACGAAAAAATGCTGCATGTGACAACTTTTGGTGATTGGTATGGTTGTTGCTCAACATGATACACGACATCCAGTGTTTACCAAACCAACCACAATCGACCTTGAGTAGGCCGATGCTTGTCTGAATGATCAAGACACAATGTTCATCCACAAAAAAGACAATAAATGATAAGAGTAGCCAAATCATATGAAGATATAGAAAAATTGACCAACTCTAATTTGATATCAAGCTAATCAAGTACGAGAAATATAAGTTAATGTCAAAATAAAATTCATGTCTAGATAGCATATAAATACAATAGAAGACAATCTTTTATCATATATTCTAACAACCCTGATAATAGGGAAAACAAATAACAAATAGAAGAAAAAATTTAAAATAACCTAGATTGAAGCTTAGAGAAAATACACCTCCATTGCATAATCTAAAATATAATGCATTCCTTTGCTAAAATTGGTTAACCATTAGATCAATCTTTATGCAAAAGATCCAGCAAGTGATAAAACACCAACTGTTCTAAAAGTATTTATATATGAGCAAACTGCAATTTTATTCTATTTTTCATGTTCTGATCTGCTCAAGAGCTAGCCACTATTTAGAGGAAAAAAAACCAAGGAAGTGCTTCCTTCAAAATACCACAACATGAAGCAAAGAAACATAAGGAACCTAATACAGAAACATAATTTATTATCGCACAACAGCTTTCAACAGATAATAAAATTTAATCAAATAGCATTCCCAAAACACAGGGATTCTAATAACGTACAGTTTTTATCTTAAATAAAATATATTTTTAAGTTAAATTTTTAAATTATAAAATATAAAAAAAATTCCAGCAAGCTATATGCTGTTAAATTTTAAATTATAAAATATAAATAAAACTTTCCAGCAAGCTATATGCTATAAACATGAAATACGTTTTGTATAAGAACAATGCTAATGTGTATTTTACACAATGCATGAACAGTCAAAGCACACACAGTAAGAGGGAATAATTACTAAGTTGATACTAAAAGTTCAGATAGTCCAGCAATATAGATTAAGAAACAAGGAATGCATAAATCTTAGAAATTAATACCGGAGTTCATTAAATAAGAATTTTATGATTATAAATTTCAATGAATAATAAATGTCTTAAAAAAATGTTTTAAAAGGGATGCTGCTTGCATTTCTCTTGATTGGATACTGTCCTTTCACAGATCTTAAAATCTTAAGCTCAAGCTACCGTCCAACCAAAAAGGGTTACTCATGTATTTCGCGTTCTCTTCTAACATCATTTCCAAAAAGCTTAGTACCTTTCTAGTACACCTGTGTTTCAATGCACTGCATTGACAGAAGATGTTCTTTATGGATAAAAAATCATATATATCATGTTACATGCCAAGGTCATGACAGAAAAGCACAAAGCAAAATAAATAGACCTTACAAAAAGAATATGTTGATTCTTTCCCTTGTCTCATAACATTGTGCAAGCTTAAAACTGAAGAACCGAGCCTCAATATTAAAATAAATAAGTAATGAACCCGAGTTTTGAAATTTATATCAGTCATACTTCCAATGGAAATAATTAATGTGCAAGCAAAGCAAAAAAACAATCACAGATCCACTAAAAAGCTAACTATTTTCTTAGAGTTAAATAATAAGATATCTGCTTTAGTTAGCTGAGTTTTAGAGTTTATACAAGACAGTTGTATTGAACTTGAGTAATGTCCTTGCAAAGAAACAAGCATTCTACACAGATACCTGATGAAACATGACAAATATGAATTTAAGGACTCCTGCAATTACAGAATTTACATTGCTGTACAGAGCATTCTAATGGTAATTATTTTCTGCTAGTTAGACATCTTTTTGTATTTATGTCTGACAACCCAACTGGCGTAACACCTATATGCATGACATATTTACTACCAGCTTGTTATCCTTGACAATAAACAGGAAAGCAAATACCTGAATTACCTTAAAGATAACTGCCGAAGCTCAAGATGAAACACTACTAAAAAATATGGTGCATAGAATAGACACTGGACTAGAGGAATCACTGTTAATGTTTCCCGAAAAAATGACTCTTATTTTTAAGAACTGTTCTGTTGGCCGGGAACCCAGAATACACAGATTAAAGTTTAGACAACATTTCCTCCTGGACAAGCTAAGGAGCCTTAAGCATTTAATAGATTTAGTAATACCAAAATTTACAAACATGAATTGGTAGCCGCGCAATTAAAACCAAATACAACAGTCATGACAAAGTACAGAAGTGACCAGATATAGATTAGAATGCAGATCAGTGGCTAACCATGACGACTTAATTCCTTAAGCAATATTTAATTGTCACTCAATTTACCACAATTAAGAGGATTGCAGTTCAATTAGATTATACTCTACCTCTTTTTTTGCCTTATGCTTGAAAGGGACATTAACTGAAATACTTTGTACACAGAACATCCATTGCAAACATCACCTCTTAAGTATAGGAAAAAAACATAGACCTTTTGCAATTAACAAATATGTAAAACGTTAAATAGTTATAACAAATGTGTAAAATGTTAAATAGTTATATACAGAAACAAATCATTTTAAGCTACTTTGACTCAAGTGAAACTAAACACTCTCAATAATGAAAGAACCCTATTTAAAAAATAATCTCAGTTAGTTCTTCGTGGAATAATCAATTTAATAAAGTCTAGCCACAGCCACAGGAATTGACTTGATATACAAAGCCCAAGTATAGTGGTGAAAGAGAGATAATTTTAACAAGCTTGCAGAGGGAACCCTTCCTCAGAGCAAGCGAGCTAGAAGATAACCATAGTAAATGAACAACTCCAGTTGTGTCTCAGAGATGTAACTAACTATAAAGCTGAAATGGCTAGATTTACCTTGGACCCTTATGGGTATTTTCATAGAGCATTTAAAATAGCTGACTCAACCATGATCTGAATACAATTTGATACAATCTAGGTTTCTAAACTGTAATTAAAGTGCACATGCCCTCACCTTCTTTTAAAAGGTTTTGGTATCTTACAGATGTTATAGACGAAACACATGATTTTAGATTGATTGCAAATGAGAAAATGTGATAATAAAAGCATAATTAAAACATAAAATAGAAAATTATCAAGTCCCTTTACATACATTTGACCAAACTATCGACAAGAAGTTCAACTATAGAACATAATTTTATTGAGTCAGATTCTGTTTCAGAAAAAAATGTTTCTTGATTTCTGCAGAGAACTTAAATGTTACTAGTCTGTCATATTGTAAAACATAGACTTCTTTTAGATGTATTAAATTAATAAATGAACACTTCCTTAACACTTACCCCAATCAGTGGAGGAGGTCGAATAATGCATTAGCACGACTATGCCATGTAATAAGTTTATAGTGCTGACTGACAAACAGGTTAATCCAGTAGAATATATCTTTAATCTACATACAGATTTAAAAAAGTCATGCTTTACAAAGCAGTCAGGTTTCCTAATAAACTTATCTTTGTTGTACAAAAGTTTCCAAGGTCATCAGTTTAAGCCACCCAAAAGTAAGTATTTTCAAAGTCATCAACAATCAACTCCCAACTAGTCTTTTAAAATTCAGAGTCTGTTCCCAAAAAGATTGCCTAAACTCAGTTATCAATGCCACCAATAGTAAGTAAATCTGAAGGAAGTGATGCGGGATCAAGTTCCCAACAGTCTTTCAACAGTTCAGGAGTTTCATCACAAATAAGCTTCCGTGCTGGAATTTGATGAGAAACTAAGCACAATTCATCCTTCCCAAGAAATATAATAGCACCACTCCCCTTCTTTTGCCGCCTAAATACTGTCTTGTAACCCTCAACCTTCTCAAGATACGCCATGCTCAGACCATTTGACTCATTGTAACTTGTTAGACATACAACAATGTCATAGCATCTCTTGCGGTCCTCTGCATCAATACTTCCCTCGCCATGCAGCGCCCATACCGAGCCTTTCTTGGGGTAAATTTTGTAAAGTTCACGTGCTGCCCGGTCACAATCCACAACATGGGAAAATATATTTACCGAATTCACCGAAGTCTTCCTGGCAACCTTAAATCTACCACAAGGTGTATGAAACCCCATTCTCTCCCTACTAACTATCCTCCCATCCCCACTGATCTGTACATCCAACCAACTTAATCTCACTTCAAAAGGATTCAGTGAAAGAGTTTCATCAATCAGGGCATAATTTCTTGGCATTCCATCATCATCGTCATACACTGCCCACACTTGACCTTTCTTAAAACTCTTCTCCACTCTATCTTTGTCAAAATCATAAAAATCTGAATCCACCACCGCCATGTTTTCCGACTCCCCTTTATCAGAATCCCTATGCCTCGCAGATCTCAACCCCTTTCTCTTCGATAAACCCACAAGACTCTCCTCAATCCCAAGCCTCACACTCTTCTTCAAAGCCCTCCCCTCTCCAACCTCTAAACCTTCAGAGTTTTTCAATGTCCGCCGCCTCTCCCCCCGGTTGCTCCTCTTCTCAATTCTATCATCCTCCTTTTCCTTTTCTTTTTCCTTCAACTTTTTTTCCTGCAACTTTCTCCTCACCTCAGTCTGAAATTCAGCTAATGTCATCATTTCCTCCCCATTTTTAACCCTTTTACTAGGTTTGGACCTCTCCAACACCTCCCCAACTGAACGCATTCTCTTCCTCAATTTCCCTTCCTTCTCATCCCCCACTTCATTATCCACTTTCCCTTTCACACCAATTTTCTCCTTCTTATTTATCTCTTTTAACTTCAACCTCATACTCCTAACCCTACCTTCCCCATCACCATCCCCATCACTCTGAACCGTTTCCACAGCCTTAAAACTCTTCTCACAACTCGGACACACCAATTCTTGACCCATATACTTTCTCTGGAACTGGTGAAGGAGCCTGCAAGTGGAGCAGGCGGTCCAGAACGTCTCGCTCTCCGCCTTGATCTTCTGCCGGAGCTCGGCATCGTACTCTCGGCGGCGACTCCGGTCGGAAAGGAAGTGGAAGGCCTCGCCGACGAGCTTGAAGGCCTCCTCGGACGCCACGTTGGGGTTCTTGTCGGGATGGAGGAGCAGTGCGAGTTTCTTGTACTGTCTCCGAATGACGCTGCTGTTTGCAAAGGGCTCAGCACCGAGCGCACTATACCAGTCCGACGCGGCGAGGACAGTGAGCGAAGTGACGGCCTCCGACACGCCGTCGAGGTGCGGGCACAGACGCTGCGCACGCTTCGCGTATTTGAGAGCAGATTTGGCGTTGTTGGAGGCTTTGAACTTGGACTCCGCCATGGCCTTGAGGCGCAACGCTTCGGATTCTGGTTCCGAGTCCGTTATTGGTGGTGCCATTGGAAGTGGAATGGGAGAGAATTAAAGTGAAGAGAGAGTGGATGTTGAAGAAAGCTGAGGGTGAGAAGAGTGAGTTTTTGGGAAAGTGGACAATGTTCCGGGCCAGGCCCATCAAGTAACGGGACCTTTGTTATTCCAGCCCATTTTCGCAACTCTTGTTGTTCCCAACTTTTTTAAAAAACAAATTGACGAAATTGTCCTTGGTAAAAATACGACTATGTCGTGGACACAATATTTCTCAAAATATACAACAAAAACATTCTCACTTTGAATATAAAATTAACACAATTGAAATAAAATTCTACTACTTATTTCAGACAAAATATAGGACAAATTTTTTTAGTTGTTTATTTCAGAAAATATGTTAAATTTTTAATTACAATTAAATTGATTTTCTTTATAAAAATTAAATAATACATAAACGGTATATTTTTTAATTAATAAAAACACAAAGGATTATCCATGAATTTTTTTCCCTATATACTATTATTTCTTGGACATAATCAATTATATAATTTTCTACACAAAACCTTTTTCATTTTGATGTAAACAAGTTTAATCCGATTATTTTCTTTTTCACATTTTTATTTTATTTTATTTTTTCCGTTCCTTTTATTATTTGGTAGCTCACAAGCTTTCTATCTGCTTAAAAAAAGTCTAGATAATAAAGTATATTTTTTTCAAGTATGACATTGATAATCCGGTTAAAGAATATACCCATTTTCCATCAATTTTTTTAATTATCATTATTTTAATAACAAGATAATAATTATTATTATTAATTAAAAATATGAATTGTTATGATGTTACTCATTAAGTCCTTCTTTTAGGGGAGATAAATTAGAAAAATTTAACTAGTTTACTTGTTAATTTGAGTCTATTTGGATGTAAAAATGCGTTTATAACTTGTTTTGTTTTTTAAACTTATATATAAACTAAATTTAATTTGTGAAAAATAAATTTATTTTTTGTCGTATTTTTTTATTGTAAAAGATTAAATCAAAATATTCCTTAAAAAGCTACGGCTAGTTGTAATATAATCTTTTAAAAAACATCATTTATTGAAAAATTAGTTATATATAATAAATATTCATCTTTTAAATTGAACATTAAAGTGTAAATTGAAAGATATGATAAATTTTAAAATGTTAAAATATTTTCGATAAATAACTTGCAATTTCTCTAATTTTTATATTAAGGAGATACATATTTTGGAGTAATAGATAAATTATATTATATTTGAGATTAATAATAAATAAATATTTTTAAATGGTAGAATTGTATTTTAGAATTAATTTAGATAACTTATATGGTGATATATTACTCTGTTTTTTATTAATCATATTTTTAAAAATTATTGAAATTTATATAAAAAAGTATGCGTTAGATTAATAGAGAAAAAAAAACACTTTATACATATATCTAAATCGTGTTCGAAAAATAACTCCTAAAATAGCTTATAATTAGTATACATAGAAGAGAAATGAAACTTGGTTAAAACATAAAAATAAAAACTTCATGCAGCAAATTTGACAATACTTATAAAAGTTCATGAACATGTTGATTTAATAAATTAGCTTTTAACACATATTTAACAGAGAATCAAGTAAAAAAAAGATGTAAACATTAAGAAAAGATGTAAATTGACTGTCAGTGTCATTTATTTGAGACATTGGCAATAATGAGAAAAAAATATTAAAAGTAAAATGCCAAAAAAAAGGAAAACGAGAAACTGTGGGCATAGGGAGTAAACGGGGATTTCACAAACTGTGCAAAATGGGAACGAAAATCTCACTGGACAGCGACACCGTACGACGATCCATGGGTTCCTCTCCGTGAACACCCAAAACCAAACAACACAAACATCAACCTTAACCAAACAAACCCTAATTTTTGATCTGCCCCTAATTCATTGTTCCCTTCTCATCCATTCTAAAATAATTCTAGATCATTTTTTTTTGCTGTATTTCCCGAATAAAATTCCCCGAATAACCTTCCTGCTACCCACTAAATCCATTTTTCTACACAATTTTTATTCTGAGCATTAGATTGTCGCTTCTATCGCTTGTTTTTGTTATCCTCGGCAGATCAGCTTTTTCTACTGCTTCTGCTTCTGCTCCAGCTTTGGAGGATCCACAGTCTCTTTCTGAGTGGTAATTTAAAAATTCTCAGTTTGAATTAAATTGAATTGTTCATATTGCTAGCTTTTAAGATGCATAAATTTCACTTCGTATCCTGGGTTTTATCTTGGTTTTCTGAACTCTGGATATTTTTGCCTTTCAATTTTGGTGGAAATTAATGCTGTAGTGTTATCATAGAATTTAATAGGACTTGCACCATCTTTGGTTTAGAGATAAGATAACGCAGGGCACCATTAGAAGTTGGATTTTGACCTATCTTTGCATGGATTGGGTGGAAAAAAAAGGATTAGTGCCTTAGTTGGTTCTTATGGTTACAATTGATATTGGCGATATACTGATTGATTCTGTAGACTAATTCAATATAAAATTCATGTGATTCAAGTGTTTTATCTAACTTGCTCAACTTTACAGTGATTTTTTTTGTAAGTTTTGAAGAAGAATAGTGTCTTTGAGGCTGTCTTGTAATGAAAGTTATGTTTGGTGCAGGATGGTTTAGTGTATATTTTTAAGATACTGATATTAGAGTATGGGCAGTAGTGAGATGGATAAAGCTCCAAAAGAGAAGGAGTCAAAGACGCCACCACCTATGTCACAGGTCTAATTTTCTTTATGTTATCTCCATTGATTCTTAATGGTTAGTACAATTGTTGTGACGCCAAAACATTGTTTTTCCAGGAGCAGTCTTCAACCACCGCTACTGGAACAATTAATCCTGATTGGCCTGGATTTCAGGTTTCTAATGAAACAGTTTTTGTTGGCATTACTAGCATACCATTTTTATTATTGTCAAGATTGAATTTTGGTTCACCCAGCTCCCTTATTTTCTAGGCATATTCTCCTATACCTCCACACAGTTTCTTGGCATCAAGTCCACAGGCTCACCCTTATATGTGGGGTGTCCAGGTAATTGTCACTTCTTTATAACTGTCACTCATATTATAAATACCCATCCCGCCTACATGATAATGTTAATGTTTAAATTTGCCTTGTGCTATTGCTTAGTCAAATCTAAAACCTAACTGGACCATACTTAAGCTGTGGCCAAATGGAAAATATTGAAGTTAATTTAGAAATTAACTCCCTGTTCTCTTTGAGCTATTGCTATTGTGAAGTTTATAGGGTTTTAGGTAGGGTAGGCAGACGAGAGCTGATAGGCTAGTGAATAATATGAATTGGTATACCAAATTAAAGCAATATCTTTTATTAGTTCTGATACTAGATTTATAATTCTAATTGAATAAGGAAACAAATCATGAAATACAATGAAGTGTGAAAGTGAATCCTAGAATATTTTAAATTATGCCATCATTCATATAATAATTGTTTGATATCCCTAATCAACTAGAGATATGGTTAAATTGTAATTTATAAGTGAGTGCAAACTTTACCTTTCAAACCAATTTTATGAGATTGAGTTAGGTTTGAAGTTCATTTACTAAGAATGTTATGAGATATTTTCTAGATATTCTAATACTCACTGTCCTCTAGCAAAAGTCTTAACCCTTTTACAAATGAAACTGTGAAAAGGGAAAAGAAAAAGAAATATGAAGTGGTCTTTGTAATGCTGGAGATGTTGGAGATCAGTATATCTGGTAATATATCTTCTCAAGGGAGCTGTAGCAATCCTTAGGTTGAAAAGCTGGTTGGAGAATCGCATGACCACAGAAGAGATTTTTCTTGGGGTAATCATTAGCAGAAAATTTCTGGCTAGGAGTTATAATGGAAAAAAACCTTTAACTTCTATAACATACAGTGTAAAAACATAGGAGACCTTAAAAATTTGGAAAGATGACCAACAAATTGTATTTGGGGCTGGTGTGAATCATGACCAAATCCAATCACCTGAAGAATGGCAGGAAGAGCGTCAATCAGTACAAAGTCACTACTGACATGATCATTAGCTGAAAAAGAAGTCACCAACTGGTAGAAAAGTCAGTGTCACAAAAACAAACATCCAAAAAGAGCCCAACTGCCAAAATCAGAGATAACCATAAAAAGAATGCCAAGGATCAAGCCAAGACAGCTGAAAACAGCTAACTCTTGATGAATGCAGGAAAAACACCAAATTTGAGTGTCAAACAATTGATTGGAGGCCAAGGGAGCTAAACAAGCTCATGGAGGTGGAGAATAAATGTGATGGAGCCTAGACCAGATGGTGCAGTGAGGCACGCAATGGAAAAATGGTGTAAATATGGGTTCACACTTTTCAATGCACTAAAATAAAGGATGTCAAATATGGGACAGTAACTGCAAAACAAAGACCTCGATCTGGTTGGTCAAGGCGAGACTAGATCTGAAGTGAGAAGAACAGATCACACGCCAAGCAAGATGGTGGCTGGTGGAAGGAGGGGTATAGATTTTGGAACAGTGAAATATTGGTGATGTGTGAGTGTGAATTGTGCAGGTATCATGGCAAGGTTACATCAGTGGCAGGTCATCCGCAGCACATTGGAGGGCTGGCTGCCATTCAAAACTGTGACATGACTGTGAGGGAGAATGGTTGTTTCAAAAACACATGGTAGAGGATGACAAATGACAGTTGCTGAAAATCAGCATTGGCATTGATGGACTAGGTCATGGAAGATGGTTTTGATGACCATGTTCAAATTATACGGGTTTTATGTGGGGTATGAGGAAGTGTGAGATTTTGGAAGTGAATAATTTTAAAATCATATGGTTTTGATGTAATACTAAACAGAGCCTTAATCCCAATAAATTGAACTAATATTAGATTCCTGATCTTTATTAAACAAGGAAGCAAATCATGAAATATAAAAGATGATCTAAGAAACTCTAAAATACTTTAAGATACAATGATGTTATTATAAGAGTTTTTTAGTTATTCTAATCAACAATAATCAGTAAACAGCATGTGGAAGAACATTAATAAAACTAAATTTACCTCTTGATTTGATTGCAGCTTGAAGCTACAAATATATATTCATGTTTGATCCGGATCATATTCATGGATTAGAAGAGTTTTATAGATTTTTAATTGTTGGCCTGTGAAGCGAAATTCCGTATTTACCATTATTTGTGTTGTGGCAAATCAATTATACTCTGGTAAAGGCACTAATGTTGGTGGACTGGTTAGTGGCATGGTGGATTTATCAGTAGTCTTTGTTGACTGTTATAGTTTGGAAGGAACACAGCTATCGTAATGGTGATTGGTGGCATGTAAAATTTTTATAGTAACTTGAGACTTGCTTATGGTTAGGACTGTATCTCTTGCGAAATACTTTCTTCTCCAATATGCATTTATTGTGATTGACGGTGCTCCTAATTCCTTGCATTTTTAACTAAAGTGTAACTATTTTGTTAAAGTTTTGTTGCATCAGGACACTGTATGTTTTAAAAAATGGCAGGCTTGTATGTCCTAATTAGGAGTCGACACAAACCACTTTTGCCTTTGCAAATGAACTCTGAAGATTTTGGTCCTAGATTGTTGAATGGTCTTGTTTACTTATCTTTTTTTGTTCTTCCTATTGTTCAATGTCGTGTCTACTTTACATCTAGTCTACACTTCACTAACAATATGAAATATCTCATTTAAGTTCTATCTTAATATTTCTTTGGTTCATTAATGAAATTTTTATTTGCAGCAATTTATGCCTCCCTATGGTACTCCACCACATCCATATGTTGCAATGTATCCACCTGGTGGCATTTATGCTCATCCATCCATGCCTCCGGTATTCTTTGTAAAACTGTGCTTTCTTCAAGTTATCACGTTGAATCATTGGCTGATCAACTACTTCTGTCTCAAATTTATACAGGGATCTTATCCTTTTAGCCCCTTTGCTATGCCTTCTCCAAATGGCATTGCTGAGGCTTCAGTGAGTTTCCCCTTCTGTATTTTATGCTCATTCTCACCTTTTCTTTTTCTCTGCCTTTTCCCTCTTCTGTGCAGAACTTGTCCTTATCCACGTAAGGAAAAATAATTTATTAGTTTGCATGCAGGGAAACACTCCTGGCAGCATGGAAGCCGATGGTAAGCCTCCTGAGGTAAAGGAAAAATTGCCAATCAAAAGATCAAAAGGAAGTTTGGGTAGTTTGAATATGATCACAGGGAAAAGTAATGAACATGGTAAAACAACGGGAACATCTGCTAATGGAATTCATTCAAAGAGGTAAGATGTGTTGTGTTGATCAATCTTGTTAAATTATTTACCCTATTATTTGAATCAAAGCAGTCAAAGAAAGACAAACTTTTTACTTCTAAATGTCTTACCTATTTGCCAGATTGCTGATTTAAGATTGATAGTTCATGAAATAATGCATCCATCTTTTTGCATGGCATAGTATTTTGCTATGATATGTCACCAATCACCATAATCAGTCATTATTTCTGTACCTAGGGTGAACAATATAACTAATATATATTTGGAGGCCTTATTATTTAAATAGAACTCAGGCTGACATATCCAAGAGCAAATTCTTAAATTCAGAACCGGAGGAATGAATACGACTTTGATATGATGTCCATCTATTGTTGGTAACATTTGCTTCCATATCTCTCTAGTGTTAAAGGAATGAACATCATTTAAATTTATTAAATCCTTGGTCTTACTTTTCTTGTACTCTGGATCATGGAAGTGAAGTTAGAAAATTGTTTGACTTTATTCAAATAAAGCAACTGCTTACGGGCTACTTTGGTACATGATTTTTGTTTCAGCCCTGCAGAGCCTAGCATTATCTGAACTACAATGATAACATGTAAATGACTTCGGGTTCATGGATACCATATACTGTTGATTAGGGAATAGAGACAGTAGTCAGTCACTTCCTGAAGTTGATGTTTCCATTGTCATTTTAATTTTAGTTGGTTTATTGCAGTGAAGCATGTATGCATTATTTTGCAGTTTTGTGCTTTGCGGTGTATTTAACTTTAAATTACAGAAATTGCATTTAATATTTATTTTACTGTTTTAGAATGCCTGAGAACCCCTATGCAGTTATTTGACATAGATATTTCTTATACATGGCTGTATTTTCCTGTAAATAATTCTTAAGATGATATTGTGTTTGGCATTGGTTTATTTTTTTAATCCTGTTGTGTATTGTTGCCTTGCCATTTGCATTTGCATACGGGTTGTATTTGTGACTTATGCTGATAAGAAATGTTGTATTTGTAGTGGTGATAGTGCAAGTGAAGGCGAAGGTACTAGTGAAGGAAGTGATGCAAATTCTCAAAATGTAAGTTCAGGAACAGTCCTCACTCTAATGTTTTGCACTATGTTTTTGATATGCATTCATTAATATTTAGTTGCAGTATTAAAGGAATATACAATGACGACAAAAAATTTATTTAACTAAGTTTGGTTGGTTTATTGGATTGTATTTCATTGACTTTATTAAAGACCAAATTCTTGGGGATATTATTCATTATGGGATTCCTCTTAACAATTTCCTCTAGTGTCCTCCTTGGTCTTTGCCTCTTTTCATAGGACAAAAAACCATGATCTACTCTTTTCACCAATGCTTTCAGTGATCATCCTTATGTGTCCAAACTTCCTTGACATAATATTTTTGTCATCTCTTAACCGATTGATACCTCATCTATATTTTCTCATATGTACTCATTTTGTATCTTGTCCTCTGTAGCATGTTCACACATCCACCTAAAGTTTTAAGGAGGATAAATGTAAAATTGGTGAAAAGAACATATTACTGAATAGAATACTGTGTAGCTCTTTCTATACTGCCTAAATATAATCCCCATCCAATTGCTATCCTTCTGAATAAGAACTTTAATTTCCCTAATACAGTTGATGTTGTGAGGGGAAAAGGGAATGAACAACTTTCGAAATTCTTTGTTATTGGATTTATGGAATATAAGTGGTGAATTAAAGTTTTCAGGAAATCAAGAGAGCTTATGTATTTTATTAAAAGCTTGTTGCTAAAGTTTGTGTGGCTAGAATGAGGGGAATCAATTTGCATTTACATAAATGGTGCACACTCAAAGCTATTTATTTTCAGTGGGTTGATCTTGGAAAGATATGAATGCAAAGAATGAGATTTATATCTGCTTTTTTATTAGCTTGGAAAAAACATTTTATCGAGTGACTTGATAAGAGTTGTGGAAGGCTTTGGAAAAGAAAGGAATTCATTTTACTTATATTTAGGCTATATGAAGGCATGTATTGTAGGGTAACTAAAAGTGTGAGAAGGAACTCATGGAGTTGGGACTAAGGATTTTCCTTGTAAGTGATTAGCAGAGACAAATTGTCCCTAAATGCTGGTATTTTGCCAATGTTGTCAAAAGTGTGAGTGTGCTCACGAATTTGCATGATCCTGTGAGTATGGGACACCCAAGCAAGCCAGCAAACACACAAGGTGGAATAGGGAAGTTGTGCATTGTATTGATCCTGAAAGCGTTTGTGCAGTCTATGGATCTCAATTGCAAATCAGAACCAAACTTCTTGTTTGACACTGCTATACACGATTGTGGTCATCATCAACTCTGCATTACTGTCACTGGTCATCACAGCGCTCCCATTGTTGTCTTTGGCCATCACAATGTATTGTTGTTGCTGGCCATTGCAAGGCTTGTGTCGAAGTTGTCAGCCATCTCAGCACTCCCATTGTTAGTTATGACGCTCACATCTTCATCAAATAGACTTGCATTGCCATTGTCGTTGTGGCTGTCATCATCATCTGATTCTGCAGGCAGTGACAGTAGCTGTTGGGGATGTGTCACTCTTCACTATTGTTGGCTGTTCAGTGTTTTTCTTCTCAGTGTTCTTATTTTAGTAAAAAAATGTAACAGCTAACACAATCATCCTCATCCTACTTAACTTAGGCTCGGATTGACTATGGGACTACATATAAGTGCAGTTGGAGTCCGGAGACCAAGGATATTGCAAGATATTATTAAAGGGAATAAGGTTATTGTTATAAAACAACAAAGTATTATCAGGCTCTGTGAAAGTTTTTTGTTATAAAACAGCAAAGTATTAATGGATGTTCAATTTTATTTTTTGATGTCTATGTCAGATAAACTATATTCATATAAATGGCAATCATGTTTAGACATCGGAGATTGGGTGTGGGTTGCATAGCTCCTGCTTGTGAGGGCACAATTGACTATTTTCTGAAAAATACCCTAAATAAATTCTGTGTTAGTTATTATGGTTGGTATTTTAGTATTTATTCTGTTTTTTTTTTTTTTCATAGGACTCTCAATTGAAATCAGGGGGCAGACAGGATTCTTTTGAAGGTTTGCCGAGCTTACTTTCTTACGTTTCAATATATATAGTTTATGACTTTGTGGTATATTGCCTTATGTTGACCTCTAATGTTTGTGCGCTTTGGCTGAAATGTACATTTTCTATTGAATTATAGATGAACCATCTCAAAATGGCACTTCAGCATATACTCCTCAAAATGGGAGCCTAAGTGCACCTCCTACTGCGGTCAATCAAACTCTGCCTATCATACCTATCTCTGCAGGTGGTGCTCCTGGAGCTGTTCCTGGTCCCACAACAAACTTAAATATAGGAATGGATTATTGGGGTACACCAGCTTCTTCCAACATTCCTGCACTTGCTAGAAAGGTTCCATCTACTGCAGTTGCTGGATCACGGGATAGTGTTCAATCACAACTCTGGCTTCAGGTAACTTTTGACTACAGACTGATGATATGATGTTTGTTAACTTGATAACATATTAATTTATGTCCTAATTGGGAAGTTCATGACACTTATTCTCTGGCTGTGAGATATTCTGAGAATCTTATACCTTTGCGAAGGTTTGTAGGCTCAACAACATTGTGAAAATGATCACTATTTGCAGCATAGCCGTCAATTGTGTGTAATTGAGTTGCAATTAAAGTGTGGTGGACTGAAGCAGCCCCTTGCCGCTCCCAAGTCACTCGTCACAAACTACATGGATGTCATGGCTGTTGGGGCTGTTGCTGTTCCATTCACAGGGTAAATCATACAAATTGCAGCCCTCACCACAGCTCCTTTGTTTGTTCTCTCAACTCGCAAGGCTCTGCAGCTTTGCCGTTGTTGGACATGGGCTGTTTGCCATTGTTGGGCACTGTGGCCTTTGCTGTTGCTGTCAGCCTCTATGATCTTTCACTACTCTGCATTCTCTTGCTTGTTTGAGGCTGCTCTAGCTAATAGCAGCTAATGGGTTGGGTCATAATTAGATTCAGTGTTTTTTTATCTCTTTGTCTGTTTTGAATGGTCGTGCCTGAGGACAATTGCTAACTGAATAATAATAATAATAAGTGTAATTGTATTGAAAATAAAGTATAATATATAATATAAGAAAACTAAATAACAATAGTAAATATAATAATATTCTGAAATATGAAAAACTATTTAAAGCATCACGTATAAGGTAATAAACTAAATTATAATAATAAACCTAATAAAAATTTATGTGTGACATAATAAATTAAATAACTATAGTGACGAAAGCTAGATAAAACACAATATACAATATAATAAATTAGATAATAATAATAAAAAGATTCTAAATAATATATTAACAAGTTAAAATAATATAAAATTAAATGCATTTTTATATAATACAAGTTATATAGATGCTAAAGTATAAAAAAAAAGTTTTGTATGTGTGTGTGCCTGTGTGTATTGTATATGTGTATATGTTAAAAAAAAAATTAAAAATAGGAATACAGAAAAAGTAAGCATAACAGTGGTCATCCTAAAAATTGTTTCTCCCAACCACTACATAGCTTAAGAGGGTTAGTATTTTAGTTGTGTCTGTGGGGATACCTAATCAAGTTCCTTCTTTTAGTGAATATGTTTTTGCCAATGTGGCATTTATTAAAATCATGTTTCTTTTGTATTGTAATAGTTAGTTGTTAATTCCTAGCAAAGCAAAATTACTGTTTAGCTTGTTTTGGATTACTTAATCTGCTTCTACGGACGACTGATTCTTCACTCAGTCGATGCAAATGTGGCGTCATTAACACTTGTCCGCATAGCTGAATACTACAGTAAGGCAATTTATTAACATGTGAGGGGTGTTATTAGTGCTTATTCTTTAAACCCTTTGTTAAATCTTTTTGTTTTTAATTTTTTGGGTTAAGAAATTTGGTTCAAGAAGTCAGGTAGCAAGGATATGCACTACTGTCTCTTTACAGGCTATGGTGGTTCATTTGATCATTTAGAGAAGAGATAGACGTTCTCGTTAGAAGATTTTTGCTTTGGTTTTACCTTACTATGGTGTTGTAATCTGTTTTGGTCGGTACTGGTTGAAAATTAAAGAATGATTGAAAACATTCCCTTTGGGATTTCTAGAGTCTGAGATCTCTTCTCTAGCAATCTTTCACTCAGCAGAAAGCCGATAGTGTTGTCTTGCTATCGCTTTATGGTCCAACCTCTACCAATCTGCTAGAATTCCAAGTTATCACCACGAATGTTAAAGGGCCTCACTATAAAAAAAATCCGCCCATTTTCTTACCTAATAGTTTGACATGATTAGGTTGCACCTTCTTAACTTGTAAAAAAGGGGTACTGAAAAATCAGGTAGAAGGCTGCCCCTCCGGTGTGTTTTCTTGGGGCTCAGAAGTACGGGAATTTGTGTCCAATTGTGAATTTATGTTGTGATATTTAGTGTTGGCAGCAATCTCATAAGGGGGCATAGAGCCACTGCATTTTTAACAAATGAACATAGTTATATTGATTTTTTGCCCAATATTGTTCAAATCGAGAGTAAGGACACGTACTCATGATCCTGCAAGTATAAGGATGTTACGAGCTGCGAGGAGCTGATAAAAAAAGAAAAACGAGTTTATGAGGATCAGGGGAGGTGTGGATCGCTTCATGATTGTAAGGTTGCTTGTCAATTTGTGGGATCATGTGCTACGCTGATCCTTTCCATTTTTTCAGCTAGTGTTTGACACCCCATTTCTTGGCTCCCAGCATGAAAACAAAGCCCAACCCGTCCCTTTTGTTCTACTAGGGTTTCCACACATTTGGAAATCAGAAACGAAAGAAAGGAGGCAGATGATGACGATGAGTGCACCTCCAATGCTGATACTACCCTTGCTGTTGAACAACCATCACCGTTGTCATTGACAAGCAGCAAAGCACTAACGCAGCCTAACCAATACTAGCTTCACTGTTGTGAGCATGGCACTCACGACCATAGTTGTTGGTGCTGCTTTCATAGTCATTGCTGCTCACTCAAATTCTATTAAGCATCATTGAATTTATTAGTTTTTGAGTAATTTTATGCATTGTGAATCTATTTTAGTAGTGTTATCGGATCTTACTTCTTAAGACTTATTATGAGTTACTTTTATTGTCTGAGACCTGATTTTCAACTTTTATTGTTGCTTATTAGTTTCTTCAATTCTTTTCTGTTACCTTTCAGGATGAAAGAGAGCTTAAAAGGCAAAGGCGAAAGCAGTCTAACAGGGAATCTGCTCGCAGATCCAGGTTGCGTAAGCAGGTAATAGAGAGTACCCTATAGTGATTTCTCTGGTTGATTGATCATAACATATCTTAACTCCTGTGTGAGATTTTTCTAAAGGCCGAGTGTGATGAGTTAGCTCAGCGTGCCGAGGCTTTGAAGGAAGAAAATGCTTCTCTCCGGTCAGAAGTAAGCCGAATCAGGAGTGATTATGAGCAACTACTCTCCGAGAACACTGCTCTCAAGGTAGTCTCAGTACCATGTTCTGTATGACACCAATTTACCTATCCTAGCAAAGAATGGGTTCAGAGTGATAAATTACATATTTGAAAGTTATTCAGTGAAAAACATAGATATTACTAAACCTCTGCATCACTCTCCTAGAATCCTTTTACGTGTGAATATTGACCATGTTTTTTTATCTACAGGAAAGACTTGGGGAATTACCTGCGAATGATGATCATCAAAGGTCTGGGAGGAATGATCAACATGTGGGTAATGATGCTCAACAGAATGGGCAGACAGAGGCTGTGCAGGGTGGTCACTAGCACCTACCAACCACAGCATGCCACCTTTCACGGAGATAATCTAACTTAATAGCAAGAGCAAGATCTTGTTTCGGATAGCTTGTAGTTCAAATTGTATTAAAGCTGACCATTTATAGTGTTAAGATATGTTTAATGTTATAATATCCTTCATTCCTAATTTGCCTTCATTTTTACTCATTCAAAAACCTGGATTGTATGTAGTGTGTGAATTCTGTGTCATACCTTATCTTTAGCTTTAAAAGTTAGTGTTCGCATTAAGCAATAGTGAATGAACGTGAGTTTGCCCATTATATGATCTTCTGTACAAGTAATTTATGGGGGGAAATAAAGAAAAGAGAATCTCTGAATTCTGTTTCATGACAACTTCGCAACGTTGCCTTTTAGATGATGTTTTTGCATTACACGCTTACTGAAACTGCTTTTGTTTGGACGAATTAAGAAACTCTAAACTGAATTTATTCCGCAGCATGAGCTAGTGAAAGTGCTCAAACAATTGATGTCATACAGAAGTTCAGACAAGAATGTGTCTTTGAGGATGTAAGGTTTCTCATGTTGTAAGCCATTATTCGTATTGCCCCCCAAAAAAAGTGTTTGTTTGATTTAACATTAATCTTATTTAAGAAAGTATTCAGGGTAATTTAGTTTGGATACTATAGTTAATGTCAAGTTGCACTTAATTTATAGAAAGTAATTGCAGATAGTGACGTTTCATGGAGAAAGATGTGGTAAACGGTGTTCTACTTAGAAAGATGGTGACATTTTAAAAAAAATAATTTTATTAGAAAAATAAAATTCAACAGACATGTGTCAGTAGATGTGTAAGCATGTAGATGTCTACGTATAACTTCGTTTACCATGTGAAACAAAATTTAATGTTACTGGAAAGGAGAGACTAAATTCATTGCTTTAGAAAGTGAGAAGACTAAACCAAATTAAAGTTTCAATCAAGAGAATAATTACAATTTGTCAATATAATTGGGGGATTAAAATCAATTACCATGTTAATATTTTGTCGTGTTATTGTAATTCATTTAATGTTATATAACTCATCAAACAATGTCATATTAACTTTTGTAATTGTAATTGTTTGAAGACCCATTAGCATATATTGAATCCTAAGTTGCTAAAGTCACACATTAACTATACCTAGAAGACAATTGGTGCAGATGTAAGGTAAGAGATTATTAGATTTGTGATACCAAAAAGGCTAAAAGTTCAATTAAGCCATTTTTTTGATCTAGTCCTTGTAGTATATATTTTTCAATTAGGGACACGGCATCCGATAAAAAATCACACAACTTAGTTAACAAATCTTGTAAAAATAGGTACATGTAATTAGACTATTTAAACCTTTAATGGTTTATGCAACAAATAGTTTTGTACTAAAAAAAATACATCTACATTGTGAACACGAGCAATCATAGCTTGTATGATTTATTCTATAGAATTCTTCAATTTTGGATTATGCATCCTACAAATATTAAACTTCATGTGTATGAAAAAGATATAAAATTACATATAAAAAAACTACATTCATAAAACAACTAAGTGCTTATCACTAACTTCATTTCATCGTTATTGAACTTTGAATGATATTGTCATCAATACAATTTTTTTTTAACTCATAATAATCACTCAAATATGAAACTTAATTACTTTTACACTTAACTTTGAATTTAATAGTCTTACAATCAAAATTTCAAACTTCTTTGACAAAATGACCGAAATTAATGTTATAAATCAAGAAGCATTATTGAAGTCATTCAATATTTAATTAATTAAATATATATAAAAGTTAAAAAAAAGAATAGAAATCGTTTTACATTAATCTAGATGTGAGATTCAAATATACCAAGGATTTTTTGAGGAATGTAGTGGGATCCATGTAAAAAGACCACAAAACTTAGTTAATACATCTTGTGAAAATGGTACATGAAATTAGACCATACAAACTTTTTTGGATGGTTTACATAACAAATAGTTTGTATTTTGAAAAATACCTCTGCAATGCGAACAAAGGAACCATAGTTTCTTGTATGTTTTATTCTGAATAGTTATCCATTCTTACAATATACATCATTCAAACATTTAAAAGTAAAAGACTAATAATAATAATAATAATAATAATAATAATAATAATAATAATAATAATAGTTGAAATCTTGACTACTAATGTTAAAGATCAATTTATACTTTAATTCACAAATTAACTGTGATTTTTTATTAATAATAGAAAATATTTTAAATACTAATAATTTTTAGTTTATAAAATCATATATAACTTAGTCAATATAATGATTAATTATTTTTATTTCTAAATTTGGTTGTTATTTAATGATTTTGTTAAAAGGTGTAAATTTAAGTCCTTGCAAAATTACCAGAAATAGTATTTTAAATCCAAAACATTACTTGTCATTTAATATTATTTGTAGCTTAATTAGTAATTTAGTCGTATGTTTAGGTTTATAATTCATTTTTGTTCTTGTATTTTTTTTTATACAATTGGGCCACTATTTTTTAAATACAGTCAATATGGTTCATTCTATTACATTAGAATCAACAACGTTAAAAAGGAGCGTTGCTCCCTCCCCTACCACGCTTGCTCCCTCTACCTCTACCTTTCTCTTTTACCCCCTCACTTCATTTCTCTATTCCTATTTTATCCTTCAATATTTTAAGGTGAAATGAATGTTGTTGCTGATGAAGACACGGGTTCAGATACAAATTCTGGTCAGTGGCGGAATTCGATGGAGCCACCGCACTAGGTTGGAATCCCAATCCGGAATTGACGGTGGAGGAGACGACGTTAAGGGACTGTTCGATGGTGGCTTTAACGACGTGGCTGAAGAAACTGGCTTCGCGCATGACCATGCTCACGCTGAGGTCGTCGAGAATGGATATGATTAACTGTTCGAGCTCGACTTTGACGGCGAGGAGAGGTTGTTGTTGCTGCTCTAGGTAGCCGTGACGCTGGTGTGCCTGAGCCCGCTTGAGGGCCGCCACCAAGACATTGGAGATTGGCGGTTCCATGGAGGAACTAGTGTTCTGAGAAGTGGGCAATCGCTCGAGACCGACGCTGAAACATAGCTCGAGCACCCTGCATTGAAGGGGGTGAGAGGAATTGGGGTGGGATTTTATGCAGGCCTGGCGAAGGAAACCGAAGGGGGAGGCGAGCAGCGTGGCCGCCACGTGGAGAGGCATTGTCTGGCCGCGGTTCCGGTGGCCGGTCTCGGCGATAGAGTGATTGAGAACACTGGCCGCCTCCCGCGTTAGGGTTTACTGGATGGTGCTTAGTCCGACTCTTATTTCACAAGTGGAATTGAATTGTGCAGTGTTGGTCCGTTTTACTTTAAACGAATGTTTGACATCCGCAATGCTCATGTCCATTTAAGGATTTTCTCTAAGGTAATTTTCAAAATCACATATTTATAGAAAACCATAAATTTTAAATATAAATCTCTTTGACCACTTTTCTGGTTGTTGAAACTTGCAGAAGTATAATCAACATCATTCAAGATTCTCAACAAATGTCGCCACACGATATGGCCGGGATTACTCTCCGGTGCCACCTTGCCTCCGCTTTCCACCATCGGATTTGCCCTCTAGAGCGGAGAATCGAAGACATTAAAAATCCCCAAATCTTGGTCTGGTCGGATATGGGCACAGACCCTCTGCGGTCAAGACTCGGACGAAAATGTTTGATAATAATTATTTAATTGGGAAGAATGAGCTCAGCTTAAAATTGTGTCGAATTCAAAGAAGCATTAAACAAAGAGAAACTACCACCCATGAGTCTTTAGCACTTCCAAACAAATAAAAGTTGATTAGTGTAAGTTCTGCTGGTTTAATTATGGAAGCTTCTGTTAACCCTTCTTCTTCTCTTATCACTATTCTCAGATTTGCATTATTTTTGCAAAGTGAAATTTATGTCTCTATGAAAAATGGTTTCATCAGGGCTACACAACATGAAATTGACTTGATAACGTGATTCCACGTTTGAGAGGTGGGGGTGCTGCGACTAAAAAGGATAGAAATTTATGATTTTATATTAAAGTACTTAAATAGGGTTAAAAGTAAAAAAAAAAGGTAAAAAAAGTTAATTTTGTAATTAATTTTTTTTGAAGAAGATCGGAGAGGTGGAGGGAGCAAAGGTGATGGTGAAGGAACAACACCCCGTTAGAAGATGACCGCGTGTCATTTTATTAGGATTATTTTTTTGGTTTTTCTTTTCTTTTTCTCCAAACCCTCTCGTTCCTTCATCGTTGTTGCCAGACTTTTGAGTTTGCCATAATCATGTGCATCTCCTCTTCTTTTGTCAGTAACAATTTTTTAAAATATGTTCAAAATTGAATTTTCTGAAAATCCTTTAGTTATTCTATTTCTTCTAAAAGTTGTCAGTAAATCTGTCATTAATTATATTTTTTTGAAAATTCAACAATAATTTCATTAGTAAAATAGACACCAATTTTTCTGCTAAATATAACAAAATATTTATTACAAATTAATTGGAGATGTGCAAGAAGAAGAAGAAAATAAGAAAGGTGAGAGGAAGGAAGAATAAGAGAAGGGGAAAAAAAGGAGGAGGAAGAAGAATAAGAGGATTCGGTGATGACAGTGACAATGATGAAGACAAAAACAACAATGACAACAAAAATTATTATAGGAGCAATGATGGAGGCAATAATGGTGACAACAACGATAAAGGTGACAACGATAATGACGAAGGTGAAGGCAATAATGATAATGGTAGAGACAACAAAGAAACTGGAAGAGGTGCTGACAATAACAATATAGGAGGAAGAGGAGGAAAAAGATGAGGAGGTGAAGGAGAGGAGGAAGAAGAGCTAGAGGCACTGGCGGCAAGGGTAACCAAGGAACGAGAGGATAAGATGGAAAAGAGGAGAAAGAAGAGTTAGATGCAATAGTGACAATGATGATAAAAGAGGAGGAACACAATTTGGATTGACTTGGCACAACTTGGTTAACTTATTTAACATGAGATCAATTCAACAGGTGTTGCTCCCTCCACCTCCCCAAGTGGGTCCTGCACCTCCCCACTATTTTCATTTATTTAAAAAGTATTCTACACCTCTTCATTATTTTCTTTTATTCCAAAAATGCAAAAATACTCTACACCTTCCCACTATCCTTAACAATTTTTCTCTTTCTCTCTGTATTAATGGAGCATTTATATGGTTCAGATTTGAATTTGTAATATATTACAAAATGAGAAAACTTCAATAATATTAGTACTTCTACCATTTCCATTTTATAAAATTAAACTTAGATGCAAATACAAAATAATAAACATAATAATATTAATAGTAAATAATGATATATTATTATTATTATTATATACTAACTTTATAATGACAAAAGAACTAAATAAATTCTAAATCTTTAATAAATAACCTTTTTTTTTATATTTTAAGTATTTAATAATAATTTTATATTATTTATCTAATAAATTAAATATTTTATTCAAGTTATTTGAGTCAAACATGTCGGTGAGTTAAAACATAATATAATGTTAAAAATTATAGATATTATATGTAAAAAAAACACACATATATATAAACATTTTTCTAGAAATTTAGAACAAAATTTTACCATTTATTAAGTAATTTGAAAACAAAAAAATATATTGAACAGCGAAAATAAGATTGAATCAAACTTATTTAAGAAAATATATCAAAAGTTCAAATTTGAGTGATGTAAATGCTCCATTAATGAGCCATGTAAATGCTCCATTAATGCAGAGAGAAAGAGAAAAATTGTTAAGGATAGTGGGGAGGTATAGGGTATTTTTGGAATAAAAGAAAATAGTAGGAAGGTGTAAAATATTTTTGAAATAAATTAAAATAGTGGAGAGGTAGAGGAAGCAACACCCCAATTCAACTCAACTTGACATGGACTTGACTCGACATAGCCCAAATATGTTTTTTAAGTGTAAAGTTAAAATTGGATAATTTTATATGATGTAAAAATATTCAAATTTATGATATTACAAAAATTTTTTAAATGTGTTTCTATATTTATATTTGTTTCCTAATAAGATAAAATTTAACAATTTTGAATTTAGAAACTTATGATATGGCAGCATATACATAAGAGTGTAACCAAGTTCTATTCAATTGATTAAAAAGTACACTATATTACATTGGTGATATTGAAAACGATTTAGATACATTCAATCAAATTAGGACAACTTAAGACAACAAATAGAGAAATCCAATTTTCTTAGGGTTAGTTTTGAAATTGTTTGTTGGTTCAAATGATCAAATTTCTTAATATCTTTGTGTTAGTAAAACCAAATCATGTTTAATTTTGTTTTCTCTGTATTTAATTTGATCTAAATTCCTCCTATTCTCTTAAGATTGGTAATTAGGGGAATATTTCAAAGCAGTATATTTGGACAGATTATTGACCATGGAGTTTTACAAATATATGAAGAGATTATATTTATATGACAGAATGAAGTTTTGCAAAGTTCTATAAAGACAATGTTGCGAAGTTTAGTAGCTAACACCTCAGGGAAGCTTGGGTGAACGATATCATGTTGATGTAGCAAAGCATGGAAATGTCAAGTTCAAAAATGCTACGAGGGAGGCTAACCATAACCTCTTATGGGCAATGGACAACCATAACCTGTAGGTATGATTATGTAGTATGTTTTATGAAATAATGTCATGCTTTAGGAAATGGAGGAAATCCAAACAATTTTGGACAAAATTGACTTTGACGTAGCTAAGAGCAATCTTGAAGCTTGAGCTACACAAAAAAAATACATTGAAAGGAAACCTCAAGCATTGAACCTGAGGCTAAGTCACGAAGATTCTTTCTTAAAGAAGTTATCTTAAGGGATACAACACCAAAAGCATGAGCTCTGATCCATAAAAAAAATCTACCTTGGAAGGAAACCTATGTAGCTAGAGCCACATTTTCACATTTGAATTCACACCCGGAAAAGTTTATAAAAATATAGTTACTCCTTTTTTTAGAGACTTCTAATTTCGGAGAAAGACTTTTGGAGATTTCCCAAGACACTTTCCTTTATATTCAAACAATATTATTACAGGTTTAAGAGATGATAATTCTTCCTTGTATTGTATTCTTATCATCGATTATGAGGAGCTAGCTCTCTTAGAGTGTTGAAGTAAAGATGTAACCATTTGAAACTTTATTGTATTGATATTGTTTTATCTATCAAAGTCTACTTTTATTACATGTTTTTGAATTAGTTTATATTCATTGTTGGATGAACTGCGTCTTATTTCACTAGCTTAAAATTGAGTGCGAATTGGTTTTAAGTTGTGGTCCAACTAATTTTTCTCCTGCTTTTAGATGCTAGCAATAAATGTAAGGCTTTAGCTGGTTATAGAGTCATGATCTTAATGCAAGTGATTAATACAAACCATTATTGAGGAATTATATTGAAGTCTGGTGATCTTAGGCTCTAGGTGCCAAAAATGAACCTAAAGTTACATTAAAAAAGAACTCCCACAACATGATTATCGACGTCTTTATAGATGGTAACAATACCTTTACAAGAGAGGGACAATGTAGTGCAATCTAGCTTCAACACACCTTTATCATCCTAAAATCAATCATTTTTAATCCTAAACTGTTTTACGTGTTATTTTGTTGAAATAACTTTATTTTCTTACATTATTTTTCTTTTCACACTTAGACGCCTTTTTACTATTTTATTCAAAGTCAAGCTAGTTTAGAACTTTATTAAAATTTTGCGTATTCTGTCAAATCTCTGTGGATACGACAAACAATCTTGTATACTTACGGAAAGAATTGATTACTTTGGAACATCAACAATTGACAATAAAGATTGAATAAATAAATAACAGGTATCCTTTAAAAAAAAAAACATATATACATGTCATACTAACATATAAATCACATAAACCAAACTCTAAACCTAATAATACCCCTATGACTTCTACAAAAAAAGTTGTTATCTTGTTAGATATACCTTTTAGCACTACTATCGTTGATGCAGGTGTCATACTAAAGACAGGATTGAATCGTAGAGTTGGTCTTCTTTTGTATTGCTCATGTAAATTTCTTTTTTACCATTATGATTTCTTAGATCCATTTCTTCACCTATTATTCCTACATACCTGCACACAACTAATAAAAAGAAAATGAAATAAGGTGTAATATACCTTTGCCTCACACTATAACTAAACTTGAGATAAAGTTATTTTGGATACTTTGTAATACAAGTTTTTGATCATAGACACCAATCAAAATATGAAAAAATAGCTTTTGGGATTTTGTTTCTAATCCAAGCTCATGCTTTTAGCTGCGCTTTGCAAAAAATTTCCGCCTCGTCAACCTTTGCATTTTTGAATAAAACCTTATTTCTATGATTCCATATAGTTTAGATTAAAGACATCCAAGTAACCTTCCAAATAAGATTTCCTTTTCTATTCAATTCTAGCTAGCATGTTAAAATGATGAAAATGTTGCATGACTTTGTTTTGTGATATTTTTATTATTCCTATCCATTTATAACAAAGATCGCAAGCTAAGTTCGCTACCTTACATTCAAAATACAAATGTTGAACTGACTCTTCGTAGTTTGTACACAACACACCCATCTTACAGGATACTAGTATATTTTTATGTTGGAGGTTATCCTTAGTTGCCATACTATTCAAACCTACTCTCCAAATAAGTGCTTGAGATTAGGGATTGCATTTATTTTTAACTTCTCGTATTTATTTGTAATTTTTTTTTTAAAAAATACAATACATATAACATATGTTTTCTATGTTTTTTTCCACAAATATTTTGTTTTATTTATTTTATTTAATATTCAACTACTTACAAGTATAATACATCAAATTCAAAAGAATAGTAGATGATGAAGACTAAAAAAAATAGACTGATTGGAGGAGATGAGGTAAAGAAGTTTAACAAAAAAATAATTGTGAATGAAGAAAATGAGTGTGATTAAAGAGACTAGTCTCAACAAAAAATACGGATGTGGATTAACGAAACAAGTACAAAGAAATTTATTAATATAAATGAAGGAAATAAATATAAGAAAATTTTTATTTAAAGCCATTGAAGAAAATTATAAATAAAAAATTTGTTAACTTTAAATTTTTACCATTAAATTAAAAGATTGTACGGTTTTTATTCAATTCATAAATATGTATAAATTTGTAATATATAACTAAATACTGATTTAGGTGAACTAAACTTAAATAAATATATATTTTTTATTAATACCTGTTAATTTGATATTAATAGAAATATTTATTCATTAAAAAATATTAAAAACAATTTTACATCTTTTAACTTTTAAAAAAAATAACTCTTTGCATCTATATTGGTATCATAATTTAGTAAACTCTAATATTTATGAATTAATTTTACGAATTTTTTTATCCACTGAATAAATATACTATTAATATAACAAAATTTGGGTTATAATTTTAGGAATTGATGTGTGTATCATGCAAGGAATTTCTTCCAAATAAGATGTCTCTTAGAAGCAAGATATAGGAAAGTTACAAGGAATGTTGTCCTATAAACAAAAGTAGCTCATGCATCACAAGATAGGTATCTCTTAGGCATTACACTAATATGTTAAGGAATAATTCACTTAAAATTCTTATTGCTCCAATTATTAAATATTCCATGACTTTATTGAAACATATAGCAATATATTTAAAACATTTCTATAATTTGTATGGATGTATCCCCTGAAAAAAAAATTCTAAAATGGGAACTACTAATAACTAGTATGCCGATTACATTTAAAAATAAATAACTGTTAACATTAAAACATAATTTTAGGATTACAGTAGGAAACTTCATGTAAGAAACAATACAAAAATAAATATAAGAGAAATTTTAATATATATATATATATATATATATATATATATATATATATATATATATATATATATATATATATATATATATATATATATATTACTACTACTACTACTCTACAAAACGTCATTAACTATTCTTTCAGAAAAGAACATAATAAGATAACTTTCGTAAAAGAAAAAAAAGCACGCAGAGAACAAACAGTAAGAATATAATCTTTTACTTGTTAAAGGAAAAAGTGAATAACTAAACACGTGAAACATAGAAGAAAGAGATAGGTCATGCATGTAAAATCTTTTCTCATGAATAAAGGATACATTAAAGAAAAAAGTTATATGTGTTCCTATTTTTAAATATTATAATTTTGACAATATAAAACAAAATACGTTAACTTTACAACCAATTCAGATAATAAAACAATATATATATATATATATATATATATATATATATTAAAAAAATAAAATAAAATATGAAAGAAATAAGATTAAAATGCTAGTATATAGTGTGAAGTGGTTTGATTTCTTTGAAGGAGTGTGAAGTTATCATTTTCTTTGTTATTTTCTTTTCTATTATTTATATTTTTTTCCTTTAAACAACATAATATTTTTATTCTGTGACTATTTTATAAAGCAAATACATAGATATCCATTTTTTTATTCAACACATTTTTATTACAAGTAAAAATATTTTTTTTATTTTCAAATAAAAATGATTTAAGATGAATTAATAAAAAATGTATAAATATTAAATTTTTATTAAGTATTGAAAAGGAGTGAGAAATGACGAGTTATGCATGTAAAATTTTCCAAACATTTATCCCTTATTGGAGTTGTATTTATGTTAGTTTTATGTTCTCTTTTTTAAGTTAGTTTTAGAGTTTTTTAATTAAGTTTTAAGTTAATTATAAATTTGAGATTTTTTAATTAAGTTTTTTAAAAATTTTGTAATTTATTGAATTTTTAAAAAATTAAAATTTTTTAATTGAGTTTTTTCGAATAAATTTGTTTTTTGGTAAAAATATAAATATGATATTATATGCATTGAAAAACTAAAATCAAAATAATCACATTACCAGCTAATAATAAAATTTAAGAATAAGATGACCACGTTAAAATAATCTAACAATAAGAATTCAATTTAAAAAATTTAAAGTTTTTAGAGTTTAATAGATTACAAAAATTTTATAAAAATTCAATTAAAAGTTTTTAAATATATAATATACTTCAAATTTAATAAAACTTTTCTTTTCTTTTTTGATATGTAAATCTTCTTCTCTTCTTTGTAACAAACTTTTGCTTCAGATAAATAATATTTCCTCTTTTTGTTATTTGTATTTAATACTGTGATATCCTTGTCTTCCTTTAGAAGCAGCACCAAAATTATGTTCTTGTCTCCCTTTATATAAAGGATGTGAAACAAGGAAAGACAAGGAAGTGTAATGGAAAGCATTGGGGTCGCATCCCGCGGAGTAGTTCGTGAAGAGCTCACAAAATACAATTATCAAGAATGGAAAATTCTAATGAAAAATTATCTGAGAGGGAAAAATCTGTGGGATGTTGTGGAGAGTGGTTCTGCATCGACACCCATTGATGCACAGAAAGACGCAGAGGCTCTGCATATCATTCAACTATCATGTGTACCAAACATTTTCGATCAAATTAAACACTTCCAAACTGCTCACATAGCTTGGAATCACTTGGCTAAAGTTTGCGAGTCTGAGTTTAAATGCCAACCGCATATTCGTCACGGTACTAAGTTTTTAGATGCATCTTCAAATTTTCTTTATATAAAGTATATATTTACACATAATATTGACTTAAAATATTTATTTATGTTTTAATTTGAATGAGACACACACAGGTGTTGTATCCGACAACGTTAGAGAGCACAAAGATTTATACAAGTTTGTGGAAAATGGAAATTGGGAAGGTGCAAGCTCATACTTGAGGAATCAACCCAATGCCATATTTTGGACTCCGTCTTCAGGTAGGACGGTTCTTCATGTTGCAACAATAAAAGGACATATGACAATTGTGAAAGGGTTAGTATACTTAGGAAAGAAGCGATTAATAGAAATGCAGGATGAGGATGGTAATACTGCTCTTGCTCTTGCTGCTGGTTACACTGAAAACCTTAGTATAGCAAGGAGTATGATAAATGTGGAAGGTGGCAAAGAATTGCTTGGTATAGAGAACAAAGAGGGTGAGATCCCTCTTCTTATGGCTGCTAATTCTGGATGCAAAATAATGACTTGTTACCTTTACTTTCAAACTCCTCGCCATGTCATGGATGACCAGTCTTCACATAATGGAGTTTTGCTTCTGGAACGATGCATCCAAGCGCATATATTTTGTAAGCAAATCAACCACAGTACATCCATATACGCTGCTTCTCTCATTCTCTTCATCAAACCCTCAATCTTCCTCCTTCACATGGTCCTTTGATTTATGTAATATATATATATATATTATATTTATTTATTTATTGGAATATCATAGTTTGCAGTTAACAGCATGTTTAAGAAAAATGAAGTTAATTCTGAAATGGGTTGAACTCGCAGATGTGGCTTTGACATTGCTTAAGTCTTACGAGGAACTGCCCATTGAATCCTTACGCGTCTTGCTCGATTTGGCTCGAGAGTCTTTTGCATATTTTCCGCGTATGCCTGTGCAGGCAATGGTTTTTTGTTTGAGAAGGGGTAAGATTTCCCTCTTTTTCACCTAATGTTTTTTTTTTCTTGCACTAATTAGCGACTGAATTATGTTTTTTCTTTTTTTGGAAGAAAAGAATTTTTACTTTTCATAATCTCTTTAATAACTTATGAAACATTATTTATCAATAAAATAAATGGGTGCATTTAAAATTGAAAAATTATAATTGAAATAGTATTTCAACCATGAGATCAATTTTATACACTCCAATACTAAATCTAACTTATTACAACATCATCTATTTCATACTTACAATAAAATATTCTTTAAATCAAGAATTAAAAAAAACTAATCACAATTAACTTATTCATAGTGTAATTTCTATTGTTCTCTTTCCCAAAAGTTCTAGATTAAAAAAATAGATACCGATTAAATAAAAAAAGTGAAGAATTTCACTCATGTAGCAAACACAATAAAAAAAAGTTACATAAGTTTGAGTTGGAATGCATCCAATAGACTTCAACAACACTTGAGTATGTAACTAGTAAAACAAAGGTCTTTTAACACACTATATATGACTCAGTTTTACAGAAATCGAAGGGTATCAAAATGCGGTGACAATTTCATAATTTAAGCAAAACTATATGTCTCGGTTGCCTAGGAATCTATGCTTAAAGTGTGCTATTGCCTCGGTTCTCTAACCAACCGAGGTAGAAAACCCTGCTACCCTTCTGCACAAGACTTTTGACCTGACAACCTTTTTGATATAGGGTTAGTGTCTCGATTCTTTGGCCAACCGAAGCAGTAGTGTTTGACAAAAGCATTTGGAACGTTTGATGCACTAACAACCCCTGATTCACTATGTTTTAAGTGCAGTTTGTCATAGGCTCTACGACTTCGGTTGCCCTCTAACCGCGGCAATAACCTATTCATGCTTCGGTTGTAAAGCTAAATGAGACATATAGATATTAATAACTTTATTTTTAAAATTTTCTAGAGGGTTTATGCCTCGGTTGCACTTATGACCGAGGTAGTAAGGTTTTTATTACTTCGGGTAAGTAGAGAACAAATGCAATAACCTATTTAAAGCACTAATAACTTTGTAAATTAGATTGATTTATGCTTCTAAGTTGATTTATGATTACATTGAATTGATTTATGCTTCTAAAAAGTTCATTTATGATTACAGAAACAAACCTATTCTTAAAAAAGAAAACAGGGGAATATGCCTCGGTTGTAACCATAACCGAGGTAGAAAGTCCTCTATGACATCGGTTCAGGTCAAAACCGAGACAGAAAAGCTAATGAAAAAGAAAAATATAAAATAAAACAAAGAACACTCTACTGTCTCGGTTCAGGTCCCAACCGAGGTAGTAGGGATTCACATACTGCCTTGGTTTAGTAGGAACTGAGGCGAAAAGCTTGTCCCAAAAAATATAAAAAAAGGAAAAATTCTACTACTTCGGTTACCTATGAACCGTGACAAAATCCAACAATTTCTTCCCTCGATTCACAACCGAGACAAAAAGCCTACCCCTTTTGGCTTCGCCTATATATACCTCGGTTGTGGAACCGCGACGATAGACGAAAATAACAGTTATCGTTTCTCTTGACTGCACTAGTGTATAGAAAAAAGTTTTAATAGAAGATATTGAAATCTTGGAACATATTTTACAAATGCCAGTCTAAGAAATCTTTGAATATTATTCCACACAAAAAAATAAGTCAAAATATGTTTTTGGAATCGTTTATAATATAATTCAAATATGAAAAAAGTGATTATCAGTTTTTCAAGTTAACTGCTCTTTTCAGCATAAAAAACATATTTTAAGCGTAATATTGACTCATCTATGCACATATGTATGCACATATGTATGTAATACATAAGCTAAAATACTTGTAAAAGAGAAAGTAAAATAAAATTATAGTAGAGAAAACGTGTTTATTAAGAGAAAATGTTATCATAATTGTTCATATTAAAATAGCTTATTTACTGGAATAATTTTGCATTATTATAGTATCAGAGAATCTCTAACATTATTATATAGTAATAGAATAGGAATAATTTTGCATTATTATAGCAATAGAGTAGCATAAAATATTGGGATAAAATAACATTGATTATAGATTTTCTCTCACGTATACATTTATAATATTTCCATTCAATTATACCTAAGAATTCTTTTTATTTGTCCTTTTAACATGGTATTAGAATAGGAACGATCCTTTACTAAATCATTCCTATGTTATTTTTTTCTATCCTTGTTTTCATAGCTAACAATGCAAATGAATCAAATTATAATAGTTTTTTTTCTTTTCATCATTCCGACCATCTTGGAATGATACTTGTTTAGAAATTCTTAGATATAGTCAACTATCTGAATTGGCATAGAGTCATGATCATCTTTTTGAATGCAAAATCCAAATTGAGTTATGTTGATGGAACTCTCTAGGCACCTTTAGTTGTCCATAATGCTTTGGTTGTTGTCTATTAGCTTTGGTTGCAGCTTAACATTGGTTTCTTTTTTAGCTTGATGTCTGTAATATTTTTCTTCATGGTGATCTTTTCGAAGAAATCTATATGTCCCTTCCTCTTGGTTTTCAACGACAGGGAGAGAATCTTGTGTGTCATATCAACAAGTCCTTATATGGATTAAAATAAGTCTCTCGTCCATGGTTTGCCAAATTCTCTATAATTATTCAAAATGTTGGTTGTATCAAACCAAAGACTGATTACTCACTGGTTACATTTACAAAAGGCAAGTCATTTACAACTTTGTTGATCTATGTTGATGATATTCTCATAACTAGTAATGACCCTATTGCTAGTCTTAAACAATTCATGTAGAATTGTTTTTTAATAAAAGATTTGGCCAATGATCTTAAGTTTTTTTTTGTTATTGAGTTCTCTCATTCTAAGAAAGGTATTTTAATATCACAAAGGAAATACACTTTGAAAATTGTCAAAGATGATTGGTATCTTGGAGCGAACCCCGTGGATTTTCCCATGGGACAAAATATAAACCTTTTCGATGAAGGGAATTTATTAAAAGACCTATCAATATATAAGCGATTTGTTGGTTACTTAAATTATTTGACAATTGCCTATCCAGATATTACCTATGTGGTACATATACTGAGCAAATTCATGCATGCTCCATGTTAGCCTCATATGATGGCTACAATACGTGTGCTACGATATTTAAAGAATAACCAAGGTCAAACCGAATATAGAGCATTGACTGTATTTGTTGTGAGTTAATTTGGTTATGATCATTGTTGAAAGATTTAGGGATATTGCATCACAAACTGACATTGTTGTATTGTGACAATAAAGTAACCTTACACATTGCAACTAACCCAATATTTCATGAAAGAGCTAGATATATAGAGATGGATTGTCACTTCATTCGTGATAAGATTCAAGATGGTTCATTCGCAACTAGATATGTACACTAACACAAAAATAACTTTTAACGTCTGTTATTTTAGGCTTTTGACGGTTGTTAAATGTCTGACGTCATAGTGGGAGATTTTAAATTAACGTTTGTTGTCGTTGAACAGACGTCAATTAACGTCTGTTGCATTTATAACATACATTAATTGGCGTATGTTGTAAGAACAATAGACGTCAATTTCTGGGTTTTTTTTTAATTGACAATATTTTCTTCCACTGAAACCATGAAAAATCAATATGCAACACAAGAATACACCACAAAAATTTCCAGAATTTTAGAAGTAGTAACAACCAATGAAAATGCAACAACTAATATACATAAAAACCCAAAAATGAAACTAATTGTGAAGGTGAGGGAGTAGACAGGTGCTGCTATGAGAGTGAGGAGAAAAACACGCATAATAGCGATCCGAAAATCGCCGTCGCAATTGTCCTAGAACGCGCCCAAGAACTACACCAAAAGCTAATAAAAAAATTTTAATCAGTGCAAATGAAAGATAATGGTTCCAAACATAATATAATCAGTGCAAAATGATTTTAAACAGTACAAAATGGAAGAAAACTTACCTGAACATTAATGGCGAACGAGAGAAAGTAGAGGAAGATGTTGAACACAACGAGAGAGAAAACGCGTAACTAGTGGTCACATTCTGGAGTGGGTGAAAATGCAGGGTATTTGACGTCAGTCCCATTCTCAGCCGACGTCTAAGTGCTTTAAGACTTCGGCCCTCTTCCCAGCCGACGTCTAAGTGTAAAAAAAATTAATATCGGTGCCTAATATGAGGTAATTTCGCACCTTTTTTATGTTTGTGGGGAGGGAGCCGACGTCTAAGTCGTAAAAGAATGAATATTAACACTTAAAATGAGATATTTTCAAACATTTTTTATGTCTGTAGAGGGGGAAGCCGACGTCTAAAGGCAGTAAAATAGTGATTTTTCAATCCTGTATATAGATAATTTGATGTCTGACCTTTGGGGAGCCGACTTCTATATCTTATTTGACGTCGGTGACCCATTTAATTAACTTCTATAATGACGTTTTATTTACAAAATTGTCGTCGGTCATTTTTTATGTTAATTTTCTTTCGTTAGATGTTAAACGTATGACTTTAAATGTTATTTCTGCACTAATGGTATCTTTAGCTGAACAACTTGTCAATGTGTTCACTAAACAACTAGAAAAAGAAGTTTTCTTTACCATGAAGAGCAAATTTTACTCTCCAACTTGAAAAAGAGTATTAGAAAATAAATCATATTATTGAAAGAAAATATTGTCATAATTATCCATATTAAAATAACTTGCTTACAGGAATAATCTTACATGAACATAATAGCAATAATCTTGCATTATTATAATGTCAGAGTAGAAATAATCTTGCACTATTATAGTAACATAATTATAGAAATAAAATAGAATAATTAAATATTCTCTCTCATGTATATATTTATGATATGTTATTTTCATTCAATTATATATAAGGCAGAATTTCTTTTATTTCTCCTCTTAACAAGATGGAAAATAATAATAATAATAATAATAATAATAAAAAAGGGTTATCTTGACTTACTTAAATGAGTGAAAAACATAGATAAAATAAATAAATTTCGTGAAAAATTGTACTAATTAAAAATATAATAAAAAATATATTAATTTCACAAAAGAGGTTTATCAGAAATTGATATCGTGATATAAAATTATTTTATGTGTTAATAATTTTCTTAAAAATATATTGAAATTCAAGTTGAAGAATAGAAATCCCAAAACGAGATGAAGGAAATACATATGGTTGAAGAATACTTCATAACAAGAACAACTCTTAACTATTAAGCACAAAAGATATGCGACTGACTTAAACTTCTTCTTATTATGGTTCTTTCAGGTACTTTAGTCGAATTGATTTTACCAATTATGTACATGTTTGGAAAGTTTGTGGGTAAGTATTGCTTTGTCTCTTCATTCATCTTCTTGAGTTTATCACATATTTAAATAGGATCGCATACATGTAAACATGTATCTATAAGTGATTTACACGAATTTTGACGCGTAAACATAATTAGTTTGGAAAGTTAAATTAAAATCATTAATTTTAAATAATCAAGGTATGTCTCTGTTTTGAAATGAGTGTCTATTCTTTTAGTAGTCCAAACTTAACTAATATTATTGATCAATTTATAGTTTAATTTACAAACAAATTATCATTTTTTATTCATAATATATAAACTATTTTAGATATTAATAAATTTAAGTTTATAAATTTGTATCTAAATTAATTATTATAATCTTAATTTCTTTAAAATCTGAAATAATTATTTTATTTTAAAGTAACGAAAAATATTTATTTTAAAGATTTACAATTTTTTTTAAAAGAAATCACCTTGTTACATTATATCATCGACATTAAAAGGTGTTACTTGCTATTGCTAGGTCACATTTGACTAAAACATATTATATATGTTGATAACAAATGCTACATAACAATATTCTAAAAAGCATTAACTGTTTGAAAATGAAAGTCTGAAGCTGTTTTATGATGCATAAAGTTAAAATTGGATAATTTTATAAGAAATAAAAATATTTAAACCATTATGTTATTACATGATGCTATGTGTATCAACCAAGCAATTTTGAATTTACAGAATAATAATACAGTAACATATACAATATTTAACTTATGAGTGTAACCAAGTTCTATTCAACCTACCAAGTTGAATATTTGGCTTAATTGATTTAAGTTAGTGTGTCTAATTAAAATTAAATTGATAATGTGTTCATGAATTAAACTGGTTATAGTCTATCTAATTTAATTAAATAATAAACATATAAAATAAACACACATGCTCAAAGTTATATCTTGCATCCATTTTTGGATCATATTAGTAAACTTGATTTTTTTAATTATTTATTTGATGAACTAACTTCAATCAAATAGAGGTTTTAAATAATATTTAGTAAATTGTAAAATAAATTTATAATCATTAAATGTGATCAAATTTATAAACTAAAAATTTGGAATGGATTTTAAAATAAAGTTGGTTAAGAATTAAAGATGTGATGATATTTTTTTATTGTTTGATTTGAATTCCAAATCAAGTTGGATTAGCGTACTAAACTCTTATTAAAAAAATATAAAACTCAAACAACTTAAAGAAAAAAAATGTAATAATCGATTTAAAATTACACTAATGGTAACTATTTAGATTTGATAATTACAATAAATTCTGTCTAGGGAGTCTAACATTCTGGAGGGAAATTCTGAAATTGTTTGTTGGTTAAAATGATGAGATTTCTAAATATCTTTTGTTAGTAAAACCAAACCATAAGTAATTTTATTTTCCCTCTCATTGTTTCAGAATCGACAATGCATTCATGTGGACTGAAATCCAAAAGTAGAGAGAGTGTACTTGGACACAAGAATGAATTTCTACAAATATTAAGGTATGAATAGTTCCCAACTCCGGGAGGCTTTGGTGTATGATGCCATGTTGGAAGTAGCAAAGCATGGAAATGTTGACTTCATAAATGCTATGAGGAAGGCTAACCATGACCTCTTATTGGCAATGGACAATCATGGAAGAGACATATTCTCGTATGCGGTTATTCATCGCAAACACAATGTGTTCCAATTCATGCTTACTTTCTCTGAAAATAAGGATATAATTAACTATAGAAGAGACATGTTTGGCAATAACCTATTGCATTTGGCGGCACATTTAGGACCTTTGTCTGATCTGAATCGCAGATCTGGTGCTGCTTGGCAAATGAAAAGAGAAATTGACTGGTTTAAGGTGCATTCATCTTCATTAGTTTTTTCTCTCTCTCTAGTGCAATATATAGTCCATGCATGCATTAACGTGGATGAAATGAGTGCAGGCGGTGGAGGAAGTTGTGCATGCCAAATGTAGAGAAGCCAAAAATGATGAAGGTAAGAAGCCTAAAGAGATATTTATTGAAACGCACAAGGAGCTGATGAAAGATGGAGAAAAATGGATAAAGGAAACAGCTGGGACATTTGCAATTGTGGGTGTTCTCGTTATAACTGTCATGTTCGCTGCAATCTTCACTGTCCCAGGGGGTCTCCATCAAGACACTGGAATTCCGATTTTTATAAAAGATAAACGGTTTACTGTGTTTATTGTAGCTGATGCAATCTCTCTCTTGGCTTCTATCTTTACAGTATTTATATACATTGACCTTCAAACATCGAGTTATGCTCCGACAGACTTCCTAAGAAGATTGCCCACCAAGATAATGTCAGGGCTTGGGTGCCTTTCCCTGTCCCTAGTGTCCATGGTGATTGCCTTCTGTGCTGCGCTTGGAATAGTTCTACAAAAATCATTGTTATACAAGCACATCTTTGTAGGAGTCGTCATATTGGCTCCCTTCAGTTTCCGCCTACCCTTCAATTTTGCGTTATATTGCATAGCACGCCGACATAGAGCATGCCGACATTAACTATCATTTGAAATTATTAGTTAATGTTTTTATTTTCGGTACTGTTAGCCACGATAGGTCGTGTTCAACGTGTGCATTTGTTTAACAATTTCTCTGTTTTCCTGCTGTTTAGCCAAGTTTTAGAATGTTATTTATTTTCATTACTCAATTAATTTAGTGGCTTTTTATAGGAAGTGCACTTTGTTACTGTTACAATTTGTTATTTTGATTCTGCTGGTATTTATAAAAAGATTATTATTTAATAAAATTATCATACTTCCTCTTTTGAGTTTAACGTGCTTTCATAACAATTCTCTATATATTAGTGTTCAAATACCGTGGACAATTCTCCTTTAGGTCCATAATCCAAAATCCATAAGTTGATCCCTTCACTTCTGAAAAAATAGTTTCTATTTTTTTAGTCCATTTAATTGAGAGTTTTTTTTTTTTAAGTCATAATCTTAAAAGTCTCATGTGAAAGGGATTGAGACACGAGTTTGTGGGATTAGTCTTCTAATATTAACTCATTTCAGTTTTTTGTTTATTTTATAACTCTTTTAAGTGAATTAACTTATCTTATTAAAACTTAAATGTATATATATATATATATATTAGTATAACCTGTAAAGTTTAATAAAGATGTTTTAAGCTAACAATCAATCAAAAGAAAGCACAAACTTTTACGATAATTAACAATTTTTTCGTTATGTTAATTAATTTATTATTACATAACATTGTAGCATATCAATCAATATATATATATATATATATATATATATATATATATATATATATATATATATATATATATATATATATATATATATATATATATTCTTAATATATTTGTTAGAATTTATATTCTTAGTTATTATATTTTAAATATACACTAGTGCAATAAGGAGAAATGATAGCGGTTATTATTGTCTATAGGTATTGGTTCCGCAACCGAAGTATATACAGGCGAGACAAAGTGATGTAGGCTTTTTGCTTCGGTTAAGGAGTAGGATTTTTCCTCGGTTCTTAGGTAACCGAGGTAGTAGCGTGTTTTATTATTATTATTATTATTATTTTTTGTATTTTAAGCCTTTGTTCGTACTGAACTAAACTGTTTGTGCCCTCGCCAAGCCCTAGTCGCGTCGTCACCGTTCTTTCGCTGCCATCGCAGTGCCTTTGTCCTCGCCCCACCATAGCCGCATCGTCGTCGTTCTTTCACTGCCATCGATGATCGTCCTAGGTTGGTGGTCTGCGAGAAAGTAAGAAGAAAAAAGCTTAAAGATAAATGGCAGAGAGAAGAGATTGAGAATTAAACCTCTGAATAGGGTTTGTTAAGAGAAACTAGAAATAAGGAAAAAAATTGGTGTTTCTTCTCTCTGCAATACCAACCTAGAACCAGTGAGAAAGGGGGAAGAACAGAACCTCTGTTTGCTTCTTGCACTCGCTATAAAGCGTGTTTGACATCTTCTTCCTTCTCTCAAGGTTCCAATACAATGCAAGGGATTCTATTTGCACACGAAAAGATGAGCTAGGTTGGAAGATGAGCGCGAGAAGAAGGCACATGGGAGATGGGAGAGGAAGACGCTATTGCGCGAGAAGAAGAATAGTGTAGTATGGAAGGAAAAAAGAAGAATGAGGAGGTGCATGTTAGAGGAAGAAGAAAACTGTGTAAACTCTTTTAGGGTTTCAGTAATTTGAACCAGTGAAAAAGCTACTACCTCGGCTCCACAAATAACGAGGCATTAAGAACACTACTAACTCGGTTTAATTGATAACCGATGTCTAAAGAGCTAAAAATATGCCCAAAGATAGTTCGGTTTCAAAGAATGAACGTTCGGTCTCAAAGAATATTAGCAGTTGACAGGACCTACTGACTCGATTTTGCATGTAAGCGAGTTAGTAAGGCCTTCAAGTCGCAGTTCAGATAAGACCGAAGCCGAACATTCATTTTCAGAGAATGAACGTTCGGTTTTATGCTTCGGTTTCGTAGATAACCGAGTCAGTAAGGCTTTTAGGCCATGACTCGAAGAAGACCAAAGTCGAACGTTCGATTTCAGAGAACGAACGTTTGATTTTATGCTTCGGTTTCGTAGATAATAAAGTCACTAAGGCCTTTAGACCACGGTTCGGAAAAGACCGAAGCCGAACACTCCATTTCAGAGAATGAACATTCAGTTTTATTCGGTTTGATAGATAACGGAGACATTATAGTGCTACAAGAAAAATAATAATTATCTACAACCAAAATCCGTATATAAGACCAAAAATCCATATATAAAAATTAGTTATATACAGATTATATACGAACAAAAATCCGTATATAATACCCTCGTAGCTAATTTATATACAGATAAATCCGTATATAAATTATATACGAAAAAATCCATATATAAATTATATACGAAAAATCCATATACAACTTATATACGGAAAAATCCATATATAATTTACATACGAAAATATCTGTATATAATTTATATAAAAAAATATCCGTATATAAAATCTGTATATAATTAAAAATATAATATACGGAAAAATTCGTATATAACTATGATTTTATAAAATAAATAAATAAATTATCCTTCACTACAATAAAAAAACACAATTCCTTCACTACAAGAAAAAATACAACTCTTATTCATCCAGAGAATTACAAGAATTACTTCTAATTTTGTTGCAGTTACCTGTTCAACAACTACAATATTAATATATATTCATAATAAACAAATTTAATAATCTAAGTTGTCAAAACCATTTAAAATGAACTCTAGAGACTGCACCACATATGCTCAAGTAACATTTGATCTCTCCAAACCTGTCCATTTAAGCCAAAAAAAATATTGAATATATAATAATAGCTTTAGCCAATATAAAGATCCATGAACAACAATACCATTGAATATATAATAATAGCTTTAGCCATCAAAAACTAAGAGAGTATTTTGGCAATATATTTATTCTAGGTTAATTAATTTTCTATTTGTGCAAGTTTAATTACTATAATTAAATGCTTATTCCAAAAGTAACTAGAACGGACACAGTAACGATTTTTATCCCACAAAATAAAATTGGCTTTACTTCGAACATGAATAAACTACTTCCTCCACCCCATAAAAGTGGTATTTTCCAAATCACTCCTCAATAAAAATATAATAAATAGTCTAACATCTTATTTTTAATATTTTAAGATCGAAAAATAGTTTTAGATTTGAAAAACATCTAAATATCTATCCAAAACAAAAGAAAGAAATCTTTAGAAGATAATTTTAGATTTAAAATTACTTTTCGGAATATCCTGTTTTGAATTTTTTTTCTAATTCTAAAATGTATTTTCAAATCCCAAATTTATTTTCAAATAAAAAAAATCTAATAAGAAAAATACCGCAAAGCAAGATGCGATTCCTATTTGTCTTAGCTCAAAAGACTATGCTCTGATAGTGGAAGGATTGATTGAACCAGGAAACATAGATTAAGAAAATCAATGGAGGCTGGTTCTAATGTATCCAAATAAAAAGGAAATTTTTGCATAAAAGTTATTTTTAGGAAGAGACAAAAGAAATTGAATGTGGGTGTGGAGTCTCGTTCCACTTAGAGTGTTCTAGATTCAACAAGCAAATTAATTACCAATCAAGCATATCTTCACATTATTTATATTTTTAGAGCTAACAAATAATATAATAACATTTTATTTATAATTAATCAAATTAATAAATTAATTACAATAACTATAAATGTGCAGATAATATATTAGTTATAAGAATATATAATTAAGAAAATAACATGTATCTTCAAACACACGGGTACAAATATGTAATAAAATAGGTTTTTGTTATACATGAGCAACACAAGTGATTATAGCATAAAATGGACTTCATCAGTGACTCATAATAGACAAGTTAACAGAGTAACCGCAAAGGTGATAACTGAAAACTTCAATATAAATTCTACAAGATAGAAGGGACTTACTTGTGAAGAAAGAGAAATATACCACAAAGTATAAATGTGCCTGCAACAAAAATCCAACCAATGAGGATCAAGCTGGCTGCTGATTAGATTGGACAAACTATTGAGAATTACATAGTCAAAAGATAAAAAATGATTAGAAAAACGCTCAACTAGTTTAATTTACAAGTATACAAGACCTTGGAGACCAAGTATTGATAATACTCATAAAGTTGTGACCACAAAAACAATCACATGAGACGACAAAAATCTTTTATCATAGAGACAGAAGAAACAAGTATTAAAACAGAATAAAAGAAACATATAGAAACCAACAAATGCAAGAAAGAGCATAACAACAGAATAACCAAAGCCAGTCTCCTACAGTACATATTATATAATTATCAGAAAAAAAGACATTTTAAAACCTCAAATCAAATCAAGATATCCGAATGTACTAACTAACATTGCATCCATGACATCTCTAATTGTCTCTGAATTAAATTGCTACAACGGTGAATTAAATTGGAGAATGCCCCAACCTGCAGTAACAACATATATGGTCAATTATAGGCAAATGCAACTACATATATGGTCAATTTTTTTAAAGCATTAAAATATGCAGTTGCAGGACAAATGACATTTTTCTTGAAAGTTTATATGCTTTCTTTGTTAACAATGCATGGTGATTAGACATTTATACATAGTACCATAGCAACCTCTGCTCTCATATAATGCTAGGAGACCATATAGAGAGTTGCTTGATTTTATAAAAAAAACAGAATCTAGCCTATGTTCTACTCATCAGGGCCAAAGTGACGAATACTATTTCTCTTTTCTTTCTTGTTTTTATTTGTGGCCACCCAAGACTAAGATAACATGCAGATTTAAGGTTCACAGTAATTTATCATTTAGCCAATAATGCAAAGGACAGAGGATATTAATACACGAGTTTTGGTTGAACTACTTACATATTTTCTTTAGGCTTACCAGAAAACTCTTGAATATGCAGGGCAAATGATGAAAACTCTTTGGAGTTAGATTTTGGAGCTATTTATTTCACCACCCCTCCAATTACAGATTTTCTTCTTCTATAGGGATTGGAATGAACTTTATACCACCAAGATCTTGACATCAAGGTTGAGTAAAGGCTCCTAAAGCATAAATCCTTTGCCGAAATACTTGTTGAGCCTTAACTATCAAGGAAAGGTAAATAAAGGCATAAGTGAATCAAACATTAAAATATATACATAAAAAGATTGGAAAAAAAGGTTAAGAAAGTTCAATCTGATGTTCTTAAGATGCCAATTAACTTCATTTGAAAATTCTATTGAAAGATAATAATGAATTAACATTATTTGTCGTTTTCTTTATTTTATCTTTCTTGAGGTTAAGTAAAATAGCTTCCTACTATCTCATTCTCTATCACTGTCTGCAGATTCAAGGAAGGGGGATTTCATAAAGGTTGGTGCAACACAGCAGGAAGGGTTAAAGAAATAATGAAATTACTTTCTAAGGTACTAGGATGTGCAGATTCAGTGAAATTGGAGTCACTTTTCAGCAAGCTTCTAAACATGTTCAACATAGTTATCCTCTCTATTCATGAACAGGTGGTATACATTCTAGATCAAGTGAGGGCATTAGAGGAGGATATACTCCATAACATTACATTGAGTTGTAACATTGAGTTCTAACTACTAACAATAAAAAAACTAAGCTTGAAAAGGCCAAAGCCATCACATACATTATTCTCATCATTTTTCTTCTGTTCCCTTTTGCTTCCTATAACTTTAAAGGCTCTGAACTTTTGTTCCATGCACAGGTAACTTGTTTTATACCAGATGCCAAAGGAACCATATGCAACCAAGAACTGGAACCTGTCACACACACTAAGCACTCAACCATTCTCAGGCTCCCTTTCTATACAAAAAAGGGAATGCTTCGTCAATTAGAGGAAGAAATAATGTCTAAAACTAAAACCAGTCAATCAATTCATGATTGGAAGTATCAAAACAGCAGGCCTACAAAGGAAGAGATTGGCGCAACTAGTATTACAAATCTGCACTTCCAAAAACAGCCCCTGCACAATTAAACACATCATCCAAGCAAAAGAAAAAATGCCACAAAGTAAAAGAAAGTGAGAAAGAACACACTAGAACGCAAGGACTTAGGGTTTGTTCGGTGGAAAACATAAAAGGAGGAAGAACTCCATTTTGGACCGATTGACCAAACCTAAAAGGAGGGATGAACTCAATTTTGGACCGATTAAACACTTGAAAAGAGAGATTGAACCGATTAATCGTTGTAGAACGAAGATTGAATGGTGGAAATGAAGGTTTATACGGTGGAAAGTGAAAATAATCAGTGAGAAAAGCTTTTAAAAGGTTGAAATTGAAGGAAAAGGAAATATGATGGAGAAAACCCTAGGTCGATGAAGATTTTCGGTCGAAAAGGCAAAAAAATATGAAGGAAGAAGATGAATTTGTAATGAAAATGAAACTTACGAAAGGGAAAGACGAGGTTCGATAATGGAGGAGCTCTCGAGCGAAGATGTAGATGTCTCGAATTAGTTTATAGAAAAGAAGGGGGTTTTGGAGAAAGGGGTTTAGGGTTTTTTCGCTGGGGAAGAACATTAAAAATATCAATGAGATATGGGACTATGCGTGTCGCCATCCTTATTCGCCCTTGTTGCCGCTTATTCTTCCTTGCTCTATGCTTCTCCGGTCAGATAATCAAAAGAGAAGAGTTTCATTGCCTGGGGGAGAGTTGGAGTTAGGGTTCATGACAGACTCAAAGAGAACATTAACAGCTGGAGTGAGTGTTCGAGCAAACAAGCTTGGAAGTAAAGAAATTTAATTTCAGTTTTAAAAAAATAATTTATAGATCTGTACGTAGGATAGGTAGATAGCACGTTGCTTTTATTTGTATATTATAACAGTTATATACAGATGCTATCCTTAGAAAACGATCCCGCCATCACGCCCGTAAATTATATACGGATATATTGATAGATAAAATTTGTATATAAAATTCGTATGTAACACATCCGTATATAAAATTCGTATATAATATTTAAGTTATATACTGATAAAAATCTGTAGATAATATCCATTTTTTTTTAGTATCTTGTTAAATATACCTTTTAGCACTCATATAGTTGATGTAAGTGTCATACTAAAGATAGGATTGAACTGTGGAGTTGGTATTGCTCATGTAACATTTTTTTTTTTGCCGTTATGATTTCTTAGATCCATTTCTTCACCTATTATTCCTAAATACCTGCACACAACTAATAAAAACAAAAAGACTTAATATCTTCATTGGTCCTCTGATTTGTTAACTAATCTCATTTTGGTTCTCAAATTTGCAACAGTCACAATTTTTGAAAATATGAATACATTGTATCACATCCGTTAAGTGGTAACAGACGGTGTTAATTTGAGCTGAGCTGTAATTATTTTTATTATTATGATTAAATTCAATGAGTGTCGTGTTTCCCATCTTAGTTCCACCTCACATGACTGAGAAACATCTGACGACTGAAACCACATCTTCTCCTCCCTCCCTCTCCCTTGCGTCCTCCCTTGTCACCGCTTTACCGGTGCCATCACCAACAACCACCACCGTCCAACAAAACACCAAATATTTAAAATTTTTCTCCTCTGGTGATACCCATTACATATCTCTTCATCCCTTCACCAAGTCAACCAAATCATCTCCTTCAAACCCCCCAAAACCCTCTGCAACAAGCTTTAACTCAAAAGCTAAACCCCATTTCACCTTATTTTTCTTTCTTTTCCATTCAACTCCACACAGACCCTTCTCAATGAGCAACACCCAGACCAAATAGACCAAATTGCAACGTCAAAAGATGGGATCTTTACCCGACCAAGACGGAGATTGGGCTCGAAGACCTCCCCACGCCTGAACCCTCTTTGTTTGGCGGTGGCGGCAGAAGTAGCTGTGGTGGCGGAGGAAGGAGAGAAACTCGCGTCCTCTGATTCCCTGCAGGTTTGATGACGGCGTTGATGGAGCGGCACAGGGAGCGGCAGAAAGCGTCGTACTTGGTCGTGGCCGGGGAGAGGAACGTGAAGTCGCCGCTGTGGAAGAAGACGACGACAGAGAAGTCAAATAACAATGTTAATGTCAGATCTTCCACCCAGAGAGAAGTTTCATTAAGTAGAGATTCATCAAGTAGACATTCCGAGTCACATACTCTTTCTCATCGAAGTGGGGTACATGAATCTGTAGAAGTAGAAGATGAAGATGGGGATTTTGAAAAAAATAAAGTTGATGCTAAGAAGCCCATAAAGGTTTCTTTGAGACGTTTGGCCTACTTAAACAAGCCTGAAGTTCCTGTCTTAGTGCTTGGATCCGTTGCTGCAATAATACATGGTCTTGTGTTCCCTATTTTTGGCTTCTTGTTTTCCTCAGCAATAACTATGTTCTTTGAACCTCTAGAAAAACAGCGGAAAGATTCTAGGTTCTGGGCACTTCTATATGTGGGTTTGGGTTTAATTATTCTTGTGGTCATACTTGTGCAAAATTACTTCTTTGGCGTTGCTGGAGGAAAATTAATAGAAAGAATTCGTTAGGGTTTGGAAGGGTTCCTGGTTGTTTAAAATAAGGACAGGGGTCCACATCGGTTTGGATTTGATCAAGAAGATTCATTTTGGAGAAATCGGAAATCAGTGAGGATGGTCATGGTCCACCCAGAATTTTGGTGAAGGAGGTGGTGCTGAATAGGGAGAACCCTGGTACCGGAAAAAGAAAAAAGATCCACGTGGATTTAATGATTTTAAAATATAAAAAAAAAATACAAGTCAGCTCAAATTAACGTCGTCTGCTACCACTTAACGGATGTGATACAATGTGTTCATATTTTCAAAAATTGTGACTAAATTGAGACTCTTGCAAACTGGAGGACCAAAATGAGATTAGTTAACAAATAAGAGGACCAATAGAAGTATTAAGCCAAACAAAAATGCAATAAGGTGTAATAAACCTTTGCCTCACACTATAACTAAACTTGAGATTAAAGTTACTTTCGATACTTGTAATACAAGTTTTTGAGCATATACACCAATCGAAATATGAAGAAATAGTTTTTGGGATTTTGTTTCTAATCCAAGCTCATGCTTTCAGCCGTGCATTTCCAAAAATTTCCACCTCATCAAGCTTTGCATTTTTTAATGAAACCTTATATCTGTGATTCCATATATTTCAGATTAAAGCAAGTATAACCTTCCAAATAAAATATCCTTTTCTATTCAATTCTAGCTTGTTAAAATGATGAAAATGTTACATGAATTTGTTTTGTGAGATTGTTATTATTCCTATCCATTTATAACCAATATCCCAAGCTAAGTTCGCTACCTTACATTCACAAAATAGATGTTGAACTGACTTATTGTAGTTTGTACACAACACACCCATCTTATAGGATACCAGTATATTGCTATGTTGGAGGTTATCCTTAGTTGCCACACTATTCAAACCCATTCTCCAAATAAAGTTCTTGAGAATAGGGATTACATTTGTCTTCAAATCATATTGAAGAATTCATCATAATCACCACAACTATTACTTTGTAGAATTTTGTATACAGATTTTACAAGGTATATCTCTAACTCATTTACTTTCCATTTACAAGAATCATGTCCGTGTATTCGTGGTGCATACTTTATTAATCCTTGTCTTAACATATTTACATGTGTTATTCCCACTCAAAACACTCCCTCCTCCACATTATTTTCCATTCCCATACAACATTATTCCATACACCAATTTCTAATATTATTGCTCTTTTAAGAATGAAGTTACTATATAACCTAAGAATTTTTCAGCAAGTGATATTTCATCAATCCAACTATCTTCCCAAAATTTGGTTTTTGTTCCATTTCCTATATTCCATTTAATACTTTTATAAAACCAACTATTGTCAACTCCAATACCACATACCTTCTTCAGATCCTTCCACCATATTGATTCATATTGGATTGTTTCATGTTATCAAACTCTCTCCGATCCCGATATTTATATTCTAGTACGTTTCTCCATAATCCTTTATACCGTATCCATATCTTCCTTTCCATTTTGCTAAGAGTGTCTCATTAAATCTCTGTAAATCCTTTACATCTTAACCTCCTATCTCTTTTGGCTTAAAAAATGGTAACCATTTAACGCATGCTATTTTCTTTTCATGTATTTCCATAAAAATTGTCTTTGCATTTTGGTGATTTTACAACTATTTTTGGAATTTTATAGAATGACAAATAAAAAAGAGGAAGAGCAGTTACGACCAATTTCATCAAACACACCCGCCTTCAAAGGATAACTATCTACCCAATTGAATCCCAAAATTTTAGATTTATAGAATTCCACCCATTACAATAAATTCTTTAATTATCAATAGAATTTTAGTAATGAAAATAAATTATTTGGTAAAGTAATATTATTGACAAAAAAAAGGTTGTCAATAAAATCTCTCAATAATTTAGAATTTGAATTACCGACAGAAAATATGACAGTAAATATCTATAAGTAAAATTTGTAGATAAGCTAGAATTGTTATTATCACAAGTTTTTTCTTCGGTAAATTCAATAGGTAAAATGGTATTACATTTCCTACTTTGATTCGTAGCAAAGTTTGTTTGTAATTTAATTTCTTAAAATCTTTTGACGTCAAATTTCTCGTTTAATTTAGCAAAATATGTTAAAAAATTAATTATAAACATGTGAGAAAAAGATGACAAGGTGCAGAAGGAAAAACGAAATATGTTTATAAATTAATTATAAACATGTAAGAAAAAGAAGAAAAGGAGTAGAAGGAGAAGGAGAAAAAAGTGGAGGAGAGAAAGAAGAGGAGGAAAAGGAGAAAAGTCAAAGGTGTGTACTTTAGCCAAACAATGCATCAATGGTTGCAATAATGGCGAGGCGGTGCAACAACACTAAGAGTGTTGCAGCTGTAGCAGAATGATGTTAGCGGTAGATGTGGAGGTGGTGGTGACGGTGACGATAAAAGAGAAAAATGAAGAATAAGTGAATGAGGAAGAGAAGGATGAGGAGTCGTTGACAATGACAATGGTGTAGCCGGACAACGATAGCAATAACTTTGTCAAAGGAAAAGGAGAAAGAGAGAAGGATTTGGAAGAAGAAATCGAAAAATAAATGGAAGAAGAAAAATAAAGAAGGATGAAGAAGATGAATAAGATAAAAATATTTACCAACGAAATTTATTGATGATTGATATCTGGGTCAAGCGGTTACGATATATCTTATTAAAGATATAAAATAATCAAAGGATAATTAAGAATATCTTATTAAAGATATTGATAAGCAGAAGATAAAATAATCAAGGAATAATCAAGAATATTTATTTAAAGATATTTAGCAACTAACCAGATTTTCAGGTAAGTCTGTTTATATTTTATTCTGTTGGGCTTATATCAGTTCAAGGTCCATGAGACAAATTATAAATCATCTTTCAATCACATTCAACTACATCTTGCTTACGTTTGATCCAACTCAAACATACTTACACAATTCCCAAAATGGCTCCTAACGTCGGAGTGCCATTGCAGGTACCTCCCCCTTCGGTCAAAAGATCGAAGTCCACTCAACGGTCAAGGCTGAAGGAGAGCGAGCCGTCAAGACCCAGGAAGAGCGAGCAATCCGGTCAGTCCAAGCGCCAGAAAGCGGGAAAGTCACGTCATCCAGGTTAGTGTCTCGGTCCCTAAAAATATCTATCGAAACAATGATTTTTATAAAAAATACAAAAGAATAGTAGATGAAGAAAACTAGTAAAATAGATTGAATGGAGGAATGAGGAAAAGAACTTTAACAAAGAAAATAATTGTGAATGAGAAAATGAGTTTGACTGAAGAGATAGACAAAGTATAAACAAAATATATAGACTTAGATGAACGAAATAAGTATAATTTCTTTTAATATAAATAAAAGAAATGAGTATGAGAGAATTTATATTTAAAATCAATGAAGAAATTGAGTAAAAAAATTCGTTATCTATAAATTTTGACTACCAAATCAAAAATAGGTTTAATAGCTTATTTTGTCTCTAGTTTCGTTAATATCAATTCAGTCCTTTGTTTTAAAAGTGTTTGAAATTTGTTCTCACTTATTAAATTTTGCCTCAAATTCGTTGATTTAGTTAAATATAACTAAATGGAGTCAATGGGGGTGATGTTCTGACAGCAGATAGTGATATCATGTCATTATTTATTTGTGTGCGTGTTAGATCAACTTTGACTCAGAAGAAACGTGGCCAATGAGACTTTGTCAAGTGTCATATCCTTTTCCATCCAAAATTAGGGTTTTAGATTTGCGAATTAGTGATTGCTCCCTACACCGTGACGAGGAAAGATGGTTGTCGGTGGTGCGTGGAGGAAAACTCGCGATTTGGCCGTGGAGGTTTTGAATAGCTTCACGCGATTAGGGTTCATCGCGACTTTGGGGTTGATTTCTGAATATTTTTTTTGCAGGTTGAAGAAGAAACTTGCGCTTGGAGATTGCGAGTTCGCGAGCTCTCTCTTGATGATAATGGAAGATTCTTGCGATGGTGATCATGGAAGCGCGACATGGATATCGCGAGGCATGGATGAGAAAATGCTCGTGCAACGGAGGCTCGTAGTTGCTTAAGGGTTTCTACGTTCTCTGAATTTCAATATTCGTGATGAAGAATATGAATGCTGGAGCGAATCTTGCGGAGTTGCTATTAGGTTTTTTCAGGGTGTTGTTTTGTGATTTAGTATTGCAGGGTTAGGTTGCTGCAAGGGAGGCGTTGTTGGGTCATGTTTGGGGTTTCCATGGAGGTTTCTGGCGTGGTGGAAGGTTGCGCGAGAAGATGAACTTTTGGTGGTGAAAATGAATAGGGTTGGTGGTGGCATTGATGGGGTCCTTACGACAGCTTCACGGTTGCGACGCGGAGGCAAGGTTGGTTGGGTAGTGGCAAAAACTATTGTTCACGTGGCATCACAAGGGTTTTAGGGTTTCTGTGGAGAAGACAAAGTTGACCTGATAGGAGATATTAAATAACACGTTAGGACGTACACAATTAAATAATGACACGTTATTACTAACTGTTGTCAGATAATCATCCCATTAATTCTGTTTGGTTATATTTAACGGAATAGACGAATTTAATGCAAAATTTAATAAGTCAAGACACATTTCAAATACTTTTAAAATAAGAGACTGAATTGACATTATTCAATCAAACTGGAGACAAAATAGACTATTAAACCTTAAAAATATTATATTGTTTTTATTTATGCACAATTTCCTAATATATAACTAAATACCGATTTAGCTCTCCTAAGTTTAAATAAATATTTTTTATTAATATGTGTTAATTCGATATTAATAGAAATATTCATTCATTAAAAAATATTAAAAATAATTTTACATCTTTTAACTTTTGAAAAAATTAACTCTGCATCTATATTGGTATCATTATTTAGTAAACTCTGATATTTATGAGTTAATTTTACAAATTTTTTTATCCACTAAATAACTATATTTAATATAACAAAATTTGGGTTATAATTTTACAATTTGTTGTAGTAATTATTTTATGGGGCTTTGTAGTTATACACGTGTATCATGCCATTGGTTTTTATTAGGAATTTCTTCCATGTCTCTTGGAATATAGTAAAGTTATGAGGAACGTTGTCTCACAAACAAAAGTGATTCAAGCATCTCAAGACAAGTATCTCTTGGGCATAACACTAATATGTTAAGGAATAATTCAGTAAAATTTCTTATTGCTCCACTTATTAAATATGCCATGACTTTATTAAAACATATAGAAATATATTTAAAACATTTCTATTATCTGTATGGATGTATCCACTGAAAAAAAAAATCTAAATTGGGAACTACTAATAACTAGTATGCCGATTACAATTAAAAATAAATAACTGTTAAGATTAAAACTTAATTTTAGGATTACAATAGGTAACTTCATGTAAGAAAAAATAGAAAAATAAATAATATATAGAGAATTTTTAACTACTACTTACAAAACATTTTTAACTATTCTTTTACTAATAAAAGAACATAATAAAATAACACTCTCGTAAAAGAAAAAAACATGAAGAAAGAATATAATTGTTTACTTGTTAGAGGAGAAAGTGGATAGGAAACTAAACACGTGAAACATAGAAGAAAGAGATACGTCATGTAAGAATGAAGGAAAGATAAAAGAAAGAAGTTATATGTTGGACTATTAGGCTAAGAACTTTTTTTAATAATTTTTTAAATAAAATATGTGTTACTATTTTATTTGTCTGAATATTTAAAACAGATTAATTACAAATTATTTCAAATAATTATTAAAAGTTGTTAAAAATAATTATTAAAAAAACATTGGTTTTATATGTTTTTATACAGTAACAACAGACCGACAGTAAACATCAAATACTTGAACACCAAAGAGTCATGAGGATCAAATTTAATATAGTAATTCAATTAAAAGTTTTTAAATCTCTTTACATAGTTCAAATTTAATTATACTTTTCTTCTCTTTGTAACACGCTTTTACTTCAGATCAATAATATTTCCACTTTTTGTTTTTTGCTTTTGATACTATGTGATATCGTTGCCTCCTTTAAAAGCAACACCAAACACATTTATGTTTTTGTCTTCCTTTATATATATGCGAAGCAAAGCAAGGCAAAACAACACAAGACAGTGTAATGGAATGCATTGGTGTTGCATCCCGAGGAATAGTTCATGAAGTGCTCACAAGATACAACTATCAACAATGGAAAACTCTAATGAAAAGCTATCTGAGGGGGGAAAATCTGTGGAATGTTGTGGAGAATGGTTATGCTTCCACACCCATTGATGCACAGAGAGATGCAAAGGCTCTGCATATTATTCAACTATCATGTGCACCAAACATTTTCGAACAAATTGAACACCTCCAAACCGCCCATGAAGCTTGGAATCACTTGGCTATAGTTTGCAGGTCTGAGTTTAAAGTCCAACCGCATATTCTACACGGTACTAAGTGTTTATATGCCTCTTCAAATTTTCTTTATATAAAGTATACATTTACACATAATATTAACTCAAAATATATTATTTATGTTCTGATGTGAATGAGACGCACACAGACGTTGTATCCGACTTTAGTGAGCACAAAGCTTTATACAAGTTTGTGGAAACCGGTGATTGGGAAGGTACAAGCTCATACTTGAGGGATCAACCGCATGCCATATTTTGGGTTCCGCCTTCAGGTAGGACGGTTCTTCATGTTGCAACTATAGAAGGACATATCACAATTGTGAAGGGATTAGTGCACAGAGAGAATCAATTACTAGAAATGCAGGATGAAGATGGTAATACTGCTCTTGCTCTTGCTGCTGGTTATACTGGAAACATTAAAATAGCAAAATTTTTTATAAATGCGGAAGGTGGTGAAAAACTACTTGCTATAGAGAACAAAGAGGGTGAGATCCCTCTTCTTTTGGCTGCTAATTCAGGACGCAAAAGAATGACTCGTTACCTTTACTTTAGAACTTCTTCCGATGTCATTGATAAGCAGTCTTCACATAATCGAGTTTTGCTTCTGGAACGATGCATCCAAGCGCATATATTTGGTAAGCAAAATCAACCACAGTACATCCATATATATAGTTGATAGCATGGTTAAGAAAAAAATAAGTTAATTCTGAAATGGTTGCATGGTTTGAACTCGCAGATGTGGCTTTGAAATTGCTTGAATCTTACAAGGAACTGCCCATTGAATCCTTACACGTCTTGCACGAATTGGCTCGAATGCCTTCTGCATATTTACAGGCCAGCCGTTGGCAGACAATGGTTGACAGTTTGAAAAATGGTAGTACTTCCCTCTTTTTTACCTAATGCTTTCTCTTCTTTTCTTGCATTGATTAGCTATTCAATTATGGTTTATTTTGGAAGAAAGCATTCAATCCATAGAATTTTTACTTTTTCATAATCTCTTTAATAACTGATGAAACATTATTTATCAATAAATTAGAATGGTGTATTTAAAAATGAAAAATTATAATTGAAATTGTATTTTAACCATGACATCAATTTTATGCATTGGTATACTGAATCTAACTTATTACAATTTCATCTATTTCATAATTACAATAAAATATTCTTTAAATCAAGGATTAAAAAATAATAATTACAATTCATAGTGTAATTTCTATTGTTTTTTTTTCTCAAAAGTCTAGTATATAAATGAGTGAATAAAATTAATTGAAAACCACAATTAGTATATATATATATATATATATATATATATATATATATATATATATATATATATATATATATTATATATATATATATATATATATATATATATATATTATATATATATATATAGATGTATATATGTATATATACATATTATATATATATATATAGATGTATATATGTATATATACATATATATATATATATAGATGTATATATATATATGTATATATACATATATACATCTATATATATATATATATATATATGTATATATGTATATACATGTATATATGTATATATGTATATACATGTGTATATATATATATATATACATATATATATATATATGTATATATATATATATATGTATATATATATATATATGTATATATATATATATATAGGGTTTGTTAACACGCGTACGTCTGTTTTTTAGTTGGTACGTTTTAATAATGTGTACCGGATTATAATAGACAAAAATATCCTCATTTATCATGAATTTTAAGTTTTAAGGTCAAGGATATTTAAATAATTTTCATTCTCAAACCAAAGAAACCCCCAAATCTTTATTTACCTCCCTCATTCCTCTCAACCCTTTCTCTTTCATTTCTCTTTTACTCGAATATTTTCTTTGTCATCTCTATTGTCCCAATTGAAAAAAATAAATAAATACCTTGTTTTTTTCCCTTTACAGAAAGTGTTTCTTTTTCCTTTCTCTATTGGTATGGTATACATGATGTAAGATTACAACCTAGAATTGAAAGAATTGTACTCCTAGGGAATTCTTCTATACCTATTTCTTTAATTTCCTTATGTCCCTTTCTTATCACTAAATAAACTTCTACAGACGTTTAGATTAACCACTGTGCAAGATAAAAAACCTTAAAATCATTTTTTACCTTTGAGATTTGGAAAGAGTAACATAAAATGACAAAGTTTATATTCATTTTACACACATTAATAAATATAAAATGATTATAAAAGAGTAAACTTTTTCAATTTTTAAAAAATATCTCTGATTCAAATTGCTACCAACATCTTCGATTGGGTTGAGACGACAGAAAAAATGTTGGAATGATGACAAAGAAAATGTTGAGATGAGAGAGAAAATATCTCTGATGACAAAGGATTTTTGATTTTTTTTTTCAATTGGAGCAACAGTAGAGATGACAGAGAAAATGTTGGAATGAGAGAGATCACAGAGATGTTGGAGTGAGAGAGATGAAAGAGAAAGGGTTGAGAGGAACGAGGGAGGTAAGTAAGGGTTTGGGGGTTTCTTTTTCCTTTTTTAGTTTTGAGAATGAAAATTATTTAAATATCCTTGACCTTAAAACTTATAATCCATGATAAATGAGGGTATTTTTGTCTATTATAATCCGGTACATATTGTTAAAATGTACCAACTAAAAAACAGGCGTACACGTGTTAACAAACTCCTATATATATAGAAATTGCAAAACATGGTGACTAATTAAGGATTTAAGCCTTGATTTAATTTAGTGTGTCTAATTAAAATTAAATTGATAATGTGTTCCTGATTTAAACTGGCTGAGTCAATCTAATTTAATTTCATAATAAACATATAAAATAAATGGATGCGCAATTTCAGGCATCCATTCTTGAATCATATTTAGTAAACTTGAATATTGTTTATTATATATTTGATCAACTAACTTCAATGATATATAGAACTAACTTCAATGATATATAGATTTAAAATAATATTTAAAAAATTGAAAATTAAATTTATAATCATTAAATATTATTAATGTTAATGTGTTACATATATTATATTTATTTTTTATTTATATTTCAGGCTTTAGTTTATATATATTTTTATTATAAATAAAGGATCTAAAGATTGATCTTTTGAACTAAAACCATATTTAAAATAATGTTAGTTAAGAATTAAAATGTGATAATATTTTTTTATTGTTTGATTTAAATTCTAAATCAAGTTGGATTAGTTTATGAAACTCTTATAATAAAAAAAGTTACAAACTCAAACAACTTAAAAAAAATTGTAATAATCGATTTAAACTTACATTAATGGTAACTATTTAGATTCATTAATTACACTACGGAGTCTAACATTTTGGAGGATTAATTCTGAAATTGTTTGTTGGTTCAAATGATCAAATTTCTAAATATCTTTTTTAAGTAAAACCAAACCATAAATAATTTTGTTTTCCCTCCCATTGTTTCAGAATCGACAATTATGAATCTATGTGGACTGAAATCCAAAAATATACAGGGTGTATTTGGATACAAGAATGAATTTCTACAAATATTAAGGTATTATAAAGATACTGTTTCAAAGTTGAATAGTTCACAACTCCGGGATGATTTGGTGTATGATGCCATGTTGGAAGCAGCAAAGCATGGAAATGTTGAGTTCATAAATGATATGAGGGAGGCTAACCATGACCTCTTATGGGCAATGGACAATCATGGAAGAGACATATTTTCGTATGCGGTTCTTCATCGCAAACACAATGTGTTCCAACTCATGCATACTCTCTGTGGAAATAAAGATATAATTAACTATTCAACAGACATGTTTGGCAATAATCTATTACACTTGGCGGCACCTTTAGGACCTTTGTCTGATCTGAATCTCAGACCCGGTGCTGCTCTGCAAATGCAAAGAGAAATTCAATGGTTTAAGGTAAATTCATCTTCATTAGTTTTTTCTCTCTCTAGTGCAATATATGCATGTATAGTCCATGCATGCATTAACGTGGATGAAATGAGTGCAGGCGGTGGAAGAAGTTGTGCATGTCAAATGTAGAGGAGCCAAAAATGGTGAGGGTAAGACGCCTGAAGAGATATTTATTGAAACGCACAAGGAGCTTATGAAAGATGGAGAAAAATGGATAAAGGAAACAGCTGGGACATTTGCAATTGTGGGTGTTCTCGTTATAACTGTGGTGTTCCCTGTAGTGTTCACTGTCCCAGGGGTTCTCGATCCTGGAATACCGTTTTGGGCAATGGAAGATCGGTTTACTGTGCTTATTGTTGCTGACGTAATCTCTCTCTTGGCGTCTATCATTACAGTATTGATATACATTGACCTGCAAACATCGCGTTATGCTCCGACAGACTTCCTAAAAAGATTGCCCATCAAGATAATGTCAGGGCTTGGGTTCCTTTCCCTGTCTCTAGTGTCCATGATGATTGTCTTTTGTGCTGCGCTTGGAATAGGAGTCGTCATATTGACAGGCTTTACTTTCATTTTACTCGTACCCTCACAACTCAGACTCCTACTTCAGATTTTCCAATTTATAACAGCAAATCCCATCACCGGTCACCAAAAGTCAACCTTCATCGGAAGAATTTTTCGTAAGCTGTTGTTGTTGCCTATCAAAGCATGCCGACATTAAGTATCATTTCAAATTATTAGTTCATGTTTTTCCAATTATATACTGATTCAAATTATTGAAAATTACATAAATTCAAAAATCTTCTTACAATTTTCGACAAGTTCATCTATTACATAAAAAAAAACATGTGTAAAATATATAATATAAATGTATAATATACGTAATTGTTGGGATACCATCATTTGTACAATTATATAAATTTTAATTTATAATTCTGTTAATGTTTGGAAATAATATTTTGTTTTTGCTTTTTATGCTGGAGTGCTATATTTGATATGGAGATTATCAAGTAGATGAAAAAAAAAACAAGAAAACTATTAAAAAAAAACCACCAACATTAAGCTTCGGTTACGGTAATAACTGAAGCAAAAAGTGGTATTTAGTTTCGGTTTAGACTAGAATCAATGTCATAAACTATTAAATTTAAATAATTATCCTAAATCATAATGCGTCTACGGCCTGGATTATATCCAGAATTGAAGAAAAAAATTCTATATGACCTCAGTAGTTAGAACTAGTAGCATATGCTCTTAAAATTAAAGAATTATTTTAAATCAGAATGTTTCTATATAGGCTCAATTACACCCAAAATTGAAAAAAAAAAAATTTTGACTATAGTTTTGACTATAAACCCATTTTTATTTGAAATAATTATTTAATTTTAAGATCTATTACACTGATTCGGAGCTAAAGGTTCATAAATTAAATAGTTATTTTAAATCAGATGGGTTTATGGCCTCTTGATATTCTAGCTAAAAGCGTCGAATGGGGAAAGTCTTCCACTTTTTAACTTCAATCACCAGTTGCTTCTGTTTTATGTTGGTTATGCAAAAGTGTTAGCCCCTGTAAGCTCCAACCAACGTAATCTTGTTCTTTACTTGCAAAGGAACCTCAACTGAGAACATATATTCGATGACACCTTGGTGCTGGATGACTCTGAAGATGAGAGAGTCATAATTGTTGGGAAAATATCATGATATACACTTAGATATTTTTCTAAATTTGAGTCTTACTATTTATTGATAATTAAAAAGCTTTAAATAGCTGTGATACTTACAATATTACGGGAATAAAAATAAAATATCAAATGTCTTAAAAATAAAATATGCTTAACCATCATAAAATAATATTGTACCGAAAATCATAATTATTTTTTCCTATTTTATCTCTATCAAATCAAACTAAATATTACTAGATCCAAAACTAATAAAATAATATTTAAACAAAATTATTAATAAAACCCTAAAATTTAAGTTTATCCCAACAAACTCTCCCATAAACTTAAATTCTTCCTTCCTTTCTTTCCATGTGCATCATCCCATTCCGGGTTTCAATCAAATTTGACTTCTTTTTTTTCCTTATGATTTCTTGTCTTTTACCTTGCTTGACCTCTTTAATGCTTTGATTGACTTTATTATGTCCAACTTCTCAATAACCTTAACCAACTCATCTCTGACCTTAGGCAATTTCTCAACAATCTTTACCGACATCTTCATCGGTTTCTTCTCAACATCTTCATCTTCCTCTTTGTCTGGTTCAAGAACACTAGATGTTTTCTCTTCTTTTTCAAGAGCCGTCTTCTTCAGCTCCCCAAGCTCAACCTTCTGTTTATTCATAATTTCATTAGCTTCATCTAGAAGTCACCCTATTCGTTGAATCTCTTCATCTTTTCCTTTGAGTTCTTTCTCCAGGTTTTCTTTCTCCAGGTTTTCTTTCTCCACAATTGTTGCATCCTTTACTGAGATCACTTCATCCATTGTTGGGATCAAACTCTCCATGTCCACTACATCTGAGCTCTTTGTCATCAACAGGATTCCACACTCTTCCTCACCATCATCAGTAACAAGATTTGTCTCCCCCTTTGTCTCAGTCTCGCAATACCTTGCAATATGACCAAGCTTGCCACAGTTGTATCACTTTGTTGACCTACAATCGTTTGTATAGTAGCCGTACTTGCCACATCTAAAACACTCCACTCTTGACTGATCTCCTCGGCCTTTTCCTTGTCCTTGGTCACGCCAATTCTGCTGACCGGTTTGATCTTCATTATCATTACCTTGGCCACGTCCACCTTGTCCTCGGCCTCCTCGCCCTCTTCCACTAGAACCTCGGCTTTGAGTAATCCAAGATTTATTTCAGCCAAACTGTACCTGTAGTGCTTGATCGTCAGGTTCCCTCTTTTTCTTTTTCTTCCTCAATTCGTGGGCTTTTAATCACCCGGCTAACTCCTCCACAGTGAGAGTTGACAAATCCTTTGTCTCTTCAATAGTGACCACAATACTTTCAAAATCATCCGTCAGATTTCTCAAGATCTTTTCCACAACCCGGTTAGGAGGAACCTCTTCTTCGTTCATTCCGAGTTGGTTGGCCATCTTCTGTACTCGAGTTATAAACTCAGAAACTCCCTCATTTTCCTCCATCTCCATATGTTCAAACTCTCTTCTGAGAGCTTGTACTTGGACTTGCTTCACGCGGGTATCTCCTTTGTATGCCACCTTTAGAATTTCCCATGCTTCTTTTGCTGATTTTGCATTAGCTATTTTCTCAAATCCAGATTCATCCACTGCATTATATAGAAAGTACAAAGTTGATCTGTCTTTCACTCGTGTCTTTTTCAATGCAGCAACCTGGTTCACTGTCTGATGCTCATCATCCGCGGGTTCATTGTACCTGTCTTCCACTATGTCCCATACGTCTTGGGATCCAAGAAGAACCTTCATCTGTAAAGAGCAATTGTCATGATTGATATTTTTCGACAATTGTGGCACACTCATCCCATTGACTACCTTTGTCATCTTTCTCACAAAAAAAATCAAGCACTCACTTTTTTTTTCTGACGGTATTTGACTCTCTCCTCTCTCTTTTTCTCTCTCTCTTTTTCTCGCCCTCTTCCGCCAGAACCTGGCTCTGATACTACTATTGAGAAAATCTCACAATACACACTCAGATATTTTTCTAAATTTGAGTTTTACTATTTATTGATAATTGAAGGGCTTTAAATAGTTGTGATACTTACAATAGTACGGGAATAAAAATAAAACCTCAAAATAAAATATCAAATGTCTTAAAAATAAAATCTGCTTAACCTATCATAAAATAATATAGTATCGAAAATCATAATTACCTTTTCTTATTTTATTTCTATCAAATCAAATTAAATATTACTAGACCCAAAATTAATAAAATAAGATTTAAACAAAATTATTAATAAAACCCTAAAATTTAAGTTGATCCCAAGAATAATAACTCCAATACACCTCCTTATCCAGGTTCTTGATGGATCTGATCAAGTTGATGTGAGAATATATGGCAAGTTGAAAGGTACTCTAGCAGATGATACAAGACATACCTTCCCAACTCGGTCACATGATCTCTGAAGCTATTCTTATGTAGAATTGTCTTAAAGATCACATGCTGCAGGATTTTTGTGTATGGAGACCACAACCGGTAAGTTACTTCCTTTCCAACAAACCCAAACGCAGTAGCAATGGAGGCAATATCCACTCTTACCTCCTTCCCTATTACCTTAGAGACAAGGCCATCCTTCTTTAGTTCAATATTTATCCAAAACTACGTCACCATCTTTGGCAGTATTGGGGTATACCATTCAAAATATTTGAAGATCCCACATCGATGAACATTTATCAGGACATCGAAGTTGTATGCACGAAGCTTTTCAAGATCAATCCAGTGCTCGAGATACAACTTGACAGGCTTGTCGAAGGACAAGTTCACAATGTTCACTCGCCTTGATGCAACGAAAACCTCTTCAAGAGTTATCTCAGCAACTTCTTTGTTCGCCAGATAATGTTTTTTCAAAGAGAGTTGGTAGGTGAAGGGTTTGTGAGAGAATGCACGAAACTTGGAGAGAAAGAAACTTCTTTGGTAGGTTATGATTTCAGAGTAGTGGATGAGACACGTAGGTTTTGGTGGTTATATATAGAGGGGTCACTTTATTGAGAACGCAACTGTCAGAGTTTTGAAACGTCCACTCCTTATTAAATGCGAAGCTGTACATTTTGTCGAGCTGACTGGAATTTGAATTTCCCTTGACCTAGACGGTCTCCTTATTAGGCATTTATGGGGCTCAATGTAAAACGTTGTTATGGATGCAATGTGAGGTGCCTTTTATAACTATTAGACAACACAATTGATTATGATGTCTTCAGACAAGAAAATAGGTCTCAGACAATATCCTTTAGACGATGCATGACATACATATTCAACATGATAAAAGCTTATTCATTCAACAGCTCATGCCGAAAAGATTTCTTAAACAAATAAGCCTATCTTCAACTAAGGTTTTATGAAAATATCAGCAAAAGTTGATTTTCTGTGTCTACATATTATAAATTCATAATACCATTATGCACACGATCTTGTATGAAATTATGTTTAATTTCAATGTTCTTAGCACATGAAAGCAAAATTGAATTTTTAGACAAGCTAATATTACCACAAAAGATTAGACTCTTACTTTTATTGATGTCGTAGTCTTCGAGTTAATTCTTTATCCAAAGGAGTTAGGAGTAACAACTTGCAACTGAGATGAATCCAACTTCAACTTTCGAGACAATTATTATCCTTGTTTCGAGACAGTTATTGTTCCACACCTCTTAACGTTATTTTGATCTTGTTTAGGTTTTTGAATAAAGGTAGTGATCTCTAAAGAAAAAGAGAGCACAACACAATACACAAGGAAGTACTAGAACGTACATGCTTTAAAGCATTAGACAATCCTAAGTGTTTAAGCATAATACGTATAATATTGTTTAGATGTTGTCTATTTAAGTAACTATTGTTTAGATAATTTTAATATATAGCGTTTAATGCTCTTTACTTTTATCCTAGACGGTTTAAGCTTTTGTTAGAAGTTATTTAGACTAGACGCTATGTTAGAGTTCCTTATAGCGTTTTGGATATTTAAGTTATAAAGCGATTAAACGTTATTTCGTTTAGAGGTTTTGTTAAACTTTAAAACAATGTTTGCTTAGAAGATCTTGTCTTAACACTTTATACATGTTGTATGATTTCTCTTTTTGGTACATTACTTACCCTTTAATTTGTTTTTGTTTGTATGTTCTCTTTTTATTTATAGTGACCATCTAAATGGTGTGAGCATATCAAGATGTTCCAATTGATCCAATGCAGGATGAGGGCAATGCAATATAGTTTAGGATAGTTTCTGTTAGTGTGTATATATATAACTCTATATACTCAATATATGTTTTATGGATGACTGTGATATATTTGTTGTATAGTTGTCTCACATGTTTGTTGATTATCACATTTACATTTTCACACCATTATTTTCTCTTATTTTTATTTTACAATCCTTTTTAATAATAAAATATTATACTTAACATATACAAATAAATAAAAGCAAAATTTTGAAATAAAATAAGAATTTTTTGAGTTGTCAAATGAGAATATAAAAATGTGAGAGTGCGAATATAACATCCCTTATATTATTAACTCTTGGATCTTAGAAGTGTTTCTTCCCACAAAAATTCCACAAGAGAGAATATTATTTGTTTCGAGGTGTAAGATCCAAGTCAACAATCTAACGTCAAGTAAGTCGTTTAGGGGTTTGAAAGTTGTCTTCAACTCTGAGTCCTCTCGTAACCATTCATCCAAGCCAATAAGAGAGTACTCGGAGAAGACACTTCGATGTTAAAGTCAAATCAACTGTCCAACCTTATTGATGACTCGCTCACAATTTGTTGTAAGGTTGACCGTTCGGTCCGTAGATGATCTGGCTATCATACGGTACATAAGCCCTCCAAACCTGAGCCTAAAATGGCAAGTGAAGGATTTGTTATTGGATGAAAAACACCCTTCGTTTGTGTCGTTCGAGGGTAATTAAGATCTTTGGTTGTTTGCTTAGGAAGCTTCAAAACCGTTCGACTAGCCAATTAAAGACCTGTTGAAGATAGAATTTGAATTTAAATTATTGTTGCACTTAGTTAGGAATAAGTTTTAAATATTTAAAGTTGTTTTCTGTTTTTAAGTTGTTTCCTATTTTTAAGTATAAGCTATTAATATTGCTTATATAAATGTACCTCATTTGAGAAGAAAAATATGAATGAAAGTATCGTATTTTATTCCCTGTGAATTGTTTAACATGGTATTAGAGCAGGTTCTCTGATCCTTTATTACTTTGTCTTTGTTGTCTGCCGGTGGCCGACCGCCATGGCCACCGACAGCACCTAAAAATCTCTTCTTTAACCTGTGTGTTTATTCTTGGGAACAACTGTATTCACTTTTGTACGGTTTTCAATCCCTAAATTCTCAATTTAGCCATGGATAATGCTTTCACCTCCTCACCATTTACCACCTCTTCTCCGTCCTCCAATATTATCATTCAGCAAGACAATTCTTCCTTCCCTATCACTGTTATTCTTGATAACTCTAACTACCCTCTTTGGTCCCAACTAATGGACATACATATTGGAGCTCGAAACAAATCGGGGTATCTCACTGGCACTCCATTGATGACCCAACCTATGATAACTGGGTCACTGAAAATAAACGGGTGAAAAGCTGGCTTATTGACACCATGAGTCCCCCCGTTGATGCAGCGGTTTATCCGCCTTGAATCTGCCCATCAAATTTGGGATGCAGCTCTCCGCACATTCTACGATGGATCCGATGAAACTTGCCTCTTCGAACTGAACCAACGATCTTTCTCTTCCTCTTCTCCAAATTTCTTATCCTTTTTTCTTCTGATGGTGACTCCTCTCTCTCTCCTCAAACTAATGTTGTGTATGAAGGTATCCTAGGACGTGCAGACCACGGTGATTCTTGGCTATGGTGTTAGACGTGGAAGGGTGTTTGGAGAAGTTATTAACAAGTTGGGCATGAGTGATATTCATGCGCCAACTTGAGGGGGAGTGTTGAAGATAGAATTTGAATTTAAATTATTGTTGCACTTAGTTAGGAATAAGTTTTAAATATTTAAAGTTGTTTTCTGTTTTTAAGTTGTTTCCTATTTTTATGTATAAGCGGTTAATATTGCTTATATAAATGTACCTCATTTGAGAAGGAAAATATGAATGAATGAGTGAATTATCTCCCATAATTGTTTCAACACAATCAAAATAGGTAGAGATTAATCTGAGCTTTTATGCTTAATTTCAATTGGTGCATGGACCAATCAAGTTAATAAAATTTTCAAGTAAATGTTGATAATTCATTAATTATTAGAAAAAAAAGGATACCAGGAAAACTTGTAGCAAAACCAGCACAACATCCAGTTAGCCCCGCATTAAGGCTTCAGATGTGAAAGCAATCACATTATCAATGAAGAACATTGTACTTGCAAGGATTTTGAAGTAAACTTATGCTATATTTGGTAGAAATAAAAGTTCGTTTCCCCAATAAGGGATCCCTTAAAGCCTTTCTCTTGATCAATCTAGCACCTGAAACAGACCCATAGAAAACATCCTTGAGCATGGATACAAACATTCATCAACTATTTAACTATAAGTATTTATATCTCTTAATCATAAATAACCCTATGTCAGTATTTTATGTTATCGTGGAACTTAATTTATTCTCAGATCACTTAATACTATGAGATGTTATTCTATATTTAGCTATATAAGCAACCCTCTGTAAATCTTGAAAGATACACCAAAATAAATATAATTCCAAGTGTAGTTGTGGACATAAACATTTGTAAGTTAAACTACGTTAAATTCTTGTGTTGTTTATTTCTCTCTTTCTTCCTTTTATTGTCTTGTTCCTAACATTTCAAAGATAACATATATATGAAATAACCTATCATTGAATTAAGCAAAAAAATTGATTTCTCTAGGTACTAGTTAGGAAAATATTATATAGATTTGCAAGTTTAAATGACTTGAAGGTACAAATTAGAGAGAGAACCGTAGTCGAAAAGGGAGCCAACGAAAGCACCACAAGCATAGTTTGTAGTAGAGAGAAGAAGGAAAACGACGGGAGACGGTGTAAATGAGCCTTTGACAGGATTCAGATTAAAGTTCACATCACTTTCTGAAAGACAAAGGTGTTAATATGTGAGGACAAGCATCATCATGAACCTGTCAAGTATAGGAAACAAAGTAATAACAATTATACACTAAAGCAAATATTGAATGACAACAAGTACTAAAAAATTTGTGACCCTAAGGGGAGGAAAGGAGGACTAGGACCTAAGACAACATGTGAATCGTCTTCTATCCCTAGAATCAATGAACCACAAGGACTCTTGTTTCAGTTCTAGGTTCCATCTTACGTCCCCATAACCCATGAAACCCCAAAATCAAGACATGAACGTCCCTATTACATCAAGAAGATAGGTGAGCTATTGAAGCTCACGAGTAGTGGTAGCTGATAAGTGCAAAAAAATGTAGTAAATTTTCATATGGAATTGTGGCACTTATGTTTTGAATTGGGTACATTTGTATCAATTTTCTCCAATCTAAGAAAGATGAAAAGTAATCACATGTTTCTGAGTTGTTGATTAAAATGAAGTCATTTGATCCCTATTTTGTATATGTTTCAGATAAATTAAGAGAGAAGAGTAAATCCTGCAACATTTCGCCCAAGCTAGAAAATCTCGCTTAAGCTAGATTCATCCAGGAAACCATTGGTGTAAAAGTCATTTTCGCTTAAGCGAGAATGACTATCTTCTCCAAGAAGTTTCTTCTCGCTTAAGCGAGAATAGTTTAGCTTAAGCGAGAATTCGGGAAGTATATATACTCATGAGTCAGAAAGAAAGAACAACGGAAGGAGTGCGGAGAATAGAGACCCAGAGCTACCCAAAGAGTTTTTCTTCCATTTTTAGTTGTAGGATTTTCTTCTTCATCTCTTAGAATGTCAATGGCCACCATGAGTGGCTGATATCTTCTTTTGGGATTAAATGTAATCGATTCGAACTCGGATGTAATCTGGCGATATTTATATATAACATTTATGTTTTTATTCAACATTGGTATTTTTGTTCTGCTCTTAATGCTTGATTCTACCTGATCAATAGTTTCATGAACGTGGATTTTAGACTTGACTGGAAAGTATTTCTAAAATCCTGATCTGAGCAAGAATACTTAATATCCTGTGATGCTAGGGATAAATTTCAGTTTATCAATTGCTTATAACACTTGAATATAATGTTGGACAGTTTGTTGGATATGTGAGGAATCAATATTCAAGGAACTGATCTTATGAATTTTATATGCGAGGAATCAATATAAATGACTTTTGTGTATTGCATCAATGTTGGTAATTTCAGTTGTTATATGTTTGTATTCATCCAGATTGCAGATGAGTGAGAAAGATGAATTCAATCCCAACTTGTCTTATTAAACTTTCCTTGACTTAATTGTTGTTATTATCTTCTTTTTATGCAACGTAGTTTTATTTATCAACATCCATCATGAATCAAATTGAACATCCTTGTATATATACTGTTTGAGATAAAATTTATCTATTTAATCGAAATTGTTCCTCGTGGGTTCGACACTCTTACTTAAAAATCATTATACTACAGTTGACTATTGGTACGCTTGCCAAAAGTTTAACAAGTATTTTTGGCGCCGTTGTCGGGGAACAATTTTATTTTGAATTTTTAAGGTTATCTCATCGAGTTTTATGAATATATTTTTATTTTTTATTTAGGTAGTTTAGTTAGTTTTCTCTTTTGTACTAATCCTTGCTTGAGCTGTTTTGATTTATGTTCTTAAGAGGTCGGGTTTCTAAAGATCAATTAGCATTTGACCTAGAGATAGAAAAATCAGCTCGAAGAAATAGAGGCAAAAACAAAAAGAAGCAAGGAAAAACAAAGGAAAATTCTTCCAATACTTCCATCACACATCAGGAAACTGAAAATATGGCAGAAGAAGGACCAAATCCACCTAGAAGAACACTGGGAGACTATGCTATGCAACAAGGGCCAAGATATTTTTCTAACATAGTGATACCGCCCACCACCAAAACTTTGGAGATGAAGCCAGCTTTCCTTAGCCTAATTAGTCTCATCAATTCACTGGAATGGATAATGAAGATCCATACATTCATCTTTCTACATTCTATGAACTTATAGGAACTATGGGATTTGAAGAAGGAGATCTTGACAATGTATATATGCGTTTGTTTCCTTTTTCTTTGACAGGTAGAGCAAAGGAGTGGCTTAAATCAGTTAAAAACAGTACAATCTTCTCCTAGTCAACAACCCATGAGATGCAACTTCTGTGGAGGTGACAATCCCAATGGTCATTGTTCATATCAAAGTAGCCCACAAGAAGGAGAAGTTCAATATGTGAGTAATCAAGGAAGAACAGGGAATTTCTCTAACAGCAATAACTTTTCACAGGGGTGGAGAAACAATCAAAGTCAGAATTTTGGATGGAAACAAGATATTGGTCCTTCAAATAGACAACCTCCTTATCAACATCAACAACAAAATCCTTTTGTCCATGAAAGAATAAACAAATTGGAGGATACTCTAGAAAAATTAATGCAAGCTTCTATGACCAATCAAAAAAATACAGAAGCTTCAATCAGAAATCTTGAAACACAGGTGGGATAGTTGGCTAAACAACTATCAAATCAACAGGCAGGTCATTTTTCAGCCAACACCCAAACTAATCCCAAGGAGCATTGTAATTCATTTACTACCAGGAGTGGTAAAATTGTGGGAAGAGGGATTGAAGATAATCTAGTTGTGGAGGAGGAAGTTTTGGAGAGAAAAGAAAATGAGAAAGAGAAAAATGAAAGTGAGTATGTGAATAAAGGAGAAGAAAATAAAAGTCAAGAAAAAGAGAAAAAGCAAAAAGAGAAGGAAATTGTGAAACATCTTCCTTATCCGAAAATTCCTTCAAATAGAGATAAGGAGAGACAATTGGCTCGGTTCAAGCAAATATTCAACCAGCTGGAGATCACCATGCCCTTGACCGAAGCACTACAACAAATTCCCGCCTATGCGAAGTACATGAAGCAAATCTCAACAACAAGAAGAAGTATTTAGATCAAGAAACAATTGAAGTGCAAGGAAATTGCAGTGCAATCATGCAAAAGACTCTCCCTCCAAAATTCAAAGATCCAGGGAGTTTCGCCATTCCTTGCACCATTGGAAACCATGATATAGGGAAGGCTCTTATTGATTTAGGGGCTAGCAATCTGATGCCCCTATCTATGCTTAAAAAGATTGGTGGTCTTGAAGCCAAGCCAACAAGAATGATGCTTCAGTTGGCAGATAGGTCCATCAGATATCCTTATGGTATGGTAGAAGACGTGGTGATAAAAATTGATAAACTCCAATTCCCAATGGACTTTGTAGTGATGGAGATGGAGGAAAATGCAGAGATACCACTCATCTTGAGAAGACCTTTCATGAAGACAGCTAAGGTTGTCATTCATATGGAAGAGGGGATACTGAAATTAGAAGACCAAGATAAAGAGGTAACTTTCAATGTCTTCAAAGATATGCAGCAAGGTCAAGAGGAACAGACTAGTCTTGAAGCAACCAATGAAGTTCTATCAGTTACTAATCTACCAAGGCAAGTTGCCAAGTTGGCCAAAAAGAGCCTTAATTGTTTCTCTCCAAAAGTGAAGGAAGAGGATAGAGATAAAGAAGAGAAACTTGTTCACCAACACCCTGTTTTGGAAAGTGATGAACCCAAACCTGGCAAACCAGTGATTATTAAGAAAAAGTTATGGGTTATCATGGCAATAAAGGCAAATGGAGTACTTGAAATTGAGGCTCCATATTCAAGAAGAGTCAAGTTGGTGATGGGAAAGCTAATGAAAAGATGTTGGTGTCATGAAAGGAAGAAGCACATCAACATCGTGAATCAAACCTAAAGTCCCCATCTGTCAAGCTCGTGACGTTAAACAAGCGCTTCCTGGGAGGCAACCCAGTGTTTAATTATGTTTTTGCATTTTAATTTTATCTTGTGTGTTAATTGTGTTTGTGTATATATTATGTGTTTGCATGAAAAATGGTAAGTTTTAACATTTAAATGTCTCAATAGAGCAAACCATGCATGTTAAGTGCTTTTTGTACCAAAATGTTTTTGTCATGCATGATAATAAGTTTTGGTGACCAAATTGAGTTCATTGAATATCAAAAATTGCCTTGTTTTGGCCAAATTGTGAAATTTGAGTTTGATAGTTTGATTCTGCAATTGATGATGTGAAACTTTTTGGAATGATAGATAATTGGTTGAGGAATAGATTGATATGTGTCTCTTGATTAATTAGATTGAATTCATCATGAATTGGGTGAGTAAAAGTTGAAACTTTTAAAAAGTGGCAAAAACTGCATTATTTTCGCCTAGGCTAAAACCTTCTCGCCTGGGCGAGATATGCAGAAAACTGAAAAACTAGTTTTGCTGATATTTTCGCTTAAGTTAAACTTTTTCGCTTGAGCTAGAAATGTCCTGCAACTAAATATGAGCCACTGAAAGATTTTCGCTTGAGATAAAAATTGAGCTGCCTAGGCGAGATTTATGCTAAAATTTGGGGTGCCCACTGGAACATTTTCGCTTAAGCTAAACCTTGCCCGCCTAGGCGAGAATGTCCTACAATTAAGGTTGAGGCACTGAAGCTTTTTCGCTTAGGCGAAACTTGGTTTTCCTGGGCGAAACTTTTTAAAACTAAATCCTGTTAATCTAGCTTAAGCGAAAAAATTTTAGCTTAAGCGAAAAAACGTGACCCTGTGTTAAAACTCAAAAAAGGAAGCATTGGTTCATAAGTACTTTCTTTTCAACTTAGTGCTTTCTTCCTTCAAAGTATAGGGCACAATTTTCTTGATCCAATGGCGCTCAATTAACTCACAAATCCCTCCCTCCCTTTGCTAAATTCCCTTGAAGGTAAGTTCTACTTCACTATCTTCCATTTTCAAAGAACAAATTTGGGGTTTTTCTCTGTATGTTTTGTGGACCCATAAGGTAGTGCCCATGTTGGGTGTTGTTGTCCATGAATTGTTGTGAATAATGTAGGTTGTTTGTGCATGGATTAATTCATGAAAATTTGATTTGTGAAGATGCACTTGAACTGTTGATAATGCTAATTCTTACCATTATTTAAGCATCATTTTAGTGGCAAAAATAAACTTCTTTATAGCTTTTACTTTGTTTTATCCTCATGTTTAGTGTGTTTTCTAGTTTTCTTGTGTTTATTTAGTATATGCTTGTTTTTACCTCTAATCTCTATGTTTGAGTGTGTGAAATAAAGGAATAGGAAGCAATTCTAGTGGAGGAAAACAAGCAAGAACTCAAGGGAACATGTTTTGGGACAATAAAAGATCAATTTGAAGCAAATACCCATGTTGGACGCCTTTGAAATCGCACAAGAGGCTCAATTTTCAGAATGCTGTCAAAACCGCCCGAGCTGGGCGCGAGAAATCCAAGCTGGGCGTGAGAAGTGCAGAGAAATTCCAGGCTGGGCGCCACAGAATGGAGCTGGGCGCCAGGAATCCGCACTAGGCGCGAGATCTTGCTGGAATTCACATCTGGTGCAGTGAAAAGTGACGCTGGGCGTGAGAATTCCGAGCTGGGCGCGAATTCTCGCTGATATGTCAAAATGGGTTATTTAAACATGGGTCTCACGATTTTTGAGGGACTTCTCCTCCTACACTTCATTCTTCACCTAGAGAGACTGAGAGAGGCCCTTGGAGGCTGTTTGGGGGTGTTGGGAAACTCTCCCACTCCTCCTTGGGTCTTCAAGCTTCACCAATGGTGATTTTGCCCCTTTTGGGTTGAGGAAGAAGATGGGTCACAAATTGAAGATGGAGATGCGAATGGGAGGCGCAAATGGAGCATGGAGCAGCTGCCAAGGACCTTGGGAAAGCCTTTGCATCTTCTTTTTGGTTCCAATTTTTTCCTTATCTCTTCAATTTGTAGAACCCTAAGTTCTCCTCCATGGAGGGCTTTTCCTATTTGTTGAGATTAGTTGTAAAACATGGAATTCTTATGTATTTTGTGATGTTAATGATATATGCTTTTCCAATTCATGTTAGTATTTGATTTCTATGCTTAATGCTTGTTGTGGCTTGATCACCCATGGCATGAATTGTGGTTCTTGAAGTATTGAGAAATATCATTGAACCTAGAATTGAAATTAAATACTTATTGGATGGAATTGAGATGTTTGTGAATGCATGAGAATGAAATGGATGAATTCTAGTCTTGACAAATTGTAAATACACTATGTTAAATTCCTTGCACACCAACTGTTTGATAAAATACCAAAAAGAGTTTCTTGTGTTGTTTTTGTGCACTTTGATGTCTAATTGAGTTATAAAAGGAATAATTGTCATGTGTTGCACAAGTCCCTTTGATAACAAGTTTTTGGCGCCGTTGCCAGGGACTTGTGTTCAAACACAAGGCAATTTGGGCATTTATGACTCTTTTGGACTTTGTTGTTTGTTATGTCTTTGAATGTTGTTTTGTCTGCAGTTGGCTTTAGTTTCTAAGACTTTCCATTGATTTAGTTTGTACTTAATGCCTGTCTCGGGGTACGCCTTAGAGCTTGATGCAGTTATTGAAATGCTTAGGGATAAGGTTTCAGTAGCGGAACTAACTAAATCAAACCAGACATGCAAATCACCAGGGATGGGGTTGTGTGTTTGGATTCACTGTTTTGGAACTTAAGACAAGTTTTGATGGGCTTCTTACGCCAAGGGATTGGGTGAGGGTTTGTCATACTTAGGAAGGCACAATAAGAGGGATCTGAGTGTTCTAACTTTAGAAAACAGGGAAAGTGGAATTATTTGCCAATTGTATGTCTGTTTTGTTTGTGTTTCTTTTATGCAGTTTGACTTCAGATGTTTATACTTTATGGTTTCTTTGTGCTTAAAGCTTGTTTCGGGGTACGCCTTAGAGCATGATCTAGTTGTTGGGATGCCCAGGGATGGGGTTTCAACAGCCGAACTAGCTAAATCAACCCAGATATTACCAGTCACCCGAGTGACAGACGACGTGATTGTGTATTTGGACCCCACTGTTCTGGTTCTTAATGCAAGTTTTGATACATGCTTATGCCAAGGGATTGGGTGAGGTGTGTCAAGCTTAGATAGGCGCAACAAGAGGGATCTGAGTGTTTTTACATTAGAGAACAGGGAAAGTGGTATTCATCACCCTAGGAGAGTACTAAGTGATCTTGCAACAGGAGGGATCTGAGTGAGGTTATTTAGGAAATCCATTTCAATCATTCTGCATATTAGAATTGTTGTTTGGTTGGTGTGCTCATGTTATGCAAGTTTTGTTTCTTCTTTTCATTTTCTCTTTGTATGTGTTTTTCATTTTTCTATTTCACTTCTGTATATGATACTTTTGTTTTTATCTTTACGTTTTTCAATTTTCAATTATCAAAACTTGATTTCTATAAAAATTGGACTAACATGTTTGTTCAAGTTTCTTAGTGTTCTTGCAAGCAAAAGGTATGAACGTTGATGAAGAAGAGTACACAAGGAGCTGAGGAATTTGAGGAGCAAGTTGGTCCGCCCAAAAAGAGTTTGCGTTTTCTTTCCCTTTCTATTTTCTTTTTGTGTGCTTTGATTGTTTGAATAAGATTTGATATGTGTGGTAATTAGTTGTTTTTAGTACTTGTGCTTTTGATGTGGAGTTTGTGTGCATTGGTGGTTTGTTGAGTATAACATTCATCTGTGATGATTAGGAGTGCTTCACCCAGCCTTGATGTATGCTGGTGTGTTAGTGCATGTTTTAAGTTAGTGTGATGAGTTGAGGTATGTGTCTTGTGCTGTTATTGTCAAAAAATATAAATCTTGAGTTGGAGAGTTGAAAAGCCTTGAAAGTAGACATTTGATTTGCCATTCTTGCACTCAATTTCACTCTAGATAGATTTGAACAAGTTTGTATAATGGAAACACATTGATCTGGGCTGAATTGAATGTTTAGAAGTGTCAAAAATCAAAAGTCAAAGTTGAGTTGGACCAAATCGCAGTTTCGCAGAATTCTGCAGAAAATCTGCAGAATTGGCACCCAGCGCTAGTCTTCACTGGATCAGACACTGGTTGCAGAAAAGGCTCGCGCCCAGCGCGAGATATGTGGCGCCCAGCGCCAGTTGTTGCTGCATCCCAGCTTAATTTTCGCGTTCAGGCGCTTCTTACAGGGCGCTCGAGCGCGGATTCTGCAGAAAAATGGTTCTGAGATTGACCCTCTCTCCACTCTTGTCTCTGCCCAACCATCCCACTTACTCACTCTCTTGCTAAAGGCACACAAAGACTTCACATTTTTGGTGTTTTGGATTTCTTTTGACTTGCTTAGTGGATAATTCTTTTGCAATTGGTTTGGTGATTCGAGTGAATCATATACTATGCTTGAATTGAATACAAATCTCTTGTGTTTGCTCATTATACATTTGAATTGTTTTGAATATTTGATTGAGATGATGTGGTTGAGTTTGTTGAACAAAAATTATGGTTGCTTGTATCTATTTAGATAGATGCTAGGTTTTAGTTGCGATCAATATTCTTGGCATGATGTTTATCAAACTTTGGAACCCTGAGTAAACCTGTGAGATGTTGTGCCCCAGAGTTTATTGTCGAGTGCTATCACTTTGAAATCACGGTTGATTTTGCCTGAGTTTCTCTATTTGAGCTATTTGCTTGCTTGTTACAAATGATCAAGGCCATCTTGTTCTTCGACCTCTTCTACATTTTTTAGCCTAAAAGCCAATGCAAAACCCTTGAACCTTGAAGAAAATCTTTCTCATCCCTGGAACCTTAAGCTTATTGAAAAATCCTTAACCTCCTTACCTTGAGTTGAGATGAACATATATGTTAGGATGAGGAGAATGGTTTAAGTTTGGGGGAGCTTATGAAAAAGGGGAGCATTGAGAAAATAATAAGTTGAGTCAAAAAGAAAGAAAAAGAAGAAAGAAAAAGAAAAGAAAGAAAAATGCATTGAATGAACAAGAGTTGGGAAGTAAGTTGAGAAGTGGTTTATCCAATTGTGAAGCAAAAAGAGAGACTAATGTTATATCATGAAGTAAACTGTTTTCTCTCTTAGCTCAAGGTGCTTTGTTGTCCAGAAAAAACTAATTTTTCTTCTTAGCTCAGCCACAATACAAGCCTAAAAAAGTCCTTGTGATGATAACTTGCTTGTGAATGTGTTTGATATTGTTGAAACGAATGGCAAAGTTGATTTGTGTAACATTGTGATAGTAGAGAGTTAGACACACATCCTTATACACCATTGTGCTTGAGTGAAACACTTTCTTCGGTGAGGATTGGGTCCATGCATTCAATGAAAACATCTTGCCACGTTGGTTGATCTATCATTTGCATCTATCTTGTGATCTTGAATTATGAGCACCATGATTGAAGTTTAGCTTGCTAAAACCATATTGTCTTGTGAATGTAATTTCTAAGCTGAGAAAGCATGATTGATTTTGTTTATTTGATTTAAACGTACTTGAGTTGCTAGACTAGTGTGATTGAATTGTTTGCTAGGTGAAGTACTTTTGCTTGAGGACAAGCAAAGTTGTAAGTTTGGGGGAGTTTGATAATGCTAATTCTTACCATTATTTAAGCATCATTTTAGTGGCAAAAATCAACTCCTTCATAGCTTTTACTTTGTTTTATCCTCATGTTTAGTGTGTTTTCTAGTTTTCTTGTGTTTATTTAGTATATGCTTGTTTTTACCTCTAATCTCTATGTTTGAGTGTGTGAAATAAAGGAATAGGAAGCAATTCTAGTGGAGGAAAACAAGCAAGAACTCAAGGGAACATGTTTTGGGACAATAAAAGATCAATTTGAAGCAAATACCCATGTTGGACGCCTTTGAAATCGCACAAGAGGCTCAATTTTCAGAATGCTGTCAAAACCGCCCGAGCTGGGCGCGAGAAATCCAAGCTGGGCGTGAGAAGTGCAGAGAAATTCCAGGCTGGGCGCCACAGAATGGAGCTGGGCGCCAGAGAATCTGCGCTGGGCGCCAGGAATCCGCGCTAGGCGCGAGATCTTGCTGGAATTCACATCTGGTGCAGTGAAAAGTGGCGCCGGGCGTGAGAATTCCGAGCTGGGCGCGAATTCTCGCTGATATGTCAAAATGGGTTATTTAAACATGGGTCTCGCGATTTTTGAGGGACTTCTCCTCCTACACTTCATTCTTCACCTAGAGAGAGTGAGAGAGGCCCTTAGAGGCTGTTTGGGGTGTTGGGAAACTCTCCCACTCCTCCTTGGGTCTTCAAGCTTAACCAATGGTGATTTTGCCCCTTTTGGGTTGAGGAAGAAGATGGGTCACGAATTGAAGATGGAGATGCGAATGGGAGGCGCAAATGGAGCATGGAGCAGCTGCCAAGGACCTTGGGAAAGCCTTTGCATCTTCTTTTTGGTTCTAATTTCTTCTTTATCTCTTCAATTTGTAGAACCCTAAGTTCTCCTCCATGGAGGGTTTTTCCTATTTGTTGAGATTAGTTGTAAAACATGGAATTCTTATGTATTTTGTGATGTTAATGATATATGTTTTTCCAATTCATGTTAGTATTTGATTTCTATGCTTAATGCTTGTTGTGGCTTGATCACCCATGGCATGAATTGTGGTTCTTGAAGTATTGAGAAATATCATTGAACCTAGAATTGAAATTGAATACTTATTGGATGGAATTGAGATGTTTATGAATGCATGAGAATGAAATGGATGAATTCTAGTCTTGACAAATTGTAAATACACTATGTTAAATTCCTTGCACACCAACTGTTTGATAAAATACAAAAAAGAGTTTCTTGTGTTGTTTTTGTGCACTTTGATGTCTAATTTAGTTATAAAAGGAATAATTGTCATGTGTTGCACAAGTCTCTTGGGAAAACGATACCTGGTCTTACCAGTTTTATTACTTGAACGATTTGGTACACTTTCCAATGACTTAACAACTGTTCAATGAAATGCCTAACTTGTTGATGAAATGCAACATAGAGGACAACTCCACTTTTTTAAGTACCTCTATAACAATGTTTGAGGACCATACCCAGGGATGACTCCACCAGGATTCTTGGCATACTTACACTGGCTTGGGGACAATCCAATTTTTCAGGGGTGAAGTGGACCAACTGGGCCTGGCAGCACTTTTGCAGCGGGATTCACATCAGGTGAGGGGCCATTAAGAGTTACAAATAGAGATGACCTTGTTGTGGGGGAAGAGGCAGTTGAAGAGGACTTTCAAGAAGAGGAGTTTCAGACTAATTTTGATAGAGTTATGAGGGGAGATTGACACACAACACTATTCCTCCATAACTCACTGAAACACGGTTGTTTTTGTTTTACTGCAGAACTTTTATTTTAGTAATATTATGCTCTAGTTATTTTGGTTAGAATGTACATTTTGACTTACTTTTTGCTTCACTTTTTTCTTAATATTACACAGAGCACATACACAGCTAAAATGATTTTTTTTTAGGGAATTATAAGAAAATCTTTCTTGAGGAAATTGGTTAAAGAGAAATCAAGTTTCAAAAAGTGTCCTAAAAAGAGAGGGAAATTTTGGTTGAATCCATAGTTAAATGGGATTAGGATATTAGTGCTGGATAATTGGTTGAGATAATCAATTGTAACAACAAGTGATCTACCAAGGAAAGAAACAAAAAACAAAACCCAGGGAGTGTGTGAATCCTTAAACAGTTTGAGAGTTTCCACTGTTTGTTGTCAAGTTGATATTGCTTGAGTTTTCATTTGGATAACATCACACTTGAAGCATGGAAATGATCAAGGCAGTTTTGTTGAATGTAAATAACTCAGTGCCAAACATCTAACCTAGAAATAATCATCCTTTTGTGACAGCCCATTTGAGCCTAATTTCCTTGAATTATACACCTTAACCTTAACTTTAATTAATATCCTTTCCCTTTGCACACTTTAGGGATAGAGAGCATAGGTGCATTTTATTCAACTTTAAAATGGGAATTGGTTGGTGGAGTTGTACTTAGAAAAGAAAGAGGCTCAATATTTGTACTATAATTCACTCCTTAGTATTATATAGAACTGTGCATGTGCATATATACATATTAAAAAAAATAACAAAAAAAAAAACAAGAAAAGGAAAGAAGAAAAAAGAGTGAATAATGAATGAAAAAGAAACATTGGGTTTTGAGGTATGAGATGGGATGAATTGAGAGTAGAATTGGAAGTGGGTTTAGAATGTAGTTATGCTCTCTTTTCTAAAGTTGTGCTTTTGTTATCTTGAAAAACCATAATTCTTGGAAGCCCAACCTCATTACAACCCTTAAAAGTCCTTGAGATTCATGTCGATTGTGTGTGTGGTTTGATTGAAAATGACTAGCAATTTTAATTTGTTCAATTTCAGTGGAAGATGAGAGAAACACATCCTTGTAAGATTCAAGAGAGAATTTCCTTGGTTAGAATAAATGGTCCTTACAATTGATTGTCTTGAAAATTTTGTTGCACTTTTATCCTGCTTTTATTTGATAATTGGATTCACCATTTGCTTCTGAATTTGAATATGTAGTTTGGAATGCAGAAGTTGTCTTGTAAGGACTATGAAATTGATTTCTCAAATAACCAATTTCAAAGTTTGAGTTTTGGAAAAGTTGTTGGGATCTTATTACTTTGCTTGAGGACAAGCAAGATGCTAGGTTGGGGGGAGTTGATAAGTGCAAAAAAAGTAGTAAATTTTCATATGGAATTGTGGCACTTATGTTTTGAATTGGGTACATTTGTATCAATTTTTCCCAATCTAAGAAAGATGAAAAGCAATCACATGTTTCTGAGTTGTTGATTAAAAGAAAGTCATTTGATCCCTATTTTGTATATGTTTCAGATAAATTAAGAGAGAAGAGTAAATCCTACAACATTTCGCCCAAGCTAGAAAATCTCGCTTAAGCTAGATTCATCCAGGAAGCCATTGCTGTAAAAGTCATTTTCGCTTAAGAGAGAATAATTTAGCTTAAGCGAGAATGACTATCTTCTCCAAGAAGTTTCTTCTCGCTTAAGCGAGAATAGTTTAGCTTAAGTGAGAATTCAGGCAGTATATATACTCATGAGTCAGAAAGAAAGAATGACGGAAAGAGCGCGTAGAAAAGAAACCCAGAGCTACCCAAAGAGTTTTTCTTCCATTTTTAGTTGTAGGATTTTCTTCTTCATCTCTTAGAATGTCAATGGCCACCATGAGTGGTTGATCTCTTCTCTTGGGATTAAATGTAATCGATTCGAACTCGGATGTAATCTGGCAATATTTATATATAGCATTTCTGGTTTTATTCAACATTGGTATTTTTGTTCTGCTCTTAATGCTTGATTCTACCTGATCAATAGTTTCATGAACGTGGATTTTAGACTTAACTGGAAAGTATTTCTAAAACCCTAATCTGAGCAAGAATACTTGATATTCTGTGATGCTAGGGATATATTTCAGTTTATCAATTGCTTATAACACTTGAATATAATGTTGGACAGTTTGTTGGATATGTGAGAAATCAATATTCAAGGAATTGATCATATGAATTTTATATGCGAGGAATTGATATAAATGACTTTTGTGTGTTGCATCAATGTTGGTAACTTCAGTTGTTATATGTTTGTATTCATCCAGATTGCAGATGAGTGAGATAGATGAATTCAATCCAAACTTCTCTTATTAAACTTTCCTTAACTTAATTGTTGTTATTATCTTCTTTTTATGCAACGTAGTTTTAATTATCAACATCCATTATGAATCAAATTGAACATCCTTGTATATATATTGTTTGAGATAAAATTTATCTATTTAATCGAAATTGTTCCTCGTGGGTTTGACACTCTTACTTAAAAATCATTATACTACAATTGACTATTGGTACGCTTGCCAAAAGTTTAACAGTAGCCAAGGCACAATACTCTCCCTCGGAAGAACTGCGAGAAACAGTGGACTGCTTCTTGGAACACTAAGAGATTAAGGATTCTCCAAGATAAACTGAGAACCCTGTAATGGAGCGTCAAGTATCAAGGCAACCAACCTAGTCTGAATCACTGAATACTTTTAATTAAAGAGAACTTGTAGAAGAGAAGAAGAGACCCAATCCAAGAGCATATTTTAAGTATCGTAGAATACGAAAAATAGCTTGAGAATGAGTTGTAGTAGGAGCATACATGAATTGGCTAAGATGATGAACAACATGGGTGATATCAGGGAAAATTGTAGTGAGATAAATAAGACGCCCAATCAATTGACGATAAGTAGAAGGATCAGAAAGAGGAGTCCTTGTTGTAGTAGATTGATGGGTGGTGTAGCCCATAGGAGTAGAAATAGGTCGAGAAGCCAACATACCACAATTTGAAAGAATGTTGAGGGTATACTTCTGTTGAGAGACATGAATACCAGACTTATTCATAGCAACTTCCAGTCCCAAAAAATGCTTGAGATTAAGATCCTTGATTTTGAATGTGATATCAAGAAGCTGAGTGATATGGCTTATTTCAGAAATATTATTACCTGCAAGAACAACATCATCGACGTACACAAGAAGAGTTGTTGTGGAAGAACCAAAAAATTTGAGGAATAACGAATGATCAGATTGAGATTGGTGATAATCGTGTTGCATGAGAAATGAAGAAATTCTAGCAAACCATTGACGGATAGCTTGTTTCAAGCCATATATTGAACGTTGTAGTTTACAAACTTGATTTGGAGAAGTAGGAGGAAGACCAAGAGGTAAGCTCATATAGACTTCTTCATGTAACTCACCATGAAGGAAAACATTATTTACATCCAACTGCTTTAAGTGTCAATTAAAAATCATAGCAATAGCTAAAAGAAGCTGAATAGTATTGAGTTTGGAAACTATGGTGAGAACGTGGCTAGGTAATCCAATCCTTTTGTCTACGTATATCCTTTGGCAACTAGGCGTGCTTTATAATGCTCAATGCTTCCGTCTGCATGATATTTTATCTTATAGATCTAACGGCAACCAATAACACGTTTGTTAGGTGGGAGAGTGGTGAGTGTCCAAGTGTGATTCGTTTGAAGAGCATCTAATTCGGCTTTCATGGTTTTAGGCCAACAGTCACTTTTAGCAGTTTCAACATATGATTTTGGTTCTGACTCAACAAAAATGGAAGACACAAAGATGAAATAAAGGACAAAGATGAGAATAACAGAGAAAATTGTCAATAGGATAACGAGTACCTAAATGAAGGAATATAGAGGACATCTGTAAGGATTAAATGAGACAAAAATTGAACAGTGCTAGAGTGTGTAGCAGTGACAAGATGACCATTAGGGAGTTTAACAGTACTAGGATCACTGTTATGATAAGAAGTGAAAAATTGATGAGAACAAGACACGTGATCTGTGGGTCCTGAATCAATAATCCAAGGAGTAGTGTTAAAATTGTTGGTGGTGCAAATAACTAAATGGACAGTACTTGAGACATGACGTGTGTGAGTGGAAGAGAAATGGAACCAAGCTAATTAACATGAGCAACAGTAGTACTTAATGCTCAAGTAACATTTAGTGGTTGTTGAATTAAAGCTAATAGAGCCTGATACTATTGAGGTGTGAAACGAATCTCTTGGTGCTCAATAGCAGTAGCAGAGAGTGATCTTTCTCAATGACTTTGCCTTCACCAGTCACAATGCTATTAGCAGATGGAGGTTTGCCGTTAAAAAAACGATGTCCAGGGGGAACCCATGTTTCTTATAACACACATCTATAGTATGACCAATCTTGCCATAGCGAGTGCAAGTTTTCCCACGCTGAGACATGCTCTTGTTATCAGAATTAGAGGGAAAACCATGTTTACGATAACAAGTATTTTCAGTATGTCTAGAACGACCACAAAAATTGCAATTAGAATTAGCACCAACAACATTAATTGAACCATGCCTGGTCTTAGTAGTGAAAGGGTCAATAACAGTGAGCTTTTGTTCTTGTTGAACAACATAAGAAAAAAATTTGGTGATAGGAGGCAGTGGATCCAACAATAGAATATGAGAACGAACATTAGCATATTGTTCGTTAAGGCCACAAAGAAACTGCATCGCTTGATTTTCAAGTTTACGTTGAGCAAGAGTAGAAGAAACTTTACAGAAGCATTTAACATTGCAGGTACAAACAAGATCTGGTAAAAAATTCTCCAATTCATCCCAAATAATTCGAAGTTGAGTGAAAAAATCCGTGACTGACAAATCACCTTGTTTAATGGAAGATGCCTTTAGTTGCAAAGCAGAAATATGAAGGAGATCTCACCCTAGGAATAACGAGATTTAAGGTCACACCAAAGTTTCTCGGCATAGTCCATCCAAAGTATGCTCTAGCGAATAGGTGATGAAACATAATGAACGAGCTAGGAAACGACCATATTATTACAACGTATCTAAGCACCATATGTTCGATCAGACTGTGATGGTTATGGAGCACTGCCATTGATGAACTCTACCATGTTTTTGGCACTAAGAGCAGTGATCATAAATCTGCTCCAAGAATGATAATTCGTAGAATCAAGAGAAGGGGATACAAGGGCCATAGCTGAATTTTCATTGGGATGTAAATATAGAAAACTAGGAACATTAAGAGATGGATCATTGTCGCCACTCACTACAAAAATATATATTTTTTCCAGGGGTTATTTTTAGCGTTTTTGGCGGTTTTAATCCCTGGAAAATTTGTTTCCCGCGGTTTCAAAAAGCACCGGTAATAGTAGTGTCGCTAAACATTACCGGCGGTTTTCTACAAAACCGCCGGAAATAGCAGAAGTTTCTGGAAACCGCCGGTAATAGTAGGGGTTTTCTCAAAACCGTCGAAAATAGCGAGGGTTCGTTCAAAACCGCCGAAAATAGTTGAGGTTTTCCAGAACCGTCGGAAATAGCTGGAAATGTAGATAGCTGAAATTTTGTTAATTGAGGTTTTATCACCATATTGTGTTGTTTACAATGCGTGAGTCTTTCATCTGGTTAAATGTGTTACCTAGAATGCAAAATAAGCACCATGCAGAAGAAAAAATTAAGAGTAAAAGTAAGAATACAAATGTTTTCTCTTTCTCAAAAAATCTCTTGAAGAATCTCCCATCTTGTAATGAGCATCTCTCAATTCTCACCAAATATGTGACTTTGTACCTTCTTTTAGACAATGGTACACATAATTTGACCCTTCCTATTACATATTATTGGAAAGTCAAAAGTTGATGAGAAAAAAAGGAAGAAAGTAGGTTAACAGAACCATATAATATCATTAAATCCTTAATTCTAACAAGCACTGTGCCGGCTAAGCTAGAAACTCATTCTAACTTTGTCTAAACTTCAAAGTTACGGATTCAATAACACCATAATCTGAATCTGCTTAAGAAGTGTTTGTAATGGTATGCACATATATACACTACAAAAAATAACACATATTGCAGTACATTAAAAGAAAGATAAAAGAGCTCAAAACCAAAACCAACTCTGTTTGTTCAAAGAAGAGTAAATGAAATATCTTGCCTTTATGATATATAGCACAAACAGCACATGCAAAAAAATAAAATGAATCCTTTTAACTAGCATAATATATGATGCTTCAAAGTCATAGAAATGACAGATTAAGTAGATGATAGATAAACTAAAAAATAATTAGAGGTTTCAAAATGATGAGGATAAATCTTTTCATATTAGCGTTATTGCGAATTATGAATACTTCTGCCAATTGAATTCCCAATATATCAAAGGGGAATGGGAATACCTAGAATCTGCACAAGCAATAATAATACCCTAGAATCGTACTTAGATCAAAGGTCAAAGAACAAAAATGACATCTAAACTCCATGGATATACCTCATCAGTCTTGGCCGATCGAGATCCTGAGATTGGAACAGGAATCTTAGCAGGTGGGTGATTACCTTAAAAAAGCAAATTCAACCGTTTAGTCAAGGAACAAATTAATTTTCTTCCATCACATTTTGAAAATGAATTTTGAAGGTAAGTACAGATATAGTTGAAATTTTCCCATGAAATATTAAAATTCTCTGACGAATGGCAGGATCAGCTTTCATGATAGAAATTGAGAAACCTATAAAAATGAAATGATGATAATCAGAATTGCTTAATGAATCACAAAATGCTGGTCTTCATTGGCTGTGGTAACAAACCTGCCATATCAAGAGAAGTCATAAATGACCCTGTATAAACTCTATCAACAGCCAGTCCATGCTCCAGCTGCAATTTTGGAACTGTCTTTCCAACTATAATCATTAGTTCCATGGTAGGAGAGCCACCTAACCTGCATATGAAGAATCATCTAAAAATGTAAATAAAAATTCTACTTACAAGGAAAAATATCTGGTAAAAAAATCCCAAAGATAAAAAATCAATAAAATGATTGAAAGTCTTTTAATATATGTATTTGAAATTCCAGATTATGGTGAGTTAGGAATGTCTGAAAATATTTAAAAAGAAAAATAATACAACAAAAACATGCATATTTAAAATATAAAGTATAAGAATTTACAAAAGCAAAAGACATAGATGATTGAAGGAGGGAGCTTAACAACCTTCAAAGAATGCACAAGAAAAAGTTAAAATGATAGAAGAATTGCTAATGCTACCTAAATAAAAAGCAATGTATTTTCAATTTGAAATACATCAGGTTAGACAACTTTTTCAAATAAACCTCTTAGTGATAAGCAAAATCTGTTTACTTTTTTCTAAATTCTATAACGAGATCTATGGTACATACAACTTTAGTTCTCAGGAAAAGATAATATTCCTGAACCTACCCATTGACCATAAGAACCACTCTTTCTCCTCGAGTTATTGGAACAAAGTTTGTTTCCTGCAAACATTACCAAGAAAACTAATTTCCAATTTTAATATATTTTCCAATTTAATTTTAATTTCTCAGTATTACTTTTGACTAAAATCAGAGAAAAGAAATGTTAAAATAATGTATTGTCCTTTTCTCTCTCCTATTTATATTCTAATCTATACCAATATAACTTCACAAAATATTTGTTGGATCTCTACAGTGCCTCAATATATAAATGAACCTTACACTAAAGCTTAGACGTTAACATTAGCAGGTGACTTTTATTGAATTAGAATATTGGAAAATTTGGATACATCACTGGGACATTTTCTATATGGAATACAAACGAGAAAAAAAGAACTGAAAACAGTAAAATATATCAGTCTCAGTTGAGTGACAAATAGAATTCTCTTTGAACAATCAAAGGATGGGTGTCAAAAGTTAGTTCGTCACACATGCCGACTCCTTTGATTTTGCAATGTGCTTGTAAAGTACATGTTAGAAGGGCGTTTCATTCCCTATTAAGCATCGTAATCCATCAAAAGATTTCCATATAATTTCAATGCATACCGTTGACAATATTTGTTGCAGAACATGAGAAACCACCACATTTACAGGCTGAATATCAACCACCGCTGCACCAAGTTCCCACTATTTCAGATGCATGCTTAGCATCGGCAGCAACATCACTAAGAGAAAGACCAGCAGCAGCAGCAGCTCCTACAACCTGGCTCAATCAAAACAAAATATCATTAAAGGTCTACTCCACTGACTTCAGAAGATAGATAAAATAGTACAACTGTCCTGCTGACTGAGATAGTAAGGACATAGTAAGTGAGGTTCTAATTTTCTATACAACTTTGGTTAATACTGTTTTTGGTCCCAATTTTGGTTGGGAGAATTCAAAATAGTTCCCATGTTTTTTTTGTGTTCAATTTAGTCCCAAAAAACGTATTTAATGTTCAATTTAGTCCTTTTGACTAACACCGTCTAAATTGATAACGGCGAGCTGTCCAAAGGTGCAATGACATTGTGAAGTGTCATTTTTTTTGCTAACTTGGATTCCTTTTCAGTTGGAATTAGGATTTTTTAAATTGAATTTGTGATTAGGGTTATGTTGTGAGGTGAAAAGAGGGTGGATTATAAAATTAGGGTTTTTCTTCCCAAGCTGTAGTGACGTTGCGGGCTCTTCCTGCTTCTTTCCAATTGGATTCACTTCTCCAACATCTTCAGCATCTTTCTTTAGTCCCCATCACCACTCCCACGCTAACCCTTGTGCCTGCTTCCAAGGATAACAACACCCATTTTAACAACTCCCTTCATTCAAAGCAAAAGAAACCCTCTTTAGCTTCTGACCCTGTTGTTGAACAGGACCAGCTTGACGATACAAAGTTTAGATTTTTATCTGACTAAGGGTAAGTTGTTGCTCAATTCAATTGTTGGGTCACCTTTGCATGAATTGAATGGTTTTTTCAACTCTGTTGAGTTTGAGTTGCTTAAGGTTGATTTTCTCAGTCTGTTAAAAGCTTTGGACCTTTTTGGGAACTGGGAGAGGGCTTTTTTGCTGTTTGAATGGGGCTGGTTGCATTTTGGGAGTGAACAAAATTTGAGGTTGGACAATCAGGTTATTGAATTGTTGGTTCGGATATTGGGGAGAGAGTCACAACATTCTATTGCATCCAAGTTGGGAAGAAGATTGAGAAGATGATTGCTTAACCTCCAACGTCACTACAGCTTGGGATGAAAAACCCTAATTTTATAATCCATCATCTTTTCACCTCACAACATAACCCTAATCACAACTTCAATTTAAAAAATCCTAATTTCAACTGAAAACGAATCCAAGTCAGCAAAAAAAATGACACCTCACAATGCCATTACACCTCTGGACAGCTTGCCGTTATCAATTTAGACGGAGTTAGTGAAAAGGACTAAATTGAACATTAAATACGTTTTTTGGGACTAAATTGAACACAAAAAAAACATAGGGACCATTTCGAATTTTCCTAACCTAAATTGGGACCAAAAAGAGCTTTTAACCTACAACTTTATGTACTATACATGAGATAGCAGCTTCACCAAATATTCACAATGTAAATAATTTAAGGACAGTTCAATTAATCCAACTTACAGATACAAGTAGTATTACAACTAATTTGATAGAGAAGTGCTACAAGTTCTAAACACTAATCTTATTTTCTTTACAACTAATAAAGATCTAAATAAGAAAACCAAGCAATTATATTATAATGAAATAAGTTCTCTGTCAAAGAATTTTTGAATATCAGGACAATGAATATTCATTTGAGGAAAGATGGCACTGGAAATTATGATAACAAAAACACGGTTTTTGTACCGTAATGGGTAAATTTGACCCAATAATTACGCAAATAGGCAAATCTGGGAAAAATTACGAAAATGGGGAAGTCGTGCGACCCCCTAACGACTTCAAAAACAGAAGTCGTGCTACCATTGCACGACTTCACACTGTTCATATGAACAGTGTGAAGTCGTGCCACATAAAAACGACTTCAAGCTGTGGTAATCGATTACGATGGAGATGTAATCGATTACCAAAAGCTGAAGTCGTGCCACCCCTGCACGACTTCAGCTTTGCAGGTCAAAACCACACTGGTAATCGATTACTTGGACTCTGTAATCGATTACCAGCACTTTAAATTGAGTAATTTGCATGGTAATCGCTTACCAGTGTTTTATTGTTCAAAATTTCCACTGGTAATCGATTACCCCTGGCTTGTAATCGATTACCAGTTGCTTGTAGATGTTGATTGAGGTCTTAGTTGTGTTGTAGACACATTTGCTTTGTTTTTGTTTTATAATTTGCGATATATCGTGTTTCGGCAGAGTAATTATTTTTAAACAAATTATAAATGGAAAATAGAAAAGAAAGTCAGAAATGAAAGTTTAAATATTTCATTGAATTGAAAATGCATTACATATCGATAATAACTTAAAATAAGCAAAATAACACTGCTAAGTATCTACGAGGAAGGTCCTGGACCAAAATGACGACGCATAACCTCATGCTCCAAATGATCAACTCGAGTTTCCAATGTATCAAAGCGGTCTCCCATGTTGATCTCGAGTTGTTCAAATCTTGCATTCATGTTCTCATTCATTCTGTTGAAGCTGTCCCCCACAAATGTTCTGAGATCATTCATCCCCCTCATTAAATCATCATATGAAGTTTGGTGTTGAGGAATGGGGGGTGGTGGTGGTTGTTGTGGAGGACGTGCTTGAATGTGGCGTTGAGGAACCCAGACGTCATTGTGATCCTGCCTAAATCCAAAGGATTCTAGTGAACTATTGGCAATTGTCATTTGCCTTGTCATTGGGGCAGTAATTTCATCATCCAAATCCAATAAAAAGTGTTCCAAGATACGGGAGATCAAAAATGCATATGGTAATGGAGCATTTTGCTTCAAAGCCTTCTTCATCCTATGTCGGATGAGATGGGGCCAGTTGATCTGCTTCCCCGTCATTATAATCCACAACAGAATAATATCTTCCTCGGTAGCCTGGGCAATGTTAGAAACACGTGGCAACAAAACACGAACGATAATGTAATGTAAAATTCTAGCGTCAACAGTCATGGATCCCGCTAGAATTCTACCAACTACACGTTTGTCAGGCGAAATAATCAAATGTTTTGCCGCATCTAAACTGTATTCATCGACCCATTGGTCTAATATTTTTCCTTCAAATTTCAAACCAACAGAGGGTAGGTCGGCTATGGAGGCCAATAGACTGGGTTTGATAATCATTTTCACATTTTTAACCTCAGTCGTAATGGTTCCATTATCGGAAATTTTAAGATTACTATAAAAAATCCGTACAAGTTCAGGAAAGTAGCCATGACCACTATGACAGACAAAATCAACCAAGCCTAAATTTGTGAGCATTTGAAAAAATTGCAGATTTTGTCTTTCAAAAAATTCTCTATCCACGAATTTTGGTTCAATGACGTCACGATCGCTAAAAAGTGTGAAATACCTTTCAGCCAGTGCAGGAGTTGAAAATTAAAGTATTTGTTCGGATTTAATCGGTGATGCTGGTGGTGAGGGTGACAGGGACCTTTGGATCGGTGAAGGTTCACGGCGGCTACGTCCCGCAGCTTTAGAAGTTGAACCCCTAACCCTTTGCCTTTTGGAAGAATCTGCCATTTCGAAATTTTAATCGGTAGAAATTGAAGAAAACAGAGAGTAGAATGTGAAAATGGTGTTTAGAAGTGAGAAAAGTGGGAAAAGATGAGATTTTGGAGGTCTTGGTGGTGCAAAAATGGTGGAAAACGGTGCTGCACTGGTTGGGAAAGGTTGGGTGTGCGAAATGAGAGAGAAAAAGTTGCTTTTATAGGGTAGGGTTGGGCGGGTAATCGATTACGAGGTTGATGTAATCGATTACCAGGGGCCTGTTACAGTTTTGTAACGTAGGAAGCTCTGGTAATCGATTACAGAGACTATGTAATCGATTACCAGGGACTTGTTACAGTTTTGTAACGTAGGAAGCTCTGGTAATCGATTACAGAGACTTTGTAATCGATTACCAGAGTGGTTTTTGCGATAGAAAAATATTTGGACTAAATATAAAACATAATAAGGTTTTATTACATTCATCCATGTTCAAATAAAGTGTCAAACATAAGAAGTAATTATTACAGTCATCCAAATAGAAGTCTAAACAACTATTAAACAGTACAGAACAATAGAAAAGAGTCTTAAACATTACAAATATTTATCGACGTATAGGGTAAATAAATCTTGTTCTTCGTTGTCCATCTTCATCTATGTAGGTCCAATCTTTCAGATCCTCATAGTGCTCAGATTGAGTTGGAGGACGTATATTTATTGTTTGGACGAAAAGTTCAATATACTGAGACGTCCTTGGATGTTTAACAGACCTGTCAATAGTTTGTGCTTTTTGCCAACGTCCAATCATTTGTGCAATATCATAATCACATTTAATGGAAGCTGTATCATGAATGAGGTGGTTGTTACGTACCTTTGTGGGACGACGATAATCAATATGGGTCACAACTCTTCTGTCTCCACACTGCACAATTTCACTTAATTGAGAAAAAAGTTCATTGAATGAGATATTGTGATTGATTGACGTGGTAACCTTTGCATCTGATCGGAATTCGATCCCGTAACTAGAGCGACTTTCTATCATTCCAGCGCCTTTAAGTGGACCTCCGAAATAGATTATTGCAGGTGAGTTTGGAGTGTCATTTGTGGGTGTCGTAGATGAAGATGATGCATTTGTAGGAATCATAAGACCCATTATTTCGTCCGGAGATCTTACCCATGTAACATAAATTTCCATGACTGCGTTAATGGGAAAATTGGACTTACATGATATCATTTTTGTGACATCTTCGTCCGATCTTAGTGTGAATGCTTCATATGAGACAGTTTGATTATCATCAAGCCTCGGTCGACGAAAGTACAACTTGTCGATGACTGTGTTAGTTGGTTTGTCAGAGGCTATGCAAACTTTTTCTTGAAGTTGTTTGTGGGTGCAGGTGAATGGGATGCGAAACAATTTAGGATTCTGACATCTGAACTCAACTCCATTTTCGCCATTCCTTATTTCGCCGTGTTGAAATAAGGCAGCAAGGTATGATTTGTATAGGTTTTCTGTGGCTGTGGCGTTCATGCCAAAATCTTCATTCTCGTAGGTGTTCATTTTCAGAGAGATGATGTAGTATGATGAAAGATAAAGTTAGAGCAATGTATTTTGTGAGTTCTGTGGATATCCATAACACAATTGTGGTTGTATTTATAGTGAAAATTTTGTAGTCCTTTTGGATAGAATCTCTAAACAGTACTTGAAAATTACTTGAAAGGGACACAATTTTGTCATGTCATTTAATTTTTATTTAATGATTAAAACAAGTACATCATAATGTTTGTCTATGTCTATCTATGTCCTCCAGTCCCACAAGTTGGTCTTCTTCTTGGGCGTTGTCCTCGTCTCTGTTGTTGGGGTGATTGAGTCTGCGTATTTTCGTCTTCATCCACATGCTGACTTTGAGTTGACTGCTCAGCGTAAAGGAAGTCCATGGTGGGTCGATAAACGTTTTGTGATGAAGACGCGTGTTGGAATGCAGACGGTGGAGTGCTTGTGGTAGTTCCAAAGTGATTTGAAGGACCCGCAGAAAATGTTGACGGACTTGTGCCTAGTGGTGTTGATGGTGGAAAAACACCGTACGAGCTTCCCCCTTGAGTATACGGAGATGGATATGGATACTGCATGTAGTCAAAGGAAGACCTTTGTGGGACGTGGTCAGGCGGTGATGAACGGACTGCGGATGTTGGTTGAAAATGTCGTTGATGATCCATGTCATACTGTTGGAAACAATTTTTCGGTTATATTGGTTGCAAGAAACAATCATCAAAGAACGAAAAATATTAAAATTATTGTTCTACCTCTTCGTCTGTTGAGTCATCTTCTATTGGAGCTATATACCGGATAGTATGACTTATGAACCATTGCATATACTCTGAATCGTCACGCAAGTGACCATTTTTGTTGAATGGAACACCGGTGAAGATACGATTGTGTCGGTCATTCCATAAAGCAATCCACTGTTGATGGTGGACTTGCCAATCCCAGTCTGCTCGTCCTCTCATATCTAATTTATGAACCTCATCGAGATTTAACGGTGGTTGCGGTACAGGTTGTCGGAATCCGAATTGACGCACCACACGTTCTGACTGGTGGAATTCTACAACTGAGAAGCATATTAGAGGCACAACTGCTCGACAAGTGGGGGGAGTTGGACTGGAATAATTTGATGAATTTCATCCCGTGTATATGGCGTCCATAAAAATTGAAAAAATATAATAAATTGTTAGTTAAAATTGTTGTACTATTTTTTTAAATTGCAGATTTAAATGTTGAATACCTGTTTTGGTGAAAGGTCATCCAATTTTTGCCGAAATTCTTGTACTGTTGTGGTGTCGTGGCGTCTTGTTTGTGTTGTTCGACACCATTTTTTCGCCAATGGGAAAACAGTTCCGACGGAGATGTCTTCCTGAGTTACCTCGTGTATTTGCGGAGAAAGACATGTTATTCTCTCCCATGCCCAAGACTGTAACAATATCATGCATCCTCCGATATTGTCCTGATCGAGTCTTGTACCGTGATCAAGGGCACGATACAAGCACGAAAGAGCTGCAGATGCCCAGCTATAGCTTCTAACGTTCTCCAAGTCGGCTAAAAGTGGAAGATACATCAAGTGTACCATACTCGCAGATGTATCTGGCATTAGTATGCTGCCAATCACGATCAACATGTACGCTCTAGCGTATTGTTGAACAACCACATCTGTTGCATCATAAGGTAATTGGCGAAACGTATTATTCAACCACGACAATTTGATTCTGTTGCCTCTCACGGTATTTTCTGGAGGAAGTTGTCCTAGTAGTTGTTCACAAAATAAATGTAGAGGTCCACTGCTCAAGCCAGTCACAACATTACCTTCAATCGGAAGACCTAGTTGGAGTGCGACATCTTCGAGTGTTATTGTACTTTCTCCTACAGGGAAGTGGAAAGTATGAGTCTCAATTCTCCACCTTTCCACCAAAGCAGTGACTAGTACGTGATTTATTTCCATATTTGATACTTTCAAAATATGGTCAAATCCGGTTGCTTGTAGGATGTTCATCACTCGTTGATCGAGCTCGTCCACATGTTTTGATATCCAGATTGCATGTCTTCTCGGTCGAAGAACTCTTTCAGTTCCTTCCCAAATTGCCTTCACCACGTGCTTGTCTTGGAGACGCAAAAGAGACATATCAACTGGTAGATGACGTGCAAAAGCCATAACCAATAATTCTTAGTTTGTGAAAAAAAAAGAAATATGGAATTGTTTGGAGGAAGTGAAAGGATGGTTGTGAAATATGTGTTGCAGCAAGGAAAGAATCCTTATGCGTCAATGGCTGCAAAATGCTCCCATCAATTAAATTATATAGACTATGGAGGAAGGGAATTGATTCCCTTCATACTGTTGCCATGTGAAGTCTTACACAAAGCCTTACACACCTTACACAAAGCCTTACACTACCATGTGCAAAAGTAATGGAACATTATTGCCATTGAATAATGTTGTTGAGAGTTGGGGTGATATTGACTGCAAACTCACCCACTCACACGCACTCTCACAAAAGCATGGCATGCATGAAAAATTTATTTTCCCATCAATATATAATTTTCTTTCATATAAAATATTAAAATTAGATTTGGCTGTCCAAAAAATAAAAACAAAAATAAAATAAATGAAACAAACCATAAACCCATTAAAAAAATTATTACTAACAATTTTCTTAATTTATAACAATTAAATAAAATTTTTTAAATGAAATTTTGAAAGAAAAAAAAATAAAAAATACAAAAGTGAAGTCGTGTTGGGGTAGCACGACTTCAATAGGTGAAGTCGTGCTACCCCCACACGACTTCACTTTTGTATTTTTTATTTTTTTTTTTCAAAATTTAAAATAAGATTAACGAAAAAATTATTTAAAAATTAATTTTTCATCATAAATAATTATTTAAAAATTTAGGACAAACCTAAAACCTTAATCATTTAATATTTTAATTTTTACCATATTTAATTCAATTTTTTTTATCTATTTTTAAATATTGTGAACTAATTTTAATTAAATTAAATACCAAATTAATAAGTTTATTAAAAAAAAATATACAACACTTGTATAACCTCTAAATAATTCAACCATAATTTTTTAACAATTTTCTATAATATTTATGAATTTTTAAAAATTTAAAACTACACTTTAAATGAAATTTTGAAAGAAAAAAAAATAAAAAAATACAAAAGTGAAGTCGTGTTGGGATAGCACGACTTCAATAGGTGAAGTCGTGCTACCCCCACACGACTTCACTTTTGTATTTTTTATTTTTTTTTCTTTCAAAATTTAAAATAAGATTAACGGAAAAAATTATTTAAAAATTAATTTTTCATCATAAATAATTATTTAAAAATTTAGGACAAACCTAAAACCTTAATCATTTAATATTTTAATTTTTACCATATTTAATTCAATTTTTTTATCTATTTCTAAATATTGTGAACTAATTTTAATTAAATTAAATACCAAATTAATAAGTTTATTAAAAAATATATATATACAACACTTGTATAACCTCTAAATAATTCAACCATAATTTTTTAACAATTTTCTATAATATTTATGAATTTTTAAAAATTTAAAACTACACTTTAAATGAAATTTTGAAAGAAAAAAAAATAAAATATACAAAAGTGAAGTCGTGTTGGGGTAGCACGACTTCAATAGGTGAAGTCGTGCAACCCCCACACGACTTCACTTTTGTATTTTTTATTTTTTTTTTCTTTCAAAATTTCATATAAATTAACTATTTAATTAATGGAAAAAATTATTGTTCACCATAAATAATTATTTAAAAATTTAGCACAAACCTAAAACTTTAATCATTTCATATTTTGATTTTTTTCCAATCTATTTTGAATGCAACACTACCACCTACCAGGTAGACCTGCCAAGGAAATGAAAGGTGAATGCACAATGCATGCAACATCTGCCAAGGAAATGAAATCTGAATGCATGCAACCTCTACTTTAATAAAGATAGTTACAATAAAATTTAACATTGAAATATATTACTCCTCTATTGCACTTCTATTGCTCTTATATAACTCCTCGGTGCTCTTCTATTGCTCTTGTATTACTCCTCTAGTGGTCTTCTATTGCTCTTGTATTACTCCTCTATTGCTCTTGTATCACTCCTCTATTGCTCTTCTATTGGTTCCAACATCAACAATTTCATAATGGCATCGTGGAACTTCGGAGCATCTTCATCATCACATATCATTGATGAAGAACCAGTGATATTGGATAATGTTGATGATTTTAGCACAGATGATGAATTGGACAACTTACTTCACGATCAACATAATGATGACCACGAAATGATACAGTCATCTCAGGTTGTCATTCCGGAGTTGCATGACCGTATGCAATTCCAATCAAAGGAGGAAACTATTGCTGCAATCAAACAATATCACATCAGCAATGGTTACAAATACACGGTACTCGAATCAAAGCCTAACATTTATGTTATTCGATGTGTAGAATACCACAACGGTTGTCAATGGCGCTTGAGGGCAGGCTATAGCAAAGTGCGTAAATATTGGGAAATCAAAAACATCGACGGCCAACATACTTGTTTCTCTAACATACTATCTCAAGATCATACAAATCTTGATAGTACTCACATTGCAACAATCATATCAAATTCTGTAAGGACAAACCCGTCAATTCCCATCAAGAGTTTGATAGCAGATATTAAAGCTCGATTCGGATATTCTGTGTCGTACAGAAAAGCTTGGATCGCAAAACAAAAGGCTCTTGCGATGGAGTTTGGTGATTGGGAAGAGTCTTATAACCATCTACCAAGGTGGTTACATGCGGTCAAGGATGCAAACCCAGGTACAATTTTACAATGCACTGGTTCTCCAGTCAACATTGATGGAGAAATTGACAATAATTCCTACATTCTCGAAAGAGTTTTTTGGTCGTTCGGTCATTGCATACAAGGATTCAAATATTGTAAACCCATTCTACAAGTTGATGGAACATTTTTAACGGGGAAATATCATGGAACTTTGTTGACCGCCATAGCTCAAGACGGCAATAGAAATCTTTTCCCGTTGGCATTTGCGATTGTAGAAGGTGAGACAAAGGAGGCCATGATATGGTTCTTTCAACTACTTCGAGAACATGTTTGCCCTGGACAAAATATTTGCATCATCACTGACAGAGGAAAGGGTATCTTATCCGCTTTAAGATCAGAAGAAGTTGGTTGGGAAGAAGATGGTATGAACTCTGTTTACTGCATACGTCATCTGGCCTCCAACTTCAACAACAAATTCAAAAATCAGGACCTGAAAAAATAATTCATCAATTTAGGTACTACCACTATCTATTTGACTGCCAATTTCAGTGTTCGTATTTTCTTGAATTCATTTTCCATTTCTTTTGTTCATTTTTTACGTCCTTACAGCTTACGAGGTCAAGCAACCTACTGTCACTGCAAAGCTTACTGCACTAAGAAACCAATACCCACAACAAGTTGCTTGGATAGATAAAATTCCATTACAGAAATGGTCTCAAGCTTTTGATGGAGGGAGAAGATATGGACATATGACCACTAATCTTGCTGAGTGCATGAACTCCGTTTTAAAGGGAGAACGTTCATTACCAATTTGTGCTCTCATCAGAAAAACATTTGAGAGGACACAATCATGGTTTGTTGAACGAGGATTAAAAGCAAACTACATGCTACAAGCAGGCCACCAATTTCCTGAAGAAATTGCTGATATTATTAGGAAAAATCAACAACAATCTGCATATTGTCTTGTTCAGCGCTACAACCGTGAAAATTCAGAATTCGAAGTTCAAGAAATTTCAACACCTCACCAATATCGCCCACATCCACTTTCCTATAAGGTCAGGCTAAATGAATGGTGGTGCGATTGTGGTCACTTCCAAGCTACTCGTCTCCCATGTCATCACGTTGTTGCTGTTTGTGCTAATTCTCATATACCACTAACCCAGGTAATCGACCCAGTGTACAGTCTTACCAACATTTTCAAGGCATACGAAGTACAATTCCACCCAATCCAAAACGAAGATTATTGGTCTGCGTATACAGGTCCAAACTTCATACCAGATCCTAAAATGCGACGCAAGGCATCCGGAAGACCATCTACAAATAGGATTCGTAATGAGATGGATCAGTCCACTCCAGATCAGCAAAGAAAATGCTCTTACTGTCGCAACGAAGGTCATCATAGGGGAAATTTTCCATTTCGTTAATAGTTTTAATCTTACCATTTTGAAATCCATTCAAAAATTAATTACTTAATGACAATTAATATTTCATTTCAATTTTCTTATACCTTTTCTTTTTTTTTTATTATAACTTCGTCCACTACACCAAAAACAAAGCAAATGTGTCTACAAGCAACTGGTAATCGATTACAAGTCAGGGGTAATCGATTACCAGTGGAAATTTTGAACAATAAAACACTGGTAAGCGATTACCATGCAAATTACTCAATTTAAAGTGCTGGTAATCGATTACAGAGTCCAAGTAATCGATTACCAGTGTGGTTTTGACCTGCAAAGCTGAAGTCGTGCAGGGGTGGCACGACTTCAGCTTTTGGTAATCGATTACATCTCCATCGTAATCGATTACCACAGTTTGAAGTCGTTTTTATGTGGCACGACTTCACACTGTTCATATGAACAGTGTGAAGTCGTGCAATGGTAGCACGACTTCTGTTTTTGAAGTCGTTAGGGGGTCGCACGACTTCCCCTTGACTTTGAATTTGCCTACTTTGGTAATATTTTAGGCAAATTTGCCTATGAAGGTACAAAACCCCAAAAACACAATTGCTTCACAAATGCAAAGGAAGTGTTTCCACTCGAGCAGTAAGGATTGACAGAACACAGGCGAGGTAAAGAAAAGCATTCCAATTCCTCACAAAATTCATACAATAAACATGCAGAATCCTCCACGTCACTCCCCGCTCCGAGCCGTCCCTTGAAATTCGTGTACAGCGGAATCCCCAACGGCAAAGCCAGCATAACCAGCAGAACGACGACGAACACTCGCGACACCAGGACGCCAGGACTGGGAACGAAGTCATAAACCAAGAGGAAGAGCGCGACGAGGACGGCAATGACGTTGAAGACGCCGAAATACTTGGCCTCCTCGGCGGCGGCGACGGCGGGAGGAAACTCTCGGAAGATAAAGATACCGGTGAGACAAACGACGAAGGGAACGAGAGAGAGCATGACGAGAAAGTAGGCAGAGTCGTCGTATCCGATTCATCGGGGTAGAGAGTGAATCCGACCTGAGACCAGTCTTCTTCCTCACTCTCATGGCCGTATCCAATTCCTCCATCGTTGACTATGAAAGGAGCGCGCCTGTTCGTGGCGCTTGCCGACAAGTGCCCAGTGCCATCGAATCGGCGACCTCCGTAAAGGCGGACCTTGAGACGCTCCAATGCTTTCCTGCGAGCGGTGGACACGGATCCCCTCGGCCTTCGTCTTCCAACTCCAACACTTTTCTTGATTTCGAACTGGTGTGAAGTAATGGTATATCCCCTTTCTGAAGTGGAGAAGAAGAAACGAACTCAAAAGGGCGAGGAGGGAAAATAAAAACGCGTTAAGTAACCTAATAATATTGCAAAACTTTACCAGTGGTTTCCGAAACCGCCGGAAACAAACCTCTGGTAAAATATGATATTTTTGTAGTGACTCATGGTTGCAAAGGAAACAGATAGGTGCGATAGAGGAGAAGAAAGAACATTGCTCCTGATACCATAACAAAGAAAGATGTAGACGAAGGAAAAGGGAAAAATCTCAATACATACTACCTTGTTTTTATTAGTGTAGCCAAAAGCCAAATATATATACAAGCAAAGAAAAGAAGAGAGAGAAGCAAAGCAAAGAAGAGAGAAGAAAATAAGGAAACAAAACCGTCACAAGAAAGAGTAAAACCAAAAAAGTAAAACCAAATAACAAATTATTCTTGAGAGAAGAACTAAGATCATAATACACGTTTGTTTATTGAAGAAACAAATAAATAGTGTATGTGTTCGCAAGCACGTATATACTGTTTAGGAATTTTTTTTCCTTTTTTTTATCATCATATAGGGTTGAAAAGTTCTTCAGCATTATGCTACTATTTTTAGTTAGGGTATTGATCCCTTCACTTTCCCGTTTCCACCCTGTACCTCCTCATATCTTCTATAATTTTTTTTAATTACAAACATAGCTTTTTCTTTAAATTTTTACTTTATTTTTACTTTTTAACCCTAATCTTAAATTTCACTTTCTACTTGAGCAGCCCCACCTCCCCTTCTATGTGATTCTCACCCCCAAATTCCCAAACTTCATATCCGTTCTCTAAACTCTTTATCAGTTTCTCGAAACTCTAGATCCATGGTGCTTCTCCATATCCGTTTCTCCCTACACTCTTTCACTTTTATCTTTATTTGATTGTAAAGAAATATAAAATTATTTTGATGGTGCTGCTGCCAAAACCATGGAAGCCTCCGCTGCCTTCTCTCTCTGCATGTGAGCACCTTTTTGGGTTTTATCCAAGATACCAGTTATAATACTTTTCCATGCCTTACTCTTAATATTAAATGATATCTTGCTAAGAATTAAGGAGTGCATGTTTGATGGCCATTGAGAGTGTGTTTCCGAATCCGATAGAGTGTTTGGGTAAAGGGTTTGATTTCACATGTGATTTTCGATTGAAGTTTGTCAAGGGAAAAAGAAGATTGGTGGTTGTTGATGAAGAGAACATGAGGGACATTAATGTTCCTGGTACTGCTGCTACCATTCCCAATGTTTCCCAGGATATTTGTTGTGACTAGGGGGATCGATTCGTTTCACATCCGATGTTCTTCAATTCAATCAGGTCTCTCCATAATTCTTGCTGAGTAGAGAAATCGTTTGTGAAATTGTTGAGTGAAGAAATCGTTTGTGAGATGTCGCAGAGGTTAATATAAATGAAAATTGGCTTGTTGCTCGTTATCTATGGTAGTGTGATTTTTTAATGAGAATATGCTATGAACATATATCTAGAGATTGATGCACCCTCCCTGGTAACTTCTTCATACAATAAAAAAAAGTTTTTGAATCGGATGTTTACATCCGTTTGTCGATATATGTTCACAAACGTGGATATCGGTTTAAAAATCGAACATATATTCATATCTGTTTATTGAAAGGTAAAAATGGAACGGGAAGTTGCAGGAAACATTTTGTAGAGGTGGAGGGATTAACTCCCTTTTAGTTATCATAAAAGAATAAAAACAGTTTATTGTTTAATTATACAAAGCTTTAATGGTTATTTGTAACTAAACAATAACTACAATCTTTTGTTGAAAGAAATCATTATATTTTTATCAGACTTAAGTTAAAAGTTGACTAACGCATGTACTTATAGAGTACAATAATTCCAAGTCAATTAAAGTCGACATTTACTTTATGCAGTGTTTTGTCCAACAACTTCATATTATTTTCACTTTACTAAGTCTTTCAGAGGAGTAAAAAGTCATTTTTTAGAAATGTACAAAAATATCCTTCCCTTGGAAAGTTGTTCAGCATGCTAACAGCTATACATTCCATAAAAGAAAAATCTGAAAGTTGATTTAATTAGTTTACTTAATTTAAATTTAGTTATTAATATATGGAAAAAAATTTCTTAGACAATTGATTTCGCAAAATCTAGAGACAGAGAGAAAAGAAGAAAAAAAGAAAAACTTTATGATTTTATCTCATGAAATTCATGTTCATTTGAAGCATTATTTCTTCTTGAAACATAGAACTGAAGTTTCATAACTTAGTTCAAGCCAAAGTGATTAACATGTATAAATACCTTTTTCGATGTCTGAATAATTTTTAAGTGTGAACTGTACAGGCGCCCAATCTATTCCAAGTTTTTGTGACTGTTTTTAAACTAAGAATCTCCTTTCCACATGTTAGGTGAAAATATGAAGCAAAATGTTTTTTTAATAACTTTTTTTTATAATTTTTTACAACGCATACGTGATAGTTTATGATTGGTCCATTTCAAATATTTTTTTAAACATAAATTCAAACAAATCAATAAAATGATAACACGTATTTCCTTGTAAAAAAAATATTAAAAAAAGTTATCAAAATATCATGATCCAAATATTAAATATATGTTTTTTTGCATAAATTTAAAGGAGATAAGAAAATGCAGAATATAAAGAAAAATATTAGGTGAACAAAGTGTGGAAATAACTAAGAAAAAAAAATAGTACGATATAATGAAAAAATTTTTGTTAATGACTAATATATATATAAATACAAGTACATATAAAAAGAGAAAAACGATGGATCCTTATAAGTCACAACCAATTGCTCAAAACAAGTGGAAGTTCTCAAAATGTTTACGAGAGTCAAAAGCTGATGGTCATATATGTAAAGTAACTTTCGGTATCAATTGCATACGCTCATACATTATTACTCTCAATAGAAAGATGCAAGTCCAACAAAGAGATTTCAATAGGTACTAGAGGTTCGTGTAGAGGCTGAAATTGAATTAATTAAACTATTTAAAGGATGTATGATTGTAAGACACTACACGAAAGACATATTTTTTTTAAGGAATCTGTGTATAGGATTGGAACCACGAACATATATTTCCTATTTTATGATTTGGAATATGTTAAATGATCTTTATGTTTGTAATTTTAGATTTTCTTATGTGTTTTAAAGTATTACAACACTTTAAGTACCCTTATATTCATCAATTATCTATTATTGATAAAAAAAATTGATATAAAATAGTCAAATTGTTAGAGTTTATTTTGGTGTTGTTAACAATTTCTATATTGATAAAATTGATTTATAACATTCATCATTTATATTTCAAAATTATCAAATACAAGGTATATCCATAAGGAATTTGAATAGAATGTTACAAAATGCAGAAGTAATTTTAGCAGTTGTCTGTATGACATTGGAGTTGGCTAAGTTTGAAAAACCCTTTATCACTTTCATTGTAAATTTTTTTGACATAGTGCTAACTTAGGTGCTTAAGTTTGTTTATTATGAATATATATTAAAAATTGTGATTGTTGAATAGGTAAAACATTGTAAGAAGTTTGTTATTTATTGTAACTAATGTATTTTTTTAAGAGTTTGTTAAAGAATAAGAATTGTATTTCTTTATACGAACTCTATTTAAAAAGTTATCCAATTAAGTTTTGATGTTTTAATTATTTGTTTTAAGTACAATTATATATTATAAATTCTTTGCATTTTGTATTCTTGTAGTTATATATTATAAATTACATATTATAAATATATTTGGTAATTTGGCACTATGTCTAACAATTTTGCAGTTGTGTTTGACTTTTATCAACTATATATGAAACTTTTTATTATTGGACATGAATATTGGATAATCTAAAATTTTGTTTATATTACATACGTATATTTTCGTATATAATTACATATAGATTTTTTTTTATTTAATTACATATAGGCTTTTCTATAAGTAATTACAAATAGATTTCTTCGTAGATAATTACATAAAAATAAATTTGTATTAGATAATCTATAGATAATTATTTATGGATAAATTTATATGTAATTATTTATAAATAAATTCGTATGTAATTATCTACAGATAAATTTATATGTAATTGGATAAATCTGTTTGTAATTATCTACTATCGTTTTGTCTATAAATTTTTATACGTATATAATTTGTAGGTAATACTATTTTACCTACGAATTTTAGACCTTACATACGAATTTTATCTGTAAGTAATAACTTTTTCTTTTAGTATCTTTTTATTTGTAATGATCACTTTAATGATGTAAGCATATATATCAATATGTTCAAGATATTCCAGTTGATCGAATGCATAGTGAAGGCAATACAAAAATATAATTTAGGATAATTTTTGTTGTGTATAATTTTTTTTCTTTTGGAAAAACTCTAGATTTTGTTAATATATATATATATATATATATATATATATATATATATATATATATATATAACTCCCTATATTGAGTACATGTTTTATGAATGCCTGTAATATAGTTGTTATATAATTGCCTCACCTATTTATTTATTATCATATCTATAATGTTTTATTTATTAAATGGGATATTATATTACCATTATTTTTTCTTATTTTCATTTTACAAAATTTTATAGTAATAAAATATTATATTTAATAAGTAAAAATAAATATAAACAAAATTTTGAAGTAAAATAAGAATTTTTAGAATTGTTAAATGAGAACATAAAAATGTGAAAGTGTGAACATAAAAATGGATCTTGCAAGTGTTTTTTCCAATAAAAATCTAACAACTTCGAAGGGAGAATATTATTCATTAGTGAATCTTGGTGTCTCTCCTAAATTTTTACATGCCTTTTTAACTACTTTAATACGGAATTTTATCAAACATTTCGTATTAATCAATTAAGCTGCTTTATTAACTAATATTATAAATTTATTATAGGTTAACAAACAAACTTAATAAATCTAATTTTAGCAGTATTTAAAATAACTCAATTTTGGCATATCATCATAATTTATTTGACAAGCATCAACTTAAGAATACTAGTTTATTAGCCCAACTTATATAATATTTTTTTAGACGGTACTTTTAATAAGTTTTTGAACTTATTACATGACTTATATTTCGATCAGAAAATATTCTTTGTACTTACATCTACACTCATAAATTATTTGTCATTCTTTTATTATAAAAATAAGGGTTAAATATATTTTTATCCCTTAACTTTCAGCGAAAATTGGAATTAGTCCTTCCTTAAAATTTTGATCTAATTTAGTCCCCTAACTTTAGAAATGTATCAATTTAGTCCTTTTAACCAAAATTTATTGACTTTATTTGATGTTTCAAATGCGTTTCCCAGTTAAGATTGAAGTAAAAATATGTCAAATAGTATAAACAACCAAAATGCTATCATGAAACGTACTTGAAATATCAAATAAACCTAACAAAATTTAGTTAAAATGATTAAATTCATATATTTCTATACTTGGAGGACTAAATTAGACCAAAGTTTTGAAAATGAACTAATTCTAATTTTCTAGTTAAAGGATAAAAACATAATTAATCCTGAAAATAATATCAAATCACTGTACCATTACCCTATTTCAATTACTAATAAATATAGTAAATATAGGTACACGTTTGTTTGTTGAAGAAACAATAAATAGTGTACGTGACGTGTATACATTTAAAAGTTGTCTAACACACAGAGTACAATGACTTCATGTCAATTAAAGTCCACATTTACTTTATGCAGTGTTTGGTGCAACTAACTTCAAATTATTTGCAGTTTACCTTTAGACGAGTAAAAAAGTCATTTTTGAGAAATTTACAAAAATAATGAAGAATGATATGATAATATAATTTTTTTTACAATATTTTGTTTAAGTATACGTCAATTTGTTTCATTCAGTTCAACAACAAATAAATAATAAATTTAATAGAAAAAAAACACGTATGTTGTATCTTATGTTATAAAAAAATCAGTGTGAAAATATTTTTTTTCAAAAATGTCCTTCCTTGGACAATTCACCATACAAACAGTTTAGAACAGAATTGTGTTCTTGTTTCCTTTATATAAAGGATGTGAAGCAAGGAAAGACAAGACATAGTGTAATGGAAAGCATTGGTGTTGCATCCCGAGGAATAGTTCGTGAAGTGCTCACAAGATACAACTATCAAGAATGGAAAATTCAAATGAAATGCTATTTGAGGGGGGAAAATCTGTGGGATGTTGTGGAAAGTAGTTCTGTTTCGACACCCATTGATGCACAGAGAGACTCAAAGGCTCTGCATATTATTCAGCTATCATGTGCACCAAATATTTTCGATCAAATTAAACACTTCCAAACTGCCCACATAGCTTGGAATCACTTAGCTAGAGTTTGCAGGTCTGAGTTTAAAGTCCATCAGCATATTCTACACGGTACTAAGTGTTCAGATGCATCTTCAAATTTTCTTTATATAAAGTATACACTTACACATAATATTAACTCAAAATATTATTTATGTTTTGATGTGAATGAGACGCACACAGGTGTTGTATCAGATGTTAGTGAGCACAAAGCTTTATACAAGCTTGTGGAAACAGGTGATTGGAAAGGGACAAGCTCATACTTGAAGGGTCAACCGAATGCCATATTTTGGAGTCCGCCTTCAGCTAGGACGGTTCTTCATGTTGCAACAATAGAAGGACATATGAATATTGTGGAGAGGTTAGTCGTATTAGGAAAGAAACAATTAGTAGAAATGCAGGATAAGGATGGTAATACTGCTCTTGCTCTTGCTGCTGGTTACACTGGAAATGTTAATATAGCAAGCAGTATGGTAAAGGTGGAAGGTGGCGAAGAAGTGCTTGCTATAGAGAACAAAGAGGGTGAGATCCCTCTTCTTTTGGCGGCTAATTCAGGACGCAAAAGAATGACTCGTTATCTTTTCCTTAAAACTCCTTCCCATGTTATCGATCAACAGTCTTCACACAATCGACTTTTGCTACTGGAACGATGCATCAGAGCGCATATATTTGGTAAGCAAATCAACCACACATCCATATACGGTGTTTCCCTCATTCTCTTCTCCAAACCCTCAATCTTCTTCCTTCAACAATTCAAGGCTCTTTGATTTACCTAATATATATATATATATATATATATATATATATATATATATATATATATATATATATATATATATATATATATATATATATATATATTGCATTTGATAGCTTGTTTAAGAAAAAAGAAGTTAATTTTGAAATGGTTGCATGGTTTGAACTCGCAGATGTGGCTTTGAAATTGTTTAAATCTTACCCGGAACGGCCCATTGAATCCTTACCCTTCTTGCACGAATTGGCTCGAATGCCTTCTGCATATTCACCGGCTTCGCAGATAATATTTGACTCGGAATATAGTAAGATTTACCTCTTTTTTTACCTGATGCTTTCTTTTTCTCTCTTGCATTAATTAGCCACTCTGTTTTTTTTTTTTTTGAAGAAAGCATTCAATCCATAGAATTTTTACTTTTCACAATCTCTTTAATAACTGATGAAATATTATTTATCAATAAATTAGAATGGTGTATTTAAAAATGAAAAATTGTAATTGAAATAGTATTTTAATCATGAGATCAATTTTATGCATTCGAATACCGAATCTAACTTATTACCATATAATCTATTTTATAATTACAATAAAATATTCTGTAAATAAAGAATTTTAAAAAAATAATTACAATTAACTTATTCCTAGTGTAGTTTTTATTGTTTTTTTTTTCAAAAAGTTCTAGATTAAAAAAATCAATACCGATTGAATAAAAAAAAGGTGAACAATTTCACACATGCAGCAAACACAAAATAAAAAAAATTACATAAGTTTGAGTTAATTTTAATTGCATCCAATCATAATCATAAAGACCTCAACAACATTTGAGTATGTCGAGAAAAGTTTTGATAGAAGATATTGAAACCTTTGTTGGAACAATTTTCCAAGAATTCAGGGAAAACAAGATGAACAACAATGTAGACTTGATATATTCTTCTAAGTGTGAATACACACTTTCCTAAAAGCAATATTTCGTCTCTTACAAGAGTGAAGGGGATCACGAAATTCGCTTTTGAGATACAAAGAAGAAATACAACGATAATACTCACTCTTGATATTAACGTTAAACAAGTATGCTTGTCAGGAATTGATTTGTGTGTTAAGAGAATGATCCAATTTAGAGAAAGAGTCCCTTAAGTCTCATCCTTTCAATAGAGAACAAGATCCCTTTATATAGATGTTGATCAGGCATCTTTCAAATCCAAGAGTAATCAGATTCTGATTTAGTTATATTTCTTCATGAATGATTGTAACTTTTCATGAATGGTAACTCTTCATGAATAATTGTATCTCTTCATGAATGATTGTAACTTTTCATGAATGGTAACTCTTCATGAATAATTGTCACTTTTCATGAATGGTAACTCTTCATGAATAATTGTATCTCTTCATGAATGATTGTAACTTTTCATGAATGGTAACTCTTCATGAATAATTGTAACTCTTCATGAATATTTGTAACTGTAAGATCCGAGAAAAATGTGGGTTTGTATATAAGTCTTAAGTATGTTTTATTAAAATTTGCATGAGTTCACAAGGTGTTGTATAGTTCAGTTAGTGTGCAAATCTTGAGAAGAAGATAAAGATCTATATTATTTATTATTTTGTTGATATAATCTGATTATTAAATTTGTGATGTTATATTTTAGTGTGAAGAGTTGACTTGTTGATAAAAATAGGATTAATTGTAAGAGAGTTCAGATCCTAGAGAGAAAAGTCATTTGTTTGATTTTATTTATATTTTCTTAAGGGCAATAATGTCCTTTCCATTTTGTAATTGAGGTGTGAAAGTTATAAATAAGGGTGTGGAAAATAAAGAAAAGTACTTTAAATAATATAAATTGAAAATTAGAAAAAAAAAGAGAGGGTAGGAGGTTATTTTGTTAAAAACTACTTGAGATATTATAGGGAGCACTACTTAGGTGGTTTCTTTTAATTATAATATGGTTTATTTAAAATAAAAATAAAAGGGAGTTACTCCCTGTACCTCTCCAGTTCCAACTCCCACCCCCCCCCCCAATTTTTTTGAATAATTTTTTAAATACAAAATTAACCTTTATGTATTTTTTATTTTTACAATTTTACCCCTATTTAGTTAACCTACCCTACTTCCCTACTTCCCTACTTCTTTTACACTCTGCCTCACTCAAAGAGGATTGTTGGTTAAAGGTTGGATACAACACCACCACACCAATGTAATGCAGAGAGATATAATAATTGAAGGACAAATTCTTCCAGAAGAAATCGATATCTCAATTATCACTTGAAATACAAGAAGAATGGGAGAAAAAATTTCTAAAAAAATAGAACAAAGAATTCCTGGGAAGAAAGCGTAAAGATGAAAGCATGAAGATAAAAAAAAAGAATAAATAGGTTATGTGGGTGTGGGAGAATAAAATTATAAAATTTTATTTCTAAATATAAATTTTTGGTAAAGGATAAAATTGGAATAGAAAAAATAGAGTAAAGGGTAAAAATGGTATGGGGGGTGGGGGTTGGAATTGGGGAGGTATAGGGAGTAACTCCCAAATAAAAAGGGGGGGTTATAAAAGAAAGGAAAAGAGATTACGTTAAGAAGAGAAAAGAAAAACTTTCTTGGAAGAAGATAAAAGTTTTCTTTTAGAAAATATAGTAGAAGTATGAAGACCTATTATTGATTGATGCTCTATAATTAATTAAGGTATGGGAAGCTTACTTTAAATAATTATGTATTTATTTGATTGATAGTAATTTGGAATGTTTTGAATGATTCATTGAAATATGTGATTGTTTGAAGAATTATAAAATTATGATAATTCTCATTTTATATCGATTCTCGTTTGTATGCATATCTAATGTAAATATTTGAATGATGATTTAAAATGTAATGAGTAAAAGCTAGAATAAAAGAATAGGAATTATGGTTTCCGTTGAATTATAATAAACTATGAGAAATTGAAGTTTCCTTTTAATTATCATTAAGAATTTAGGAAGGGTTATGGGTTCTTTTTATTATAATTGGATGATTAAGGATTGGGAATCGTGAAAAATGTTAATTAGAATTAATTGGAGATTTAGAATCTGTTAATCTTAATATGTTAATACCTGTGAATGGTAATTTCTAATTACCTTCTTAATTCTAATTCTAATTGTTTAATTCAATTAGATAGCTACCCTAATTAGTTTTCCAAAAGCTGATTCTTAAATCAGAAACTTTTTCCTTCTTTTCCTTTCACTTAATCGGAAACTTTTCCCATCTTAGCTGTTGCTTCTTCTTCTTTTTCTTTCACGACGAAACTCTGTTTGAGGGTTCTTTGACCTCGCGCGAGAAACTGGCTAGGGGGCACTCACCTTCATGTTCTTCTTTCCTGGTTCCAGTTTCGTCGTGGTAGAGAGGGGAGTTGTTCTCCTTTCCTTCACTATCTGGTATCGTTTCGGCTTCACAAGGGAGCAAAAGGCGTTCCTCTTTCCTTGTTCTTTCTCTTGTTTCTGGTGCCGTTCTGTTTGCAGGGAGAGGGATGCGAAACCAGTTGCTCCGACATGACATCCGTCTTCGCAGCCAGTGGACGTCATAGTAGCGGCATCTCTGTGACGACTCAAGGATTTCATTCTCCGCGTTCCTCGGCATCTCTGCAGCGACGAGAGTTTTAGTTCTCAGGCGTATCGCAACGCGGGGGTCTCGATTCATGGGCGTTCTTGCGGTGGCGCATGATGTTTTGTGTTAGGGTTTCGAATTGGGGGTTTTTGTCTCTGCTTTCGCATTTCTGATCTTGAAACCTTGGGTTTTAATTGATCTTGTGAGGTTGCATTTCTTTGGGGTTTGATCTCCTGAACATGTTGCTTTGTGTTCGGGTTCTGTTTCTCGAGGTTTTTGGATCTTCCGTGGTGGTTTTGGATTCCTGGGGTGGTTGTCGGTTTTTGCATGAGCGGCGTCAAGGGAGGCGTTGGTGGGTGCAGACATGGATGTTGCGATGGCTGGTCCAGTGAAACTTTCGTGGGCTTATTATCTTGGGCCTGTTAGTTGGACCGAGAAATCCATTGATGAACAGAATTGTAAATTCCAAGGGAGTTACTCCCTGTACCTCCCCAGTTCAAACCCCCACCCCCCAATTTTTTTGGACTTTTTTTTAAATACAAAATTAACCTTTATGTTTCTTTTATTTTTATCGTTTTAGCCCTATTTAACCTACTCTACAATACCCCCTCTTTTACAGTCTCAAAACACACAGACAGATTCCTCTTCGTATTCCCACCCCCACTCCACCAAAGCTTTGAAACCTCCTCCTCTAAACGCTCTGCAACTCTCACTTTCCAACTCCTCTCTGTTTGTGCGGTTGTTGTGTGGTGCGGTTGTGGTTGCTGCGTAGAGGGTGCTGGTGTGGCGGGAGAATTCATGGAAAAAAAACGTAAAGATGAAAACATGAAGATAAAAAAAAGAAGGAATAAATAAGTTATATGGGGGTGGGGGTTGGAATTGGGGAGGTGCAGGGAGTAACTCCCAAATTCCAATAGTAAAGACCAAAGATAATAATAAAAGGGAGTTACTCCCTGTACCTCCCCAATTCCAACCCCCACCCCCACATAAGCTATTTATTCCTTTTTTTTTATCTTCATGTTTTCATCTTTACAGTTTTTTTTCACGAATTCTCTCATCGCACCAACACCCTCTGTGCAGCAACCACACCCGCATCGCACAACAGCCGCACAAACAGAAAGGAGTTGGAAAGTGAGAGTTGCAGAGCGTTTGGAGGAGGAGGTTTCAAAGCTTTGGTGGGGTGGGGTATGTAATCGGGTTTATTTTATTTTGTTTCTATTTTATTAATTTCGGTATTTTATAAGCGGATTTCCACGACAGTATTATGATTTTAAAAATTTTAAATTTTTCCTAATAATCAAGACATCCCAAAAATCGGGATGTTACAGTAACTCTTCATGAATCTGAAAATTGTCTGTAATACTCTTAAATTCCAACAATCTTTCACCATTTGAGAGTATTGTATAATTACTTAACACAAACGTCAATTTAATAGTTGCAATCTTACACATAAATGAAAGTGTACATAGACTTGAACTTTCACTTAGTAGAATACACATTTCAGGAATTCATATTTTATTGGTGTTGAAACGATTGAACCAACATAATACATAAGGAAGTCTTGAAGATATTCTACATATAAGATAAATTACATATTCTTGTTATACTTGACACAATAGGGTCATGCGTCCATATCTATTCATAAGTGCAACAAAGTCATGCCCCCTTGACTTCTTGAAGCAGTCAAACTTCACACTTACATAGGTTGATTTCTTAGGTAAACATGTTTCTGTGACAAAACATAAGTTCAAGAAATCAATTAAAAATTATTCAACCTCCTAAGCATCAACAATCTAAAGCACTCTTGAAATAATTATTTGTGCTTTCAATCATCAAATAAGAGATTTAATTTTATTGAACTTAAGACTCAATGTCATATTAAGCGTTAAGTTAAGATTCCCTTACTTGTGATTAATCGTGGGCTCCATTCCTATTCCAATTGTCATTCTGGAAATGGAATCTTTAGCCAATGCCTTAGTAAATCCATCAGCCAAATTAAACTTTGTTCATACGAAATCTTTGTAATAATTCCATCTTTGATGAGTCCTTTGACATAACTATGTCTCACACCAATATGTCTTGATTTGTCATTATATACTTGACTATAAGCCTTTGTCAATGTTGCAGCATTGTCACAATGTATTGTTATTGGTGATATTGGTTTTGGTAACAATGGTATTTCAAACATGAGATTCCTCAACCATTCGGCTTCCTTTAGAGCTATAAACTCTGAAGCCATAGTGGAATATGTAATGCAAGTTTGTTTCTTGGACAATCAAGAAATTGCACCACTCCCAAGGAGGAAAATCCAACCACTAGTAGAAGAGTGATCTTCTGCATTTGTAATCCAACTTGCATCAAAATATCCTTCAAAAACTGAAGGATAACCACTATATGTTAATCCATAATTAATAGTTTTCTTTAAATACTTAAGTACTCGATGTACTGCTTGTCAATGTGATAGACTAGGGTTACTAGTATATCTACTCAATTTGCTTACCGCAAAAGCAATATCTGGCCTTGTACTTGTCATTGCATACATTAAACATCTTGTTGATATATGTCAAATTAAGGATCAGACATATCGTTCAGAATGTGACCACGACAGACATAATCATCATTCTCCCATTTGTTCATTTTCCGTTGTTCCTCCAATGTCTCAGTTTCACTTTCTTTGGGTTGGGGAGAACTTAGAACATATGCCACGTTTAGAGTCGAGAGAAGGAAATGCATCTTCTTTTGCCTGCCTTCAAATTTGTCTAATTTGTGAAAGTTTGCAGACATCTCACGAATTGTTGTCATCTTAGAGAAGATATTGCTTTTAGACTGTTGGAACAAAAATCAAAGAACTTAGGGAAACAAAATGAACAATAATGTAGACTTGATATATTCTTTTAGGTGTGAATACACTTTCTTGAAAGCAATATTTCGTCCCTTATAAGAGTGAAGGGGATCACGAAATTCGCTTTTGAGATACAAAGAAGAAATATAACGATAATACTCACTCTTAGTATTAACGTTAAACAAGAATATGATTGTGAGGAATTGATTTGTGTGTTAAGAGAATGACCGAATTTAGAGAAACAGTCCCTTAAGTCTTATCCTTTCAATAGAGAACAAGATCCCTTTATATAGATGTTGATCAGGCATGTTTCAAATCCAAGAGATATCCGATTCTGATTAGTTATATATCTTTATGAATTATTATAACTTTTCATGAATGGTAACTCGTCATGAATAATTGTATCTTTTCATGAATGGTTGTAAGTCTTCATGAATAATTGTAACTCTTCATGAATCTGAAAACTGTCTCTAATACTCTTAAATTCCAACAACCTTTTGGAACATATTTTACAAATGACAGTCTAAGATCTTTGAATATTATTCCACACAAAAAATTAAGTCAAAATATGTTTTTGAAATTACTTGTAATATTATTCAAATATGAAAAAGTAGTTTTTCAGGCTGCTGTTTTCAGCATAAAAAAACATATTTTGAGTACAATATTTAACTGTTATATTTCTAACTCACAATATGTATGTAATACAGAAGCTAAAATACTTGTAAAGGAAGTAAGATAAAATTATAATACGTAGAGAAAACGTGTTTTCAAAATAGATGGAAAATAATAAAAAAAAAAGTAGAGGGGTCTTCACTTACTTAAATGAGTGAATGATAAAATAAATAAATTTGATGAAAAATTGTACTAATTAAAAATTTATAAAAATATATTAATTTCACAAAAGAGGTTTTACCAGAAATTGATATCGGGATATAAGATTATTTTATGTGTCGATAATTTTCTTTAAAATATTATTGAAATTGAAGTTGAAGAACTAGATAAAATTAAGACTTAAAAGAAATCAACAACGATTAACTATTAAGCACAAAAGATATGGGACTGACTTAAACTTCTTCTTATGGTTCTTTCAGGTGTACCCCGTGTGATTTTGACAATTATGTACATGTTTGGAAAGAATGTGGGTAAGTATTGCTTTGTCTCTTTGATTCTTGATATATCCCATATTTATATAGATTCCATACACTAATTTCTTTAGTAGTAGTAAAAACTTTTGATAATTAATATTAGTGATTGATTTGTAATTTAATTCACAAATTAATTATAATTTTTTATTCATAAAAACTATTTTAAATACCAATAATTTTAAGTTTATAAATTTATATATAAATTAGTCATGTAGTAATTAATTATTTTTTGTTATTAAAATTGGTTCTACTTAAAGAATTTTTTTTAATGTGTATTGTGTTTAATGTTTATAAAATGAATAAATTTTGGTTTTAATTTAGTAAAATATTTCTTGATCTTAATTTTTTCAAAATCTGAAATAATTATATTATATCTTAAAATTTGTTTTAAAGTACACAAAATAATATTTATTTTAAAGATTTACAATTTTTTTTAAAGAACTCACCTTGTTACATTATATCATGGACATTAACTTTTTTTTAGATCACATTTGACTAAACATATTATATATGATGATAAGAAATATAATATTTTTTTATGAAAGTCTGATGCTTTTTATAATATATGCTACATAACAATATTCTAAAAGAAAATTAACTGTTTGAAAATTAAAGTCTGATGCTCTTTTATCATGTATAAGGTTAAAATTGGATAATTTTATAAGAAATAAAAATATTTAAATCATTGTTATTACATGATGCTATGTGTATCAACCAAACAATTTTGAATTTACATACTAATAATATAGTAACATACACTATTTAACTTATGAGTGTAACCAAGTTCTATTCATCCTAAGTTGAATATTTGGTTGAATTGATATAATTGAGTATATCTAATTAAAATTAAATTGATAATTTGTTCATGAGGAATACGGGTTGAGTCAATCTAATTTAATTTCATAATAAACATATAAAATAAACACGCATGCTCAATTTCAGGCATCAAATTTTGGATCATATTTAGTAAATTTGATTTTTTTTTTTAATTATTTATTTGATGAACTAACTTCAATCAAATATAAGTTTGAAATAATATTTAGTAAATTGAAAAATAAATTTATGATCATTAAATGTAATTAAAGTTTATAAACTAAAAACATATTTAGTTTATGTAGATATGGATTTTAAAATAATGTTTGTTAAGAATTAAAATGTGATTATATTTTTTTATTGTTTGATTTGAATTCCAAATCAAGTTGGATTCTCCTATTAAACTCTTATAGAAAAAATACAAACTCAAACAGCTTAAAAAATGTAATAATCGATTTAAAATTACACTAATGGTAACTATTTAGATTAATTAATTACAATAAATTCTGTTTAGGGAGTCTAACATTCTCGAAGATTAATTCTGAAATTGTTTGTTGGTTCAAATGATCAAATTTCTAAATATCTTTTGTTGTAAAACCAAACCATAATTAATTTTGTTTTCTCTTCCATAGTTTCAGAATGGTCATGCGGACTGAAATTCAAAAATATAGAGAGTGAATTTCGACACAAAGATGAATTTCTACAAATACTAAAATATTATAAAGATACTGTTTCGGAGTTGAATAGTTCACAACTTCGGGATGCTTTGGTATATGATGCCATGTTGGAAGCAGCAAAGCATGGAAATGTTGAGTTCATAAATGCTATGAGGGAGGCTAACCATGACCTCTTATGGGCAATAGACAATCATGGAAGAGACATATTTTCGTATGCGGTTCTTCATCGCAAACACAATGTGTTCCAACTCATGCATACTCTCTGTCGAAATATAGATATAATTAACTATTCAACAGACATGTTTGGCAATAATCTATTACACTTGGCGGCACCTTTAGGACCTTTGTCTGATCTGAATCTCAGACCCGGTGCTGCTCTGCAAATGCAAAGAGAAATTCAATGGTTTAAGGTAAATTCATCTTCATTAGTTTTTTCTCTCTCTAGTGCAATATATGCATGTATAGTCCATGCATGCATTAACGTGGATGAAATGAGTGCAGGCGGTGGAGGAAGTTGTGCATGTCAAATGTAGAGAAGCCAAAAATGAAGAGGGTAAGAAGCCTGAAGAGATATTTATTGAAACGCACAAGGAGCTGTTGAAAGATGGAGAAAAATGGGCAAAGGAAACAGCTGGGACATTTGCAATTGTAGGTGGTCTCGTTATAACTGTGATGTTCGCTGCAGTCTTCACTGTTCCAGGGGGTCTCCATCAAGACACTGGAAAACCGCTTTCGATAAAGGAAAAAGCGTTTACTGTGTTTATTGTAGCTGATGTAATCTCTCTCGTGGCTTCTATCATTACAGTATTGATATACATTAACCTTCAAACATCGCGTTATGCTCCAACAGACTTCCTACAAAGATTGCCCATCAAGATAATGTCAGGGCTTGGGTTCCTTTCCCTCTCCCTAATGTCCATGATGATTGCCTTTTGTTCTGCGGTTGGAATAGTTCTACAAAAATCATGGCTATACTCACACTTCTTTGTAGGAATCGTCATTTTAGCAGGCATTCCCTTCATACTCGTGCCCTCACAGATCATATTTCAGATTTTCCAATTTACAAAATCAAATCCCATCACCGGTCACCAAAAGTCAACCTTCACTGGAAGAACTCCTTTTTTGGTTTTCGAAGCACTTAAGTATCATTTCAAGTATTAGTTAATATTTTTATTTTTCTGAACTGTTAGCCACGTTAAGTTGTGCATTTGTTTTGTTTAACAGTGCTTCTGTTTTCATGCTGTTTAGCCATGTTTTTATGACGTTATATATTTTAATTACTCAATTAAGTTAGTGACTATTTTTTAAGAAGTTTGGTATTTGGCTGTTTTTACAATTTTTTATTTTGCTTTTGTTCAATGTTTATATTTAAAACAGATTATTATTGAATAAATTTATCATTTTCTACCTGTGAGTTTAACGTGTTTTCACCAATTTGGTATCAAGAGTGTCCTTCTTTAGAGAGCTGTGAGTGAATCGAGTGTAACCTACCACAAAAAGGCCAAAACCCCTTGCTTCAATTCATCAATGAGATGGATTCTGAAACACCATACACAACACTAGCATTCCCTGTGTTTAATGGTGATGATTATTATATCTGGGCAGCAAGAACGAAGGTACATCTGGAGTCAAATGATGTCTGGGAAATTGTTGAAGAGGACTACAAAGTTCTTTCCTTACCAGACAATCCAACATTGACACGCATGAAACATCACAAGGAGAAGAAATGAAGAAAGTCTAAGGCAAAAGCTTTTTGTTTGCTACTGTATCAAAAGACATTTTCACTGGAGTTGTGACAAGTGAAGTTAGGTAATTTAAATGATGGTAGTTCAGAAAATGCAAAAAGATACGAGTGTTTTTTTAATAATAATTATGGAATTCATTAAATTGTAATTTGGTAATTGTGTTTAAGACTATTTAAGAAAGAAAACAGAATTGAAATCTAATCTTAATCACGTATCAAACAAATCAGAAAAAGAATTGAGATAAAAAAGGAAGTAAAGGTCAGATTGGTTATTGAATTGAATTTGAATCCTTAAAGCAACTCATGTCCTCAAGAAGACATCTTGAAAAATTAGGTCCTCTTTGGGTCCTATAGTATCTAACATAGACAGATGTGTATGGTTTTCTTTAAGTCTCCAGTCAAATTCAATTATACAAAAATGCACCACCAATACTCTGACACATCTAAAATACCTAAACAGATTTCCTATACTGAAAGAATTAAAACCTAATTTCTAATCTAAGTGAAGAAATCATCTACCTATACCACTTTAATCACCGAAACAGAACAAACACAAAATGAACTTTAAAAGAGATGGGTAATTTGAATTACTACTGAAAATGGACAAAACAATAACACAAATTTAAGATTCATATTAATACCAATCCAAAGCTAAATTCGTTCAGAAAATGCAAATAAAAGGAAGCGAAAACAGATTGAATCGAGACTGGAACAAAGCAATAAAACCAAGTCTAACAAAATATTTAAAATACTATTCTTAATCATGCAATATCCAAATTAAATGCTAAAATCATAAAGGAACGAGAGAGAATCAAAAAGCAAGTGCTGGAAATTTAAAATGGGCAGAAACGTACATTGAAACAAGAATTAGAACAAGACATTGTCATTAACAATTGAAAGTAAAAGAACATGATACCATAATCATCAAGAATGCTTACGGCCTGTCACCCAGTGTAATTCTCCAAGAATTCCAATATAGAGAATGGTTCTGCCACTCTACGAAACTGAAACCTAAAGCTAATTGCAAGAACTGAAGTGAAAACTAAGTCCTATGTGTGGTGTATGTCACCCACAACTCTCTACGTGACAGTCAAGCGAACTATTTACAAATCCTTTTATAGGGGAAAACTCAAGGGAAAAGAAAAAGTGAAAAAGGGGAAAACGAAAACCTCGACGCTTCGCGATCCTTTTCTCGATGTAACAACCCTTTCTTCACTTTACTCAGTAGCCCTCCGATGATCTCATCCTGTCAATTCAGGTTCCTCCACACGTGCAAGTACACTAGATGATCTTCATTGCTCTGGTAAGTGACACGAGCTCCTTCTTTCTCTCTCACTTTAGAAAACCCTAGCTCGAGGGTCCATTGTTGCCAAATGACATTCAAACAAATGACCCCCTGAAAGGTAGTCTTTGCCTCACTGAAACGCATCGTTTCACTTAAACGTTCAGCCCAAAACCAACCTATGCTTTCTGCTGACTTTTCAGCCCATAACCTGGTCCAATCAGCCCAATGCAGAAAATCAATTCAATCAACCTAAGTGTTTCTCCCTCCCCTACCATCCCTTCCTCCCTCCATCTCCCCAATCTTACAAAAAATTTTAAAGTAGTCTCTTTTTTTTACTTTAATCCTATTTATTTACTTTATTTTGAAATTTTAAATTTCTACCTATTTTTACTTACTCATTTTCACTTGTACAGTCTCATCTCCATTCTCTTAAGTCTCACTTTCTCTTTTTCCATATTCTCACCCCCTCCAACTCTTACCAGATTCGTTTCTTCTCATCTCCCAACTTTTCTCTTCTCCATATCCGTTTGGTTCTTCTCCAAATTCCCGTCTCCATATCCGTTTGGTTTCGTGGTGTGGTGGTGTGGTTTTTTCGTGGTGCGACGATGCAGGGTGTTTACGGTGGTGCAGCGGTTCCAAACGATAATAAATATTTTATGACTAACAATAATGAATATTTTATGACTAACATCATACAAAAATAATTTTATTAACATTGATAAAAAAATTCTAAATTACATCAATGGAAACATATATCATTAATGTTGGTAAAAAAAATGAATGAAAATGAAAAATATAAATATGGAAATTAACCACAATCGATTGTTAAAATGAGAGAAATATTCATTATTGTTAGTAAAATGTGTTAAAGTATCCGTATTTCAATTTCAAAACGATAACGGAATAAAAAAATGAAAAATGTATACATGAATTAATTAAAAAAAATTTCAAAAGTTCAAAATTCTTACTATTTAATTATAATTTAAAATTTTCTAAATTTAAATGATCAAATTCTTCTCTTAAAGTTTTAAATTTTCAATATTTTAATTTATTTTATTTAAATGATTATATAAAATGTTTTAACTTTTTTATAAAATTAACTATCCTCCACAATATTTTTTCTGACACATTGCGACATATATTTCTTGCTCATGTATCAACATTTTTTTTATGTGAGATTGCTTAACTATGCGTATGTTGGTGTGGGTAAGATAAACAATCAGAAAGTTCAAAAGATATAATAATGGAAAGAAGCATAAAAAACACACAGAGACAAAAGAAAATGAAAGATAGAAACATGGGTCCACCATTAAAATGGTTGAGTTGTTTGGGTGATGAGATCGAAGAGAGAAAGAAACAACATAATTGTCAATAACAAATGCTTGTTGGTTAAGCATAAACTAGACCATCACATTCATGTAGGGGATTGGAGTGGGTAAAAGTTAAAAAATATTAACCCTAAAAATAAAATTGTACTGAAGGCTAAAACATGAATAGGAAGATGGAGGGAGGGATAAAATAGGAATGGAGAGGTGGAGGGAGCAAGGGGTGGTGGTGAAGGGAGCAACACCCATCAACCTAATGAACAAAGGCTCAATTTGCAATTTTAATTCAATTATGAATAAATGGACCAATCAATAATTAAAGTAAGGGTATTTCAACAATTTAAAATTAAAAGAAAAATAAAGAAAAAGATTGTTTTATTAAAAAAAATTCAAAGAAAGATTTAATTTCCTTTTTACTTGCAAAATTATTAAAAATACACCTAAAAACTTATTTTTAACTAAAATTATACAAAAGTAAAGAATTAAAGGAAAAATCTAAAACTATACTAATTCTACACAATAAGAAACTAAAATGCACTAACAAAGACTTCTAGACACATAAAAAGATTCAAAATTGGAGAGTTATCACCAACCTTGCAAAAAGTATGTCCCTGCCCAAATTGACAAAGGTAGCCAATTATAATAATTGGAATCTGAAGACAAAGGCCTTCTTGGCTACCAAGAAAATTGGGAAGTGGTTGAAGATGGTTTCAAAGAACCAATCATCACCACGAATTGGTCGAATGCTTAGTTGAAAGAGTTGAAAGAAGTGTGTGTGAAGGACAAGGTAACTCTGTACATCTTGTACCAAGCTATGTACGAGTTCGACTTTGAGAAAATAGCAAATGCTAAGCCTTCAAAAGAAGTGTGAGACATTTTGAAGAAGGTGTATAAGGGGGATGACTGAGTGAAACAGGTTTGGCATCAAACTCTCAAGGGAGAGTTGAAGAGCATTAGGATGAAAGAGACCGAGGGAGTAGCCAATTACATCTCTCGGGTTGAAATAGTGGCAAACTAGTTTGGAAGAAACGAAGAAATGTTAATCGACGACTTTAATAACATAGTATGCACTATTGAGGAGTCCAAGGACTTATCAACGCCCTCAAATAAAGAGTTTGTAAGGTCAGTTGAGGTGTATGAGTTGCGAAAGAAGAAACAGAGAGCCACTTGATCAACTACTCCAAATAAAGGGAGAGTTGAAGAGTGAAACAGGTTTGGCATCAAACTCTCAAGGGCGAGTTGAAGAGCATTAGGATGAAAGAGACCGAGGGAGTAGCCAAGTACATCTCTCGGGTTGAAATAGTGGCAAACTAGTTTGGAAGAAACGAAGAAATGTTAATCGACGACTTTAATAACATAGTGTCAATACCCAATTTCGTCCGGGTAACTATATAATAATATTTTGGTTTTTATTTTATTTTACTTTATTTTATCCTCTTATGTCTTTTATGATTTTAATTTTGTTTTTATTATTTTAATTCAGTTTGTATTATTTAATTTGTTTTTCATTTTTTTATATATTAGTTTTCTTTATTTTTTTTTTTATTATTTATTTAGGGTAGTTTCTTTTTTTTGCTTAGTTTTATTTTATCTACCGTTACTTTAATTATTATTTTTTTTTTGGTTAAAAATTGTAGAAAACAAAACAAAAAAATCAAAAATAGAAAGAAAAAAAAGAAGAAAACACAATGGTCAACTAAGCTTCTTTCTTGCAACGTGTATGATACGGTATCAACACAGTTTTCACGTATCTGTCTTTGTTCCTGTTGTTGGAAAGAGTCCCTGTGCATGTAGTTGATCATCAAAGAGGAAATGCTGGAAGAACTGGTTTTGGTAATCATAAAAAAGGAAAAAAAGACAAAATAAAAGCAGAGAAAAATCATAAGTCGGGGAGCTCTTTTTTCCTTCTTGATCTGCCCATCCAAGTTCTAGGAGGGGGGAGCCATTTTGAATCTGGGGGGGTCACCATCCAGTGTGGACTTCCGAGGGGAACTCCTTACGAGAGGGAGACTACTATCAACTCTCTCTATGGACTCAATACGGAATCAACAGAAACCCCCATTTTGGCTCTCCACCCTTATGCTCCTCTCACCTTTAACCACCTCAAATACGCTTCCTTTTCATTCTCATTTTCCTCACATCCAACGCCAACGCATCATTTGTCCTCATCCCTGGCAACATAGCGAAAGCACAATGTGAAAGAGCTAAGAAAAAAGTGTGCAAGAAAGATATAAACGCAAGAGGTAAGCTTTCAGTCTAAAAAACTTCATTATTTACATGCTCAAATATTCGTGTTCTTGCTCCTGAGTTGTAAATGGTTGTCATTTTGCTTGTATTGGGTGATATATGTTTCTGGTGTGATTCTATGTTTTCGTTTGCCGTATCCATATCTATATCTCCTTCCTGTGGCTGATGCAAAACACCACACCATCTGTGTTTGTGCTCCTTAACCATTATTCAGCCTTTTCCCCAACTCCCATACTTTCAAATAATTTGCCCATACAGTAAGCCAGCCGAATCAAACATACCCATCATCCTCTTTCATGACACCATTTTTCATTTACACATCTCATTTACACATCAGTACCCACCACACCATCATAGAACCAAGATCAATTTCCAACCATCGCGTCTGGCCCACACACAAGCTCATATCATACTTGCACTAAACCAAAACTAAGATCTGCTACTGTACCGACCACCATCGCCTTCAACCATTCAACGCCCATCTCCATTTGCAGCACACGCAAAGACAAAGAGTTTGATTCATGTCATAAAAGATAGAGAGCTTAATCCAAACTTGGAAACAGACACAAAGTCCCCATTATCCTTCATCAATCTTCGCTTATACCATGAAAACCCCTGTTACCATCTTCCTGCGAGAGAAACATCTAAGCAGATACATCCTCTTCCCAACAAACCGAAACCCAAGTTTACTTTCCTAATACCTCCATTCTCTGGCGGCGCCGACAGCCCGTGTCCACCCATCAACCACCGAAAACCCAATATTCTATTCCATTTGATTAATTAAACATCAGAATTACACTTACTAATTTCCTAACTTCAAACCATGAAACCAATCCAAGCAAAGCAAAGAACAGAGGAAGGAATGAGAGGATTGGTCATCAACCATCCATAACGACACTCAAGTTGTCGTTGATGGTGTTGTCCAGTGGCTAGGATTAGGGCGTCGAGAGCCATTATAGTTGGTGAGGAAGAAGGTTTGAGCCGCGGTGGAGGGTTTTCCCTTCCGTTGTGGACGGCGGCGATGGCGACTGGCCTTGTGGAAGCGGCGATGACGGGATGTGAAGGAACGAGATCCCGGTGGTGAGCGGTGGTGCACGCGGCTTCCTCTGACGCAATACGCAGCAGCTGGCAAGGCTGCGGTGGCGACCGGTGTCGCCGGCGGCATCTCAATTCGAGCTCGAAGATCAACGCCGCGACTGGCGGTTGCCCCGGTAGGGCCTGGTGTCGGGGTTGACAGCGGCTCCGGCGTCGCGCGTCGTCACCGGCGACGCCATTGATGGCGGTTCATGTCGGAGGGAATAGGTCTTGGAGGTAGTGGCTCTTAGGTCATAGACGGAGAGAGTGTGTGAAATGGCGGAGTTGATTTTCCCCTAGGATTTTGCTCAGAGGAAGAGACCTGTGTCTCTTTGGTGTTGAACGCAAATGGTGAAATGGGAAGAAGCTGGTAGAACCCCTAGAGTGTTTCTGAACGAAAAGGGCTTGGGCCAAAAGCTTCTCATCCAGCTTTCTTTTTTAAAAAACAAAATAAAGAAAGAAAAACCTTTTCTCCTGCACGCACCCCCGTTTTTTCACCCGCGCACCCCCCATACCTATTCCCTTGGTCTGGGCTCAGACCCATTCTATTCCTTAAAAAAAAAGAAAAAAAGAAAAAATGGATTTTCTTTTCCTTCCTGCAACCCCTTTGCTTCCATTTCGCACCCCCTTTCTCTTTGAGCCCAAACCCAGTCTGTCAACGAAAAAACTTTGTTGCACCCCCTTTTATTCATATTTTCACCCTATATCCACTTGGGCTTAGACCAAATCTGCTATAAAAGAATTTTGGTTTGTACACCCCTGTTTTTTCTCCTTTTTCACCCCTTTTCTTATCTAAACATCACCACACATCTTTTTATTTATTTATTTGATTTAGCTTTTGGTTTATTTTATGTTTACTTTTTATTTTATTTTGTTCTTTATTATCTTATTTTTATTACCTACTTATTTTAAAATATTTTGAGAAAATATCAAAAAATGTTTTAAAATGTTTAAGCACAAGTGCGACCATTCTGTCTGCCTTGTGCTAAAAACCTTTTCCTTTTTTCTTCTTCTTTAAAAAATCATAAATTGTTTTAAGTACAAGTGCGACCATTTTGTCGGCCTTGTGTTGAAAACCTTTCTCTTCCTTATACAAAAAAAAATCTTCAAACACAAAACATCATTTTGCAAATAACAATCAATTTGAGTTTGATGCCAAACCTGTTTCACTCTTCAACTCTCCCTTTATTTGGAGTAGTTGATCAAGTGGCTCTCTGTTTCTTCTTTCGCAACTCATACACCTCAACTGACCTTACAAACTCTTTATTTGAGGGCGTTGATAAGTCCTTGGACTCCTCAATAGTGCATACTATGTGTCGCAACCGAAAAATCGCGACGGGACGACGACGATCCAAAAAAAGAAAACGAGTTTGAAAAAGAGTTTTTGGAGTCGCCACCATAGTTTATTCCGGAAAACTACGGAAAAACCATAATAAGATAAAGCATGGTCTGCAAAAACCGGATTTTAGGTTCGGGAGTCGGTTACGTGTAGGGAAGGTGTTAGCACCCTACAACGCCTGCCCGAAGGCAGTACCTTTAATTAAATATGCGAATTTGATGTGGTTTGCAAAACGTTTACTTTCCCCTAAAAATAAAAATCTAAAGAAAACAAACAAAATATTTTTTATTTTTGTGAAATTATTGAGAAAATCATATTGGAAAATATTTGGATTTTTGGGAAGTGAACCTGACAAGGACTGGCCTTGCTCCTACGTATCTCCACCCTTGGTGGAGAATCAAGGATCACGTAGTTCTGGGAAAATTGATTGTTATTTGCAAAATGATGTTTTGTGTTTGAAGATTTTTTTTTGTATAAGGAAGAGAAAGGTTTTCAACACAAGGCCGACAGAATGGTCGCACTTGTACTTAAAACAATTTATGATTTTTTAAAGAGGAAGAAAAAAGGAAAAGGTTTTTAGCACAAGGCAGACAGAATGGTCGCACTTGTGCTTAAACATTTTAAAACATTTTTTGATATTTTCTCAAAATATTTTAAAATAAGTAGGTAATAAAAATAAGATAATAAAGAACAAAATAAAATAAAAAGTAAACATAAAATAAACCAAAAGCTAAATCAAAACAATAAATAAAAAGATGTGTGGTGATGTTTAGATAAGAAAAGGGGTGAAAAAGGAGAAAATATCGTAATACTGTCAAAGTTGAAAGTGGAAAGTTTGGATAGCTCAAACATGTGTGAAGACGAGCTTGTTATTCAAAGGTTAGAGCTTGCAAGAGATGATTTGTAGAAAAGAATTGAAAAGGAAGTTTAAGACAATGAAAAATTATATGTAAGCTTAGAGAGAAGAAAATAGGTTTTGCATAAGTGACACCTAGAACTTGAATAAAATGTTTCAAAATTACAAGAATAATTGCAAGTCAAGAAGGATCTAAGAGTTGCACTAGAGGTACAAAATGAGAATGAGCGACTTCAATAGATGAAAAGATTGGTGTGATTAAGTACAATGTTCAGACCTCGGGAAGGGTATCGAATCGTATCAAGTAACAATAGTGGTAAGACCAAGTATCGTTTGCCAAGAGACTCACAACACTAAACAGTCATGTGATTACTTAACTAATCAAGACGTTGATGAACAATTTTTGGGTTTTTAATCCAATTATAGAAAAAGTAAATATGCATGCAATTTGATCAATTGAAAAAAAATATAAAGGCGAGCAAATGATATTTGAAATATGAGACGAATATGTTGTTGGGGTTTAGATTTCACCTAGTTTACTCTCATGTATATAAGAATTCATCTTCCTCATTTAATTGTTAACGTCACTATCTAAATTACTTAAAACCCGATCCATCGGTGAAGAAAGTCTATCCTTAATTACTAGACCATGATCCCTTACAACCCTAATAATTAATTTTGCATTACGATTAGTAGCTTAAGACAACCAAATCTCCTATTCCCAATATCATAGAAGACCATAAGTCATGTCATGAATGAGTTAAACATAACAAACATGGAGTTGGAAGAAAAACCCTAACAATTAATGAAAGAAGCATATATAAATCAACATCAATTCAAATACGTGAGAATTCACAAGGGTACATCATTCTCCAACAACAAATAGAATTTAGTTCTCCATTGTCATGGAGAAACTAGATGTACAATGGAAATAGAATGAAAGATAAACCCTAAAAACTGAAGAGGAGTGCTCCCGCATCCAATTTTGCCTCCAAAGGGTCGAAAAATGTGAATTTGCGCTTCTTCTGCCAAAAGATACGAACCCTAGGACGTCCAAATCCTTAAATAGAGCAGATAAAAAGTCCAAGCCCATGTCGTCGACGCTCAGCGCCCCAACTTAGGGCGCCCAGGTGTTGTTGCGAGAAGCTGGTGCTCAACGCCCCTAGAAGGGTGCCCAGGCGTGTTGCGGCACATTGGACTTGCCGCTCAGCGCCCCGGAAAGGGCGTCCAGGCGTGATTGCGAGGCTTAAGCGCTGAGGGCGTCAAAAAGGGACAAT